>JAJEJO010004268.1:193005-336163 GCA_020662805.1 Glaucomys volans | reverse complement strand
GCTTTGGGAGTCATGTTAAGGAAATCTGGTCCTAGGCCAAAGTGATGAAGATTTGGACCTATTTTCTCTTCTATTAGGTACAGAGTCTCTGGTCTAATTTCTAGGTCCTTGATCCTCTTTATTTAGCCATGATATTATCTAGTAACTTTTCTTTGTTGGAAAGTTTTTAATTACTATATTAATGTTTTTGTTATTGGTCTGTTCAGGCTATTTCTTCCTGATTTGACTTTGGTGGGTTGTATTTTTTCTAGGAATTTATTCATTTCCTATAGGTTATCAAATTTGTTAGCATATAATTTCTCATAATAGTCCCTCATGATCCTTTTAATGGACACTGAGAATTTCTTACCAATATTATTCTAAGCTCTCATTTTTTTATTTCTGTAAGTTTGAACCCCATTTGTTTACTAAATAATTGATTTATCATACAGATATGCAGCATGTGAATTAAATCTGTCTTATACTTTCATGAAACCTAGTGAGTAAGAAAATGGAAGATGCTCAGGTAAAGAAACCAGTTAAAGGTTACAGTTCCACATCACTACAGGTGGGGTTTGGAAAAAGCTAATGAAGGATAAAGAGGAGGTAAGGGCATTCTGACAACCAGTGGGTCTTTTGGAAGACTGCATCCAACATTTTCTACTCAGAAGAGGAGCAGAACCTCCATCTGTGGAGCTCATCAGCTGCAACAGCAACATCCTAGACATGGATATGCTCAGGGACTGGTCCTATTGTCTCTGAGAGTCCTGGAGATGGTCAACAGTTCCTTCATTTAACAGGCAAGCCAGGCATACTCTGACTCGTAATGCATGTGGGTGGGTAATGGAAATTGTGTTGCTTAATTCTTCCAGAGTGACTGAATGAAAGTAAGCCACCCATCTCAGCTATAAGCCAATTGCCCTTTCATTTAAAACCTAGTGTTTC
Source organism: Glaucomys volans (assembly GCA_020662805.1). Classification (NCBI taxonomy): domain Eukaryota; kingdom Metazoa; phylum Chordata; class Mammalia; order Rodentia; family Sciuridae; genus Glaucomys; species Glaucomys volans. Next base: position 335,239 of record JAJEJO010004268.1, on the reverse strand, counting down.
TGCCTAAATTCATACTGTTATGGTATCATCTTTTATCATCCAGTTTAATAATCAAAGTTGACTATAGGACACAATTATGTGACCAAAGGAAAAAAGTCTCATGTCAAAGTGATAATTCTCTTTTGACAAATGAGATAAGAGAGATGGCAAATAAATCTTTTTTCTCTTTCCTCAATCTAAAGGAAAACACACCAAAAACAATCAGAGAGAGACTTCAGAAAAGTGTTACTCATTTGGGACTAACATTACAATGGGCATAGCAGACTACAATGGAAAACGTGTGCCATTATAAACTATCAGCATATTCAAAGATATTTTAAAACAGTGTTTGGCCATAATAATAGCAAGAGTGGCATCAGTTTAAGACAGTTGGTGGACAGAAGTCCTTGTACAGAACTTTTTTTCCTCTTTCCACTTTTTTGTTTTAAATTGGTTTATTATAGTTGTACATAGTGATGGGATTTGTTGTTACATGTTTGTGCATGCACACAATATAACAATATAATTTGTCCAACATCACTCCCCAGTAGAAGTACATTTTGCATGTTAAGATGGCCTCTGAAAGGTTGTGCTTCTGGCAGAGTCTTTTGTGATAGTTACTGTCAGACAATCATGTGTGAGAATCTTTCCTTCATAACTTCCCATCTTTATTTACTTTTAGTTGTTGTTAGAGTTAACAAAAGCAACTTCATTTTAATTTTGACAATTTTCACATTTCTTTCACACTTTTTCATTCACACCCCCACCCTCCACAGGCTTCCTGAGATATAAATATCAAGTGTCCTTCTTAGAGGATGTCCAAGCCAGATTGAGCAATTATTCACACTTAGGCAACCATCTTGATAACATAGCCTTCTGTGCTTTATTTCTCTTTTCTGAAATTCCTCCTTCAGCTTGGGTTACCCAGTAAGAAAGTAGCACAAATCTCTTAGCCTTAGGTTATTTCTTTTCTGTTGAATCCTGCATAAGACAGTTGGTAGCAAGAGCAAATGTTAGTACACCATATGGTAGCATTATCATTACTAAAAAAGACTTTTACCTGTGCTTAATTAGGATGAGTTACAGGAAAAATGGGAAGTGGTAGAATATACAATTACTATAGTTTTATTTAAGAACCACACATGGCTATGACAATTGAAATTGTGGAAGGGGTTGGCATCTGTTAACTTCATCAGAAATCTTGGAAAACAAATGATAGACTCAGATAACCTGTTGTCAACTGAGGGTAAGCTGGGAAAACCAAAAAGTATCTATGTTAGCTTATAAAGAAATTTTTGCCTGTTATATAGGACAAATTGTGCTAATTACCAGGCCCAGAATCTAATTATAATGGTGGTAAAAAGGTCAAAAGGATGAATGCATATTTTTGAAGAGATATTTATGTCAAAATCAGGAAACATACAGAAAAAATAGAACCCTGAACTCAGGGATGGTGACATTTCAGTGGGTGAAATTGAAAATCTTGAAATCCCAAATTTTCTTGAAAACTTGAATTAGCAAAAGAATCTTTCTCCCCTTCCTAGAGATGGTAAGCTTAGAGACCATACCTCAGATGACTTGCAAAGTGGCAGTTTTCCTCCTAAATATCTGTCCTCATCATTTCTCATTTCCTTCAGGTAGACATCCAAGATCAATTCTCAGAAGAGTTTGAGAGGGAAAGTGTAGTACCTGTCACAAAGAAATATTTTATATGAAATAATCATAGGACCAAATCAATGAGTACCAGCAAGATATTAGAGGCTGTGTTGAGGTGGATCTTGAAGGCGTTAGATCAGGTGGAGAAGACTATGAGGCTGGATAGGAGAGGATTTATTGTCATAGGAGTCTTCACACATGAATCCAGTCTCAATGTTCTGGCAAGGAGCTGGATTAACAGAGTAACAGATTAACAATCTGTTCAGATGTCTTTGATAATCTTGGTTCAATGGTAGCGTAATGTAAATTGGAAGATATCAGGATTTCCTTGGTGTAATATTGAGGAAGGAGTCTGCAGGTTCAAGGAGATGGGAATGTTAGAACAGGATTTACCTAGTAAGATTTGAGAACCACCATCTGAGTGTTCATAAAGATGTTAAGGAGAGCATTGGTGATATGGTCATGAGGCATCCATGAAACATTGATGATAGTGTCTTGAGGCTGCTACCATGAACTAGATTCCTTAGTATCAATGGGATACATCATCAAGGGATGATGTTGCTGGAATGACTAAAGCCATATTGTGCATATAATCATTGGAATTAAGGTCAGTATGATTACCAAAACAGGCAGTAAGGCTATAATGTAAATCTCGGCACATTAGCTACTGTGGGTGTGAACAATAGATTATGTTGATTCTAGAAGGAACATATAGGGTAATTTATTAAGGTATACTCATCACCTGTTAGAACTTTCAGTTCAATTCCTGATCTGTAGACTAAGAAATTATTATGGAGAGAAGAGTTTGATCATTTCTTTTCCTGTATTTCCCAACAAAATAATAAACATAAGATATACCATATACTTAAAAGTATTTTGGAGATGAGTGCTATCATCAGACACTAAAACAATGTATTTGCGGTAGTCACTTTCTTATTCCACCTATGGGGCTCCACAAAACTACATTGGTTATGGTGGTTGAAGTTAGCCATGTAACAACCTCCTCAGAGCTGCTAGGAATGCATTACCTTTACTAGAAAATATTTCCACAATTTTTGGTACTTGGCATGTAATTATTAATCAAATGAATATATTCTTATCAATTAACAATAAATTCACTTTCATATGGCAGAGACAAAAACACATGTTCACTGTCTACAGTCCCACTCTAAAATAGTATTATCCTTAAAGACTTCAATTGCCTTTATTTTTCTGGAAAACTCTTCTCTTATGACATTAAATGTGACTGACAATCAAGAAGCATGAGTTTGTCAGAAGCTATACTATACAAAACAAAACAGAAACAAACAAAAGAGAAAACCCAAGAGATGACCAGGATGTCCCACCATTCCTGTCCCACCATTCCACCTGTTCAGGGCCAAGATGGCCTGTTACAGCTTTAACTAGCATATTAACTTGTGGAATAGCCCATGAGTTAGCATGCTGTCCTTCAAGAAGTAGTAGGAATATGAACCAGTGACCTCAATGTGCTACAGTGTTCCCAATAGTTAAAATACACACGTCTGAAAATCAAGGACTAGAAGTTGATTGGACCTTCTCACCATCACTTCAAGAATTTTACTTATAGAATGTGTGCAAAAATAGCCACATTAGAGATGTTGCTTTCCGGGGAGCAGATGTTTCTTCCAGGATCACAATTAGTGTTGTACTGAACTTGGAGCTACATCTACTACTTGACCACTCTGAGCTCTTCACGTCAACAATAGTCAAGTGGGCAGAAAAATAAATGCTGGTTCAAGTAATCAATATTGATTATCATGAAAAATTGGGCTGGTATTTCACAGCAGGTGGGTGAGTACAGGGTGAAACCATGTACTTTTATCCCCAATGATTATGACAAATAGGTAATTCCAACAGCCATGGTCCAACAGGGATGATGTAACCAACACATTTTTGGTTAGTCCTCTGGGATTAAGGTATGTATTATCCTATATAGAAGGCATCCAAGACAACTTGTCTTAGAGTAGCAAATCTAGAATGGGAGGTGGATGAAAGACTGTGAATGTCATTTAAAGTCTTATGGTCAGTGGCATCAGTAGGACTTGTAGCATGTTTCATTAACCTTCTGGCCTTAAGGCTCTTCAAAGATTGTGTCTGGCTTCTACCTTGGAGGGATTTCTCTGTCTCATGAAGCTTGTATCACTTCTGAGAAGAATAAAGATCCTCATATTCTCACAGAATTTCAAACTCCATTTTGTTTTTTGAAATCAGTTATAATGGAGGGTATAAGTGTATCTGAAGGGCAAATATTCAGTCAATGATTCACAAAATTAGTAAATAAATTCTTTCTCCAAAAAGATATCCTGACATTAGACAAAATTCACATGGCTTCCAGGATAATGTTTCCCAAGATTGACTACTGCTTTTCACAACCATCCATGATAATTATGGAGTTTTGTAAACAGGAATTTGGACAAGATTTGTTAAAAGAAAAAAATATATATATGCACAGTTCTTCAGAGAACAACACACATGTGTATATGTATAAATATATGTATGTGTTTATAAATACAAATGTAAATAAATATATGTATATATATTATATATATTCTATCAACTACTAAGGTACTAAGGTAGGGATATTTAAATTTCCAACTATAATGGTGACTATGTATTTTACTTCCTTAATTCTGTACTTTATTTATTTTAAAGACATTATTAGGTGCATACACACTTATAATTGTTATGCTTTTCTAATAAATTGATGCATTTTAAATTTTAGCAATTCTGATAAGTATGTAATTATATTTCATTGTTGTTTTAATTTGTATTTTCCTAATGACTAATGATGTTGAACATCTTCTCATGTGTTTATTTACCATATGTATGTTCTCTTCAATTAAATGTTTGTCATGCTTTTTGCACATTTTCTAATTGGATTGTACTTTTCTTTTTAGTCTGACCCAAGTCTTAGCAAATATCTTGTGATCCTCCCTGTAACAGTAAGGTAGGCAGTCTGGGAAAAACTGTCACAAGACTGTTTCCCATCCACCTTTTGACCTTGTGGGAAGCTCCAAATCTAGCAGAAGACTGTCACATGAAAGTTTCTCATTTACTTCCTGGATTGGGCATGGATTTCCCACCTATCACTGCCACTCCAAAATTAGGGTGCCAGTGCTGCCTATGAAGCACACCACTCAACTGCATTCTAGAGATGACCTTTACATAGTAGAGTAATGTCCTGATTATGTGTCATCTGACCCTTCATGCCACCATGTTGCTATTCAAGATCTATTTGACTACTTGGTAATATTCATTAACCTATCTGAACACCACCATTCCCTTTTTCTTTTTTTTTGTACCAGGGACTGAACCCAGAAGCACTCAACCTCTGAGCCACATCCGTAGTCAACAATATTTTATTTTGAGACAAGGTCTCACTAAGTTGCATAGGGTCTAAGTTGTTGAGGCTGACTTTGAACTTGGAATTCTCCTGCCTCAGCTTCCCAAGCCACTGGGATTAAAGACATGCACCATTGCGCCCATCTACCATCTCCTTTCTATAACTTATCTCCCTGCCATTAAACTGCCCTCTGCAAATCTTTGTTCTACATTGAAACTAGAACCAAATTTCTAAAATACAAATTGGATATTACCCCCCTATCTTAAGATCTTTAATTGAAGTTAAGGTGACACATTTTACCATGGTTTATATGACTTCCATGATTTGACATGTGACTATTCTGTTATATCATTTCTTGTTACTCTCCCCCTTATAAGGTGCATTCCAGTGAAATAGAAAATATTCTCCATTTTTTAGATAAGATAATATGACAAGTTTTAAGCACTGAAAATGTTTAATCATTAATAATCCAGAGCACAAAATATGGTAGCAAGTTATGAGGCTGAGTAAAACTGCTGACCCATGTTGGATTCATGTAGGATACCTTAGTCTTGCCCTAATGCTTTTTACCTTAAAAAGTTGAATGCACAACTCTTAAAACACATTCAGCAACCAATGATTTGAACACACAAATACCACACTTACCATATTTGAATGGATGGCAGAAAACTCTCAAATCCAGACTCTATCTTAATCCCTTTTCTTTATATTTTCAGGAAAACAATGACTTGTGAATTTCTTTAACTTTAAAAAACCTCAGGGATAATTACAACCTGGAACTGATTTTGAAATACTTTGACCACTATATGTAGCATTGTGTTACTAGCTCTAGAATTAACTAGGACCTGTTAGATCTAACATTTTGCTGTAGAATTTGAAAAGCCACCAATGACTCATGTAGACATGTGTCAGCATAAAACACTAGACTTTAAAAATAGGTATTTTTCTAATTGTTGGCAACTTATATTTTGCCTTCTCTACCTTTCTTAAATTCTAAAAAACTAAGTAGGCCTTTGTAAATATCTTCTAAATATTTGTTTTCAATACTTGATATCTAAAAAAAAACAAACCAAACTAAAACAAAACAAACAGGGCTACCGATGAATTTTTGCCCAAATAAAATATTCCTCAGTAGGAAACTCACTAGGAAAACTATAATAATGTTCAACAAAAGTCCCAAATAACTTGAGGAGAGATGTTTAGAGGTTAAGATGTTATTTTATCACTTGTAAGGAAAACTATGATACTCCTTCTCTTTAGTGATAAGGAAAGCTGACATTTGTGAATCACCCATTTTAATACATTTAATGTGCATCTGGTACTTGGCAGGGTTGGTAGAAGTAAAAATAAGAGTGAACAGAGCATAAATGTGTAAAGATGAATGCAGGATGCTTTGAATTGCAAAATGCCTTAGATATGAATTGGAAATGAAAATGCATTTTAATTTTCACTTTAGATATACTGTTTTCACACTGGTGTTATTTCTTGCAAACATATTCTTTTCAGGTAACAGAGTCATGTTAATGGTGATTGAAATTCAGCAGATATTCCTGAGTGCTCCTCTTATGCATTCATGATACTGAGCTATAGTTCAGTGATGTCACTTTCATATGTTGTTTAGGGACAAAGATGGGATTAGGAGAATGGCTCCCCAGCCACCATAGAAATGCTCACCAAAACAATTAAGTAAGTAGCTATAGCAGATGACATTGCCTTTTGCCTTGACTTCTGAATGCAATACCATTAGAATGGAAAAGACTTTATGTCATAACTTCAAATATGTGTTTTGTTTTAGTATCCTTTATTGCTGTTTTACTTCCTAATATGAGTATATTCTGTGTTTATATACTATTGCTTTTAAAAAGTTAGAACTTTATGCATTCTTTTATCTTTTGGTATTTGATGACATTAGTACACTGTGAAAGACATTTTCAGGAAGTGGCTAATATTTAAATTATCACTGTGTAGGGATAAAGGTGACATAGATTTTTTTAATGTCTACTATTAATTATGCATCTTCTCTTCAGATTCTATGTATTTTTCAAAAATTTCCTCAAGCACTCATCAACTTATATTGTAGTTAAATTTTTAAGTGACAGCTTATATTTAAGAAAATAATTACATGACCACAACACAGTCTGGTCCATTTTGGCATACAATGTGGCACTAATTACATGCATATATTTTTCTCATTTAACTTTTGATGAGAAAATGTGTTGCTAATCAACATGTCAGAAACCAGACTATAACAGTAATTGACTGGCTTGGAGTTTGTATTTTAACAAAATACAGAAGAGCGTGTCCACAGTAAATGTTCCTGATTGCAATCTGCCATGAGGTTCATCAGGTTATTCTCTAGTCTTCTCTCAGAGCACCCACTTAACAAATGCATTTCAGTCTCATGATAAAGATAATTTTGTATTGTGGTCAAGTTTTAATGCTAAAAGGTCAAAATATAGCTTGGAATAAAATTAATCATACTATAGAATTTTCCCTTGTAGTTTAACAATATTGTGTACTTTCTTTGCTATTTTGAAAATATGAGAATATGCAAGTCTTTATTTTTCATCCAGTCATTTTCATTAAAGGTTGGACGTGGAAAATCAGGAGATTGGGTGTTGGTTCTGACAGTGGTTTTGTGATTGTGTTTGCTTGGTCTACCCATTTTACCCTTTACTTACCTTAGTTTTCCAATCTATAATATGACCTGAACAAGATCAACAATAAGGTTTATTTAGTTCTCAAAAGTTGTAATCTTATGACAAGAAACTTGTTTATGAAGGATATTTTTTAAGAGTTATACCATAAACTTTAGTATTAATCATCATGTAATTTTAAATTGAGATTTTTAAAACTTTTGTTGGAATAATGACACCAGTGCTACTTTCCTAAATTTTATATTGCAATGACCTCAAATTCTATATTTTCATTAAACAATAATAAAATAATACAATAATACATCTTCTATGGAAGTTGTTTTAAGGTGAAATATATAATTTGTTTTTTCTGAGGGATGTGATATGCAACAAAGATTGACCTTTTGGATGATATCTGTATTTTGGTTTTCTACCTAGTATTAATATTTGTAGAACATGAAATATCTTGGAATAATGAAAATATGTAAATCTGCAGTTGAGCATGTCATTAGATTTGGCATGTCTAGAATGTGATGCCTGGTTGCTCATATTTATTTATTTTTTTAATTTCCATGTCACTGAGACACATGGTTAAGATGAAATTAGGTCAGTAGAAGATAGGATAAGTAATTTAATAGCAAATTGATTCTTTGCTAAATCAAATCTCTTTGTGCCAATTCAAACGGAGAACTTGATTTTACTCTAGAAAATACAAAATCATCTAAAAGTAAGATGACTTTAGAAGAGCAATCATTCTCTGATCTGATAATTATAAAAATGCCAATCACTGATTATTTCATACACTTTGAAGTCTTTTTTAGTTCATGCAACATAGAGATTTTTATTTTGTTGTTTTTAAAAATTTTATTCATACTTTTATTTCAAATATCATTCAATAGTGCAAAAATTCAATGACATCAGTTTTCCATATGCCAGTGTAACATGCTTCTGTCTTTAGTCATGTTGAGTTAGAGTTGGAGTGGTTTCTTTTTTGATCTATGGGAGATTTTGTCCACTTGTGTATAATCATAAAAGAGGTTAATTATGAGAATTAAGTAAGCAGAAGCCAGGGGGTGTTTCTAAGGGCATATGCATACAACAGGTACTTCAATCTTAAAGACAAATTACATAGTATGGAAAACCTTAGATATCACAGTTAGACCTCCATGTTAGGGAGACATGAATTGGATACTGCTGTGTTGATCTGTGATGCTAGAAAAGAAGTATACCATTAGTGAAAGGGTTGGCTACTAAGCACTTGATAAAGAACAAAAGTAACCTACAAAACACTTGTATGTCACGATCTCAACAAAGGTAAAAAATATGATACAAAGTAATGATAATCTTCAAAATGATAATTTTATCTCAAATTTGCAAACATAGGGCTTCTATGATGTGACTCTGGATATAAAATTTCTATAACCCATGTCACTTGAGAATATCAAGCCAAGAAACTAACTTAAAGTGGTTCTAACTTGTGAATTTTCTTCTTTTTCTATATGTCTTTATTTATTCAGTTATTTATTTTTTAATGTGGTGCTGAGGATCGAACCCAGTGTCTCACACATGTGAGTCAAATGCCCTATCACTGAGCTACAGTCCCAGCCTTAGCTTGGTAATTTTCTTGATAACATGCAATTCCTCTAAAGAGAAAAACAGACCCAAGAAAATGTCCTCAGGATTCTAACAGATTAAATTCTGTCAAATATAAGCTGAGATTTAAAAATACTGACTGCCCCAACAAAGAAGCCACTATTCTGACATCCAACAGAAATAATGCATAGATAAAAATATCCAAGGACTTCAGATATTGAAATTATCAAATTTAGATATATATGAAGTAATTACATATATAAAAAAATCACATATGGATTGTTTTTTAAAAGAATGGCAGAAGAGACAGAAGATGGCAGAGTAGAGGAAAGCTGCATTCCAAGCTGTGCTGTGTATGGGACTAAATCAGCTGGTATAGAACTTCTTAGTGAAGCTGGTGAGAGAGATATTTCACTAAAATTAAATATTGAACACTCAAAGTGGCTAGATACTCAGAAATTTGGGTTTAATAAACAAAGAAGAAAGAATACATCAGAACTGACAGAGGGTGGGGGAACACAACTTTGGTATGGAAAAACCTGAGATAGAAAATGCTGCCTAACCTTAGCTGATCCAGAGACTGCACTGCATGCTGGTGCTTGAAAAGTATTCTCTGTATCTCAACTGGCCATGGAGAGCTGAGGCAGGAGCCATCTTGGGGACAAGTCTACCACCCTATGACTGAGGAGATCAGGAAAAAAACAAGAACAAAACAAAAAGAACCAGACAGCCACAATGTCCCAGCAGGTGATTATCCTGTGACCTAGGCTGGGCCTGGCAGAACAAGGGTGAAATAGACTCAGAGTAAACTGTAACCAGGGGTATTTGAGTTGGAAGGGCAAAGGGAAGCACCACTTCCTTCTCCTTTGGGATCATGCAGCTCACATGACCAGCTGAAGTGGGTCAGGAGTCTGAGTGGGCGGTGGTGAAAACACTCAGGGACTAAGCCCAGGAAGCCTATGCTTCTGGGCAGCAGTGAGTGGAGAATTGGTCCCTGTGCTCCACAAGTGGATTTCTTGGAGTCTCCTGACAACCAGACCTACAGAGGAGATCAGCTACTGTCTAGCCCATGGGATGGGTCAATCTAGTCTTTCAAAAGAAGGCCCCACCATAAAACCCTTGATGCCTGACTAAACCAAGGTACCACCTGCTGGAACCCCTCCCTTAGAATGCTGTAGAAGCTGTACCCTAGGAGTGCACTGACTTGGTCTGAATGGACAAACTAACAAGTGCTGCTACTTCCTAACCCATTCCATCTCATACTGGTAAGAAGGGATGCTGAGTCTTATATCAAAGGACTTCAATCTTAAGCTGCTCCTACTAGCAGCTCAGCGAGCAACTACAACAACAACAACAAGGAAAGATGTTAACTTTGCTCTATTAGTACGTAACTCAAGAAGAATTAGTAAGAAAGGCTGTTGGACATAGACAGTGATCACCCCATCTGGGCAACAAATTTGATAACCTCAATGGAAATGTTTCCTTCATTCTTCATTAATATTTTTTATTTTATTATTTATTTATTTTATTTTTTAATCTTTGTGTGTGTGTGTGTGGGAGTGTGTTAATGCATATGAATACTGGTTGTGCTGACTGGTTCAGGGACATATATACCTACATTTATTTATTTATTTTTCTCTCATTTTTAATGTAATTATATTTTCTTAACATTGTCTTTGAAGCATTTGGGTTTTTTGGATTGCATATTTGGTTTGGTTTTGTATTATTTTTATTTGTTTATTACTCTTATTTCTCTTTCTTATCTTTTCCTGATAAAGGCCAAATTATATTATTCTTTCCCATCCCCCAAATACCTTGGTTCTTCTGTTTTCCCTCCTTCTGTATGAACATTGCCTGCTACATACCTTCTTTATTCTCTGTCGACCTTTTCAAAATTGTTAATTCTTTTCTAAATTCCTAACAGATATGTCTTTCCTCCTAATTAACTGTATTTTTACTATTTTTCAGAGCAAATTTTGGTTTATATTATTTCTGCCCCACTATTAATGATAGCATAATCATTACTGCTATGGATGACATAGTTGACACTTAGTGTTTGCGTTGATGCCAGATCTAGTTCAAAGTTATTGTCTTTACTGTTGACAATTGCTGCATCCACCATTTCTGTTTATTAATGGTCATTAATGTTGAAGACATTATAGTATATGATGTGTACATGTACACTGTGTGAAATGGGCGTTACTGTTGTTTATTTTGCCCTATTCTATGAGGGGTTGGGAACCTACAGGAACACTAAAAGTTCCCCGGTTAAAGACTCTGCTGCTGAACTAAACATTATCTGACATTACAGGGGATGAAAGACCACTTTAATAAATTGAAATAGTGAAAAGAAACCAAGCAGAACTCCTAGAAATGAAAGACACAATCAATCAAATTAAAAACTCACTTGAAGGCATCACTACCAGATGAAAATGCATAGAAAATACAACCTCAGCCCTTGAAGACAGGGTGTGATCTTAAATGATCTGTGTATGATCTTGAATATACGGAATGCAATAAAGGAGAAAAATATAGAAGATAACCATAATATACAAAAACTCTGGGGCAGCATTAAAGAGATCAAACATGAAAATCTTTGGGATAGAAGAGAACATGGAGATACAAAGTAAAGGCATAAAGAACATCTTCAATGAGATAGTTATAGAAAACTTTTCCATATCAGAAATGAGATAGACACCCATATATAGGAGGCTTAGAGGATCCAAACAGACCAAATCAAATTAGAAGACATATTATAATCAAAATGTCTAACATGGAAAGTAAGGAAAGCTGCAAGAGAGAAACATCAGGTCACATTTAGAGGCAAACTAATAAGGCTCATTTCTGATTTCTCAGTTCAGACCCTAAAATCAAGAAAGGCCTGGAATGAGATATTTCAAGTCCTAAAAGAAAACTACTGCCATACAAGCTTAGTAAATCCTGCAAGGCTCAGTTTCAAATTTGGGGGGAAATAGAACATTTCCATGACAATAATGAACAAAAAGAATTCATGATCACCAAGTCAGCACTCAAAGAACACTCAAAGATAAACTGCAAATCGAGACACTAAAAACCAATCCCCAAAGCTCCCCAACAAAGGAATTTCAATAAAAGAATAATTAAGTAAAAGAGAATCAACACAGGATAAAAAACAGCAAAAAACCAAAATGGTAGGAAACAACAAACAAATATTCTTACTAATGCTAAACGTTAATGGTCTTAATTCTCAAATTAAAAGCTACAGATTAGCATTAGCAGAATAGATTAAAAAATAAGATCCAACTATATGCTACTTAAAAGAGACTTATCTTATAGGCAAAGACATCCACAGGCTGAAGATAGAAGAATGGCAAAAAATTGCATGCATGTGATTGAAGGAAAAAAGCAGGAATAGATATTCTCATATCTGACAAAGCAGATTTTAAGCAAAAGTTAATCAGAAGAGGTATATAAGGCTACTACATCCTACTTAAGGGAACAATCCAACAAAAAGATATAGTGATAGTAAATATTGATGCCCCAAATGTCAACACACCTTATTAAATGGAAAAATGGTCCATGACATTAAATTCCACATAAACATCAACACAATTGTTAATACTGGGTGATTTCAATGCACTCTTGTCACCAATAATTAGGTCATTAAAACAATCATTAAGAATTATCTCCAAGCTAAATACTGTAAATCAAATGTAACTAATGAACATCCACAGAATATTCCACCCCAAATTCAACTGAATTTACCTTTTTCTCAGATGCATATGGAACTTTTTCCAAAACAGATTATATTCTAGGCCACAAAGAAAATTTTAAGCAAAAACAAACAAAAAATCAACATAATCCCATGTTTTCCATCAGATCATAATGGACTGAAAGCAAGACCCTGTCTCTAAATAAAAATATAAGAAAGGGATGGGAATGTAGCTTAGTGGTGAAGTACTTCTCAGTTCAATCCCTGGTACAAAACAGAAACAAAAACAAACAAAACCCGCCCCCCAAAATATGCTCCAAAAAATTGGAAAATCTGGAAGACATTGACAAATTTCTAGACACATATGATCTGCCAAAATTGAATCAGGAAGATATGGAAAACTGAAATAGGCCAAAATCTTAAGTAATAAAACAGCAATTAATTAAAAGTCTCCCAAAAAAGAAAAATCCACAACCTGATGGATTCTCAGTTGGGTTCTATCAGACCTTTAAAGAAGAACTGATACCAGTCTTTCTTAAATTATTCCATGAATTTGAAAGAAAGTAAAGACTTCCAAATGCTTTTCATAAAATCAGTACAACCCTGATACCAAAACCAGACAGATGCATCAAGGAAATAGAACCACAGACTAATATCCCTGATCCACATAGATGCAAAACCCCTTAATAAAATATTGCAAAACTGCATTCAAAAACACATAAAAAAGGTAATACACCATGATCAAGTGGGTTTCATCCTAAGAATGCAAGGTTGGTTCAACATGCATATATCATTAAATATAATTCAGCACTTAAAGAGAATTAAGGGCAAAAATCACATGATCATTTCAATAGACACAGAAAAGGCCTTTGATAAAATTCAACATCCATTCATGTTAAAATACTGGAGAAGCTAGGGCTCAAAGGAACTTACCTCAACATAGTAAAGGCCATTTATAACAAACCTAAAGATAACATCATACTAAATAGAGAAAAACTAAAACCATCCCCTCTAAAATCAGTAACAAGACAATGCTGTCCACTATTCAACATTCAACATTAGCCAGAGTGATCAGGCTGTCCTATTCAACATTAGCCAGAATGATCAGGCAAGAAAGGAAATCAAAGGGATTGCAACAGTAAAAGAAGTCAAACCATGTGTTTGCCAACAATAGGATTTTATATCTAACAGACCCAGAGACTCTGCCAGAATGCTTTTAGAACTTATAAATAAGTTTAGCAAAATAGCATAATTGAAGATCAACACACATAAATCAATAGTTTTCCTATACTCCAACAGTGTATTTCTTCCAAGGAAGAAATCAGGAAAACCATCCCATTCATAGTAACCTAAACAAACAAACAAACAAACAAACAAAAAGCACCTTGGGAATTAATCTAACCAAAAAGGTGAAAGAGCTCTAAAATGAAAATTACAGAACACTGAAGAAAGAAACTGAAGACCTTAGAAGATGAAAAGACATCCCACGTTCTTGGATAGGTGGAATCAATATTGTCAAAATGGTCATACTAACCAAAAGCAATATATAGATTTAATGAATCCCTATCAAAGCACCAATGATATTCTTCACAGAATTAGGAAAAAAAATTCTTAAATTCATTTGGAAGAATAAGAGATCCAGAATAGTGAAAATATTAAGCAAGAAAAGTGAAGCAGGGGGCATCCCAATACCTGATCTGAAATCATACTACAGAGCTGTTGTGGTTTAAACAACATGATGTTGGCATCAAAAGAGACATGAAGACCAGAGGAATGGAATAGAAGACACGGAGACAAATCCACTTATCTATACGCAACTGTTGGCAAATAGGGTGTGACTGGATGAAGTAGGTTACTAGGGGCATGCCCTGGGGGATTATATTATACTTGGCTCCTTGCATTCAGGTTCTCTCTGCCTCCTGGTTGGCATGAGTTGAGCAACTTTCTTTCTGTTATGCTTTTCCACCATGTTGTTCTGCTTTAGTCAAGAGAAATGAGGTTGCCAACCATGGACTGAACCTCTGAAACCATGAGCCAAAATAGCTCTAAGCTGTTCTTGTTGTGTATATTGGTTTCAGTGACTCAAATTAATTAATACAATATTGAATTAAACAGGTCAATTCAAAATGAAAAAAAAGTAGATTTAAAACATATTTGAAATATCATTTTAGTGAACTAGAAAAGATATTAAGAAATTATTCAGTCTATAGCAGAAAGACAGAGGCATGCACTATCTAAATGAAAGGTGGAAGATATGTAGAACAGGTGAGAGATATGTGAGAACAAATGAGAAGATATGTGAGAACAGACAGGTAAGAAGATATGTGAGAACAGGTTTATCATTAGGTTAAAGTTCCAGAAGTAAAGAATAAAAATAATGACTAAGAATCAATGTCAGATAATTATTGATTTTATAAAAAATTTGCATGATTTTTATAAGTAGAAGAAATGAAATTCACAACTTTCAGTGATAGTTTGTAGTGAAATAACTATACCATATCCAAACAAAAACAAATAAAGAAAACCACAATAATTTTTAAGCCACAAATTATCTTCAAATGAACAACAATTATACTGATAACTTGTCTCAAAAGTAACACTGTAATCCAGACAATAGTGAAAAATGTTTATGAAAAGTATGAAAAGAACTTATATATGCACCAAGATATTTTTTATAAATTAGGGAAAACAGAAGTTATTTGCAAATAAAAACTATTTACTATCAATAGAACCATATAAAAATAACTTGCAAATGATACGTGCATTTTAGGAAGAAAGAAAATGATCCTAAAAAAATTTCTGAAGTTTGAGAAGAAATGGTGAGCACACATGTCAACAGTATAAAATAATATTGTTGTATAATTTTGGGAAGTAAAAAAAAAATAATAATACCATGTAGGTTGGAGTGTATAAAGAAGTCTAAGACTTGGGTATTTGAAAAGCAAATTCATATATTGACAATATTTAGAGGTATTTTAAAACTAATTACCTATGATAAAATTGTGACTCCTAAAAGAAAAGAAATAACAAGATAGCATAAACATGTATAGTTGTAAAAAAATAAAATTAAGAAGCAAAAATGTATGGAAAACTCCCCCATAAAGAGCAACAAATAAAAATACCATATAAAAGCAGGGATAATAGAAAACATAAAATAGAATAATTGGAAAAGCCTTAATATTTTAGTAATACTAATAAATGTATATAGGCTGTTGCCATCATAAGACAGAAGTTGTCACATAGAAACTTCAAAGTCCAGTTCTATTCCAAGGTTTGTTGTAAGCTACAAACCAAAAACATGAAGACACCAAAATATTGAATATAAGAAGATAGAAGAGGTCATTAAGGTGAGTATAAGGCAAATAACTTACATGTAAATTAGTATATATACCAAAGAGGAAAAGATAGACTTAAGACAAAGTTATCAGACCAAAAGGGGTTAATACATCCTGATAATAGGTTTTGTTCACCAGGAAAATATACAATATTTCTAATTTTATGCCCTTAATATGTAAAACAAAAATTAAGTGATATTTGAACAACACATTTTCAAACTTTAATAGTGGATATATTTCTCAAGTCAATGTTTAAAGAATACAACTTCTTTCTCAAACATTTGGGAAATATTTACAGTATGAAATTTTTCTTAATAAATACTAGGCAAAAAAATCTACAATTTTTAACAAGCTTATATTATACAGAAAAACACTTTGTGACTGTGATTTCTTAACACAAATTTAGAACAAATAAGAAATCAGTTTTAAAGGACAGTTAAAACCTCATTTTTTACTAGAAAGTTAAAAATACATACTTTTAAATACCAAAATTAAAGAAGATGAAATACAATTATTGTGTGTGATACAAAGATATTGTACATTAACAGCAGATGATAAAACTAAGCTGATTAAAGTATAGACTCTAATGCTTATATCACAAAATAGAGGACTGAAAATTGAGCAACTCAGCATCCAACTTAAGTAGTTAGTAAAATAACAAAAAGACCAATAAATTAGAATGATCAATATGATAAAGATATTAGTAGAAATTAATAAAATGGAAGACAAATATTGAATAGAGAAGAGCCACCAAGTCAAATCAATGATTATCAAGTACCTATAAAACAATTATACATTTTACAGAGTTAAATAATAAGAAAAAATAAGAATGAAATTACAAATGATGTCAAGAATGAAAATAACATAAGTACAAACAAAGCTATCACAAAACATTAAAAGATAGTAACATAAAATTAAAACAAATATATGTCAACATATCTGAAAATACATGGAGAGAGAAAACTTCTTAGGAAAAAGTCATACCAAAACCAACTCAGGAAGAAGCAAGAACACCAAGATATCCAATAAAGATTATATAAATCAAGTTAGTTAAATAAGTTGAACAATACATTCACAAAGCTATCACAAAACATTGCTCATAAATGACTTTGTTGGAAAATTCTATTATTTACTTGGAAAAAAATACCTCTCATCTTGAATAAATTACTTACAGAATAAAAATAATGGGAATGGGCCAGATCAATTTATGATGCTTCTATAATCTTGATTGTAAATCAAGTTGAAAAGGAAAATTATACTCATGAAATAGATAAAATCATAAGTAAAATATAAGGAAATAGAATAAGGAAATACAGAAAACTTCATGACCCACTTGAAAAGCAAGTTTGATTTAAAATTATACATTCTATGTAATTCTCTTATTTGAAAAATCTTTTCATAAAAACATTTGATAAAATTATAAAAACTAGAATCAGAATGGAATTTTTCCAGTTCATTGTGAAAGATACAAAACATCATTAGTGATTCAAAAATATTCCTTTGTACTCAGTATCACATCTAGTAATTCACAGCAAAGATCCTGGACAACATGGAAAGATCACAAAAGGCACAGGGTTGAAAAGAAGGGTGTGTGACCTTAATTACTCATAATAATCTACATAGAATGATGGAACAAAACCTATATGCTAACGAGCAATGGAAAGGAATAAGATATGGCAACATATTTCCCTAGATATAAGACAAATATACAGCAACACTTAGCATGGTTTTAATACTAATAAATGTAAAAAAGATGTATGACATTTATAAAGAAAATTATTGAAAAGCATTAAAGATGGATGCATAGAAATATTGTTAGTTAACTCTACATTGATTAAGAGAATAGTGCAGCTTCAATATTCAAACAGGCCTTTAACAAATTTACTTATAATTTTATATGGATAAGCAATAAGACAAGAATATCCATAATGCTTCTGTGGAAGAAAACCAGGGAAAATTTTGTTCTTGAATATAACAAGACAAATTATAATGTTGATAATTAGGATAGTGTGGAGTTAGTTAACAGATCAATAGAAGAGAATAAAAACTACAGAAATAGCATATACTGAAAATATCTGTATGATAGCATAATTTTGCAGGGAGATAACATAAGGATGGACCATTTGACTGTTTGCTAATTTTTAAAAAAATTGGTAGTCCTTATAGGAAAAAATAGCAATGAAGTTTGATCTGATTGAACAAATACAAATCAGAAGCGTAATGACAATCACATTGAAATGATATGAACCCTTTCACATTTAAATCCATTATTCATATGGAACTTGATTTTGGTGTTTGGTGAGAGGAAGGAGCTGAGATTTTTTTCCATGTGTTTCTCCAATTGATGCACTGTGATTCATTGAAAAGGCCATTTTCTCCACTGTGTTGCATTGACTGGTATTATAAATTAGGTGATCATAACCATGTGTGTTTGTTTCTGAACTTCTTATCCTCTTCAGTAGAATCTATTTCTGTATAATGCCACAGATATCACAGATGTAATTTATACCCACACATACACACAGAGACATACATAAATATATAGACATACACATGTATGTATGCATACTCATATTCAACAATTAATTGTTGAATGTTATGAAATGGTCTTTCTATATTTATTACACTTATATTTTGTTTTCTCTCTTCTTATTCTATTTTTGGGAGAAAATTCCATTAATTGATTTCCAACAATTATCTCAAATCCATGAATGAATAGGAAAATGTGGAAGGATTCAAATTATTCCATCATAATTAATGATATTTTAAAAATTAGTTATTTGGGGGTAATGGAAAAGGGATTAAGAAGATTGGGATTGAGGGATATTAATTTTTTAACGTTTTAAAGGCAACTACACTGTACAACTCCAATATGCCAAATGTAATGTTTGTAATATGATGAATCTTCAGGATGAAAAAATTCCATAGAATGAAATTCAAATGATGCAACTTGGAAAAACAACCAGCTACTATGTGAATGGCTAATGGAGAGAGGCAGCTGCTGGTAGCTGAAAGTGGTTCCTGGCCAAATGTTGCCAAGAAAGTGGGTATCAAAGATTGACTGACACCTTGATTTCAACCTTAGTCAGATGCTGAGCGGAGGACTGAGATCACTTGTACCTGGGCTCATGGAAATTATGAGATAGTAAATGTATGATGTTTCTATATATTGCTTTTTGTATGGCAGTTTGCTATATAGTAATAGAAAACTGGTTCATGGAATTTCCTTTCTATTTTTCATAAATAGAATTTATCTTTGAAACAAAATCAAGCTCAATGTGGTGGGGCACACCTGCAATTCCAGAGACCTGGGAGCCTGAGGTAGGAGGATTGCAAGTTCAAGATCAACCTTAGCAACTTAGCAATGTTCTAAGGAACTTAGTGAGAACCTTTCTCAAAAAATAAAAAGGGATGGGGGTGTGGTTCAGTGGTTAATCACACCTGAGTTCAGTCCCCAGAACCAAAATAAAAATTAAAAGAAAAGAAAAGAAAAAAAATCGTGGAGGAGAAAAGGAAGAAGGAATGATGTGTGCTGTACCATGGCTCTGCAGTTCTGACAGAAAGCATATGGAAGACTGCGGATACTCTGTCAAAACTCAGTTCAGTGGTGGGAACATTCACTTCCATTAACATAATGATTCAGTAAGGCTGGCAGAGAAGACTCTGGGCAGGTCATTTTTCTGTTGTATCTCAGTCTAATTCTACTGAAGGTCAGTATTTGTAGAACTGAGAATCTACCAACTAGATTTCTAATCTTCCTGGCTTCCTCTGAGGTTCTGGGGGGGAAAAAAAGAGTGACTACAGGAAAATTGGAAGTTGGGTAGGAGGAAGAAGGTACTTTCTTCCTATTTTCCTGTTCCTGTCAGTGTTGTTCCCACAGCAGTTTGGTGGTGTGGTTTCTGTGTGTCCTCCCTGCACTCTGGCAACCTCTCAGAGGTACCATCAGGAAACATCCTCAGAAGTTGAAATGCCAACTCCATGGCAGTTCTCTTCCAAAATTCTAGGATCTCAACATCATCTCTTTTGTTCTTTCAGACTTCATTGTAATAACTTCTATAGTTATCTCTGGATAACTACCATGCTGTCCTGTTTCAGTCATCTACTACCTGAGTGGTTATTCTTCTGTATTAAGTTCCTTCTGTTTAAAATGCCTGCAACTTAATTTTGCCAAAAGTGGATCAAGATTATTTTTCCCCAGTTGATGGAATCTAAGTACTTTTCACCTGAGAATGGAGTTGCAAGTGTTTAGCCCTATCTACTCTTTATATGCACTCTAATATCCAAATCTGCTATTATATTACATCACAAAGTTACCTCTAGTTCAGGTACCTCTAGGCCATGGACCAAATTTGACTGATCTATGTGTTTTGATTTGTAAGCACTGTTGATTAAAAAATATTTGAATTAGAATGGACATTAGATGGACTATATGATTTCCAAGTAATTGGTACTTATCTTTTCTGTGTTAATATTTTGTTGGTTTGGTTTTAAATTTGCATTCATGTTGAATCTAAGCCCAGTTCAAAGTTTGCCTTATATAAATTCATCTCTATAGAAACATTGGTATATATATTTATTCCCTCAATTGTTTTTTTATTCATGCGACTATACATTAATATTAATGATTGTGCTTGGGAATTTCACTTGCATTATATTCTGCATCACCTAACACTTTAAAGTTGGTACGGTTATTCTCATTTTATAGATGAGAGCCCAAAATTCAATGATATTAAATGTCTTACAGAGGCATAGAGGAAATTCCTTCTTGCAATACAACATAAGGGCTATATTTAATGCATCAGCAGCACATTTTATGCTTTCAAAACTTTTTCAAAAACATGATATCATTTAATTCTCAGGAGAATACTGTATGCTTCTTTTTACAGGAACACAAAGATCTTAAGGGTCCTGATGAATTTAACATAGCTCCTTGGTATAAAAATTGAGAAAATCATTCATATTTCCTAAATATTGAACTAGTGGTTTTCCAATTGCCTCATTCAAGACATCAGTGACTTTAAAGTGAGGTTTAAATGACTGATGAAAAATTAAAGACATTCATAGATCAAACTTTACTAAAATATTACCCTCTAAGATCAACATTTTAATAATCTGAATTAACTTCCAATATAATGAAATATAATTATACTCTAAGGCACAGCATTTTTTCTTAAACCTTGGACACTGGCATCACCTCTGAGATCTCTCCCTAGGATACCAAATTTGATGGAAGAAGAAATGGTGATGAAATGGAAAAAAGCTACAGTCAGATGAAGAAGGAAAGTGCAGAGGATCTTGGAAATGTTTAACATGGAAACATCACTAGCGATAACCAAAATAACCCCTTTTAGGGTATTAATTTAAAGAAAACACTATTAGCCATAGCCTTGAATGGAGTTGCTAAGTGACAGAGAGTGACAGGTTAACTGTTAACAGGACAAGAACAGGAACTTTTTCCAGGGAAAGGCAACTTCACTAATGCATGACCATCATTTCAATGTTATCAGTGTCCTTGTGGCTTCTCATGTTATTCCCCTGTTTGATGAAAGTAGATTTTATATGACTGAAAAACAATACTATCTCAACAATATATGTTTTCAATATATCACTTTCATAGTTCTAACTTGTTTACAATTTTTGTGCTAACATTTTCATCCCTAGGAACTGAGGATTCTTCTCATCTACCCACTTCCCAACTGATATGCTATATTCTTATGAAAGTGAACCACTTTATGGTCATCATTCATAGCTCTTGTTCAACTATGGAAGAAGATTTTCCTTTTTGCTGAAGATCCATGGACAGTGAAGTGGGGCTAATTGGATAGGTAACAGATATTTGCTCTCTTAAGATTTTATGCTAATATATCACTTTAATTTAGATTCAGCCTATAAAGAATCCTTACTTCTTGATTTATTTTAAAACTTTAAATAATTTTATCTACTTTGCTAATATCCCTATCCCCAATTTATATCCCTAGCCAGGACTTCTTCAAATAACTTTAAAATATACTCAGATTTGACAGATACTGCCTTGCATCCCTTGCTACTGCTTTGGTCCAAGCTACCATCGTCTTTCCCTTGGATTACTGCCATGGTCTCTTAATTGGTCTCCCTGCTTCCATCATAGGGTCACTTGCTTATCTCCTTCAGGTTTCTGTAGAAATAGCACCTTTTCAAATGAAATCTGACATAAAACCTTACTTAAAATGAAATTATTTCCCACTATTTCCCTTTGTTTCCTCCTTTTTCATTTGATTATTTATTCATTCTAGTATGATTTTTATTATAATTACATTGTCTGGTTTTGATCACTGCTTTTATCCATAGTACCTGGACCAATGCTTGGCCTATAAAAGATTCAAAAAGAAAATATTTCTTCCACAAGTGAATGAATGTATGAAGCAATGTTATGGAGAGCATCATATACTCATTTAATAACACAAATCAACTATATGAAGCTAGGAGAGAGAGACTGAGGACAATAAATAAGAATATAAATACAGCAAATGAGTCACCCCTTCATTCCATTCAATGAGCATCTGCCCCAGAATTAGCAGGACATGGTATATAAATCTCCTTTTCTATATGTTGTCTCAGTGGGCGTCTCTCCATCTGACAATGGTGTCATGCTGAGGGGGGTTATTCTACCTTTTAAATATGAGCCCACTGACGTCATCTAAATCTCAACCAAAAAGCGATAGATTTACACATCATAAGAAGGTACATCGGTGTCTACAGAGTATGTGTTAAGGGGTCTTTGACTGTTCATGAATTTCACCCTACAGTTCACTTTAGAATTTAACCACCAAATATGTGGGACTCCACTGTATTCATTATCTATATCAATCTATTTAGCATTTGTAATTGAAATGACAAACATCAGGAAAACATCAGGATATGTTGTAGAAACATGTCTTCCCCAAAGTTCACACTTACCATGTATGTCTCATCAAAGATATTTTATTTTCACCCTGATTTGCACATCATTATTTTTCTAAAATTTACATCAAAATCAGTTATTTTTATTTATTGTAGGAAAATAAGTTGTGATTTTGTCATTCTCTTGGCATTTGATCTGTTAGCAAAAAGTTACATTTGCCATATTAAATCTAGATTTAAAAAATTCAATGAAATCTGGAAGAATCTTAGATATCACATGATAAATTGTGGTTTCATACAAAGTTTACTAAGTCAATTTATATTACCTTTTGTAATGAAGCAGAGCATAAGGTAAAGTCTTCCCATGTCTGCTCTATCTTACCTACATTGCATTCCTTTTCCTTTGCTGATAGGGTTAGGAAGACATTGTATCCACACCTCTTGTCTGCCACCCCACTCTTCTTTACTCTCCTGTAGATTCTATTTACTCATCCACTAATCAATAGCTTTACCCTTTCTGCATATATATCATCTGTGCCCTACCTTGCACATGTATCTTATTTCATTCATTTACTTAGTCACTTATTTATCCAGAATAACCAAAGAACTCAAAAACCTTAACACACACATGCACAAAACCACACACAAATAATCAATAAATGGGCAAAAGATAAATATCTCAAAGAAGAAACACAAACATTTCAAAGAAGCCAACAAATATATGTAAAATTGTTCAACAGTTTTCTAACAATCAAGGAAATGCAAATTGAAATGACACTAAGATTTCATGTTATTCCAGTCAGAATGTCGAAGATCAAGAATACAAACGAAAATAAATGCTGGTGAGGATGAAGGGAAAAAGGTACACTTGTACATTGTTGGTGGGGTTACAGCCTAGTATAACTACTCCTGAAAGCAGTATGGATATTCTACAAATCAATCAACCAACCAACCAACAAACAAAAACTAGGGATGGAGCCACTATATGACCCAGGTATTCTAATCTGGTATTTTCCCAAAATATCTAAGATCAGCATACTACAGCAATACAGCCACCTCAATGTTTATAGAGCACAATTCACAAAGATTAAATGATGGAGTCAACTGAGATGCCCATCAAAGAATGGACTGGATTAGATGAATAGATTAAGAAAATGTGGCAAATATACAATGGAGTTTACTCAGCCACAAAAAAAGTGAAACTATGGCATTTTCTGGTAAAGGGAATATCATGCTAAATGAAATAAGTCAAACACAGAAACTCAAAAGTTAAATGTTTTCTCTCATATGCCAAGGCTAGAGTAAAATAAAGGAAACGGGGAGGAAAGAATAGGATAGCATAAAGGGAAGATCAGTAACATAGAAAAAAGAGATCAAGAGGCAGAGTTGAGGGATGAGTAGAGGGAGGCAATGCAGAATTAATTCTTAAAAAGGCATATTATGTGCATATATAAATATATGACAAGGAACTGTACATATAGGTAGAAAGAACAAATAAAATGAGCAAAGTCTGTGAGAGTAGAGGTAGGAGAATAGGAGAGGGGAGGGAGGTTGGGGAGGAAAATAGGGATGGAAAAGGCAGGGGATCATGAACTGAAATAGAATTCCATACATGTATGAGTTTGTTGGGATGAACCCAACTACTATGAATAATTATAAAGCTCTAATTAAAAAATGCCAGACTAGTTCTGTCATTGAATTTAAACTTATTAAACAATGATCTTCACGGATTACTTAATTTACTACTAAGATATTGTATTTTTTTCCTGCCTTCATTATAGGCAATCTGTGATTGCCTGTGTTTAACTCATTTGCCAACTGCTTTACAATCGGCATGACCTAGGTGATATGATCAGATGAATCAAGGCCCCTCAGTGACCATGATTCTGCCTGTTATGGTGACTGCAGAAAAATCCTGCTGCGGTTGCAAGCACTTCTCGGCTTTCTGAAATGCATCATGCCACAGTGATGTTTTCATAACTGCCAATTTTTAAAAAATATATAAATCATGAAAAATAGCTCATCAATAATCAAAACAAAAACAAGCCCACAGGTTGAAGCGGCTACTTCAGCCATTTCTTCCTTTTTTCTTCAAGGAGCCTGATTGAGAGCTTTTAAAAAGTTGTGTTGAATGGGGTGTTTATTTCTTAACCAGACTATTCTTTGGAATTTTCGACTTCATCATTAGGCTATTCTAACTTGTCTACAACCAGAGATCTTGGAACAAGTAAGATAAATCTTCAGTTGACCTTTCAAACTAATTCTTTCAGTTTGATAATTTTCTTTCTTTTTTTTTTTTTTTGCATTCTTTCCCCATTCTCATTTTTTTGAAGAAAATACCCATGTTCTCATAGATTGCTGTGACTGTCTGGAGGAGTAAACAGACTTCTCTTTGCAGCATGTTCTCTTGTTGGTCTCAGGAGAAAGATTGATATAGAATCCTGAACAAAGTAGTAGGTGAAAGGTCTCAACAGCAGCAGCCATATAGTGTTATACTTTTGTCTTCTATTTTCATATTCCTATAGAATGTTCAATGTGCTTTTGGTGTGAGAGGAAATAGAACATGTAATTATACTGGTTTGGTTTTTAATTGTCTTTAATCTGAGTTTAATTAAAAAGAACTTAATACAAAAAGTATATAGCCCTTTACATGCAATTGACTTACTTTTGTTTTTTACCATACATTAGAATGCATTTTAAGTTCTTATACAAATGAGATTAATAGTTAGGACCTATATTTTCTCTATTTTATAAGGAAAAACATGGAAAGATTTGGGAAAATGTATACAGCTGTTATGTGACATGAATTACAGCAATTCCTGGGTAAAATCCATGTCCTATTTATCTTGGTCATCCCACTGCCTTGAAAGTTTCTGGCACCTAGTAGATGTGTAATTAATAATGATAAGTAATCAAGAAATATGATGATAATAATAAAGAAATAAATGAAATTAAAACCTAGGCTTCCACTATTTTGCTCATTTCATTTTATTAAGGGACCTGTAAATTGGTACATATTTTAAGATCCTGCATTTTCCATTAGAATTTATCATAATGATTGCTGAAAGATACCCCTGGAGGATGCACAGTGCAGAAACACAATGGTGAAATTTAAAGTGGCTTGGTCACTGAATACTGTGCATAGATTTCATGGCCTTACCTTATTATTTTCCTTCATGAAAAAAACATGTGCTTCCTAAATAAAAATTTCTTTCTCCATGGCTTAAATGAAATCAAATTTCAATTTCAATGCTTTCTCTTACTAAGTATCCACTTGCTGGTCCATTTAAGCTTATGTCTAGATATCACAAAGGTATAACACTCTTATCTTGCTCTGATTAGATAAACAAAACATGCTTACTTAGTAAATGGTCAGTAAGATTATTCTTCATTTTCAAATGTCAACAAAAGCAAATATAGAACTGAAAACATGCTGTATGTTTTATGACATTTCCATGGAAACATAGTAAATTAAGTACTGCAAACTTGAGATCTATTTTTTTGTGTGTGTGTGGGGAGTGTCTTTTATACCCTAACAACTATCTCTACTTCCAATCAAACAACAACTGCAAATTCATTCATGAACTGGATCTGAAAAGAAAAGAATCCCTAAAGATGATTTAAGCAAAGAGAGTAGAGGAGAAAATGTTATTTGCAAAAACTAGATGTTACTGTCCATTATGGTTGTTAAAATTGCTACTGGGCCCTCAGAGAAGTGACTGAAATGGTGCCCAGGTACTGGCTAATAACTTCAAAGAATGTAAGTTGAGATTAGAAAGGGAAAATTTAAGGTCCATATGACAAAGTCTGTGAACTAGAGTGGCATATTTTCTCATCTAGAAACAAGCAAACAAACAAAAAAAAACCTAAATAGAAACTTTAATAGAAAGTCTAAACTTCGGGAAAATTGGCCTGTCTGTCAAACTTCATACTATGATTTAGGTAAGAGTTTTTGCTTCGCTCGGGGCGAAAAATGGCTATTGGGCTTAACTAATGAGATTTCACACAAGTAGATGAATTCAAAAGAGAATAATTGCTCTAATACTTTCACCCTTTTAAATGGGTAGAGATCAAGGAAATTACCTATCCATGTACACATGTTCCTCAGTGTGGTCCTTTTAAAAGGTTTACAATGCTAGTAAAAGACTGTAAGTCCAGAGAAATGTATACATGTCTGAAGCACTTTGGCTCCTAATAGTCAATATTTGTGGGAGTTAAGGGGCAAGATGGGAAAGATGGTGGGTCAGAGAAGAAAAAGCAAGGAAATATAGAAAAAGAGAAGACTCTATAATAGTGGTGGCTCTGAATTTCTAGCTAATACATTCCTGCAGTTTAGACTTAACACTTACTAAGCAGCATTTAAAACATGCAAAAAGATATAAAGACTATAATATGAAGTACCCATATATTTACCATCTAGATCAAAAGAAAACCTTGTAAACAGAGCTCAATCTCTACAAATCTCTATACACCATCTGTATCTCCTCAAGAAGCAACCATTGTCCTAAAATTGTTATTTAGCACTCTTATAGATTACTTTATAATTTTCTATTTATATATATATCCCCTAGTAATGCATAATGGTTTTTTGAATAAACTGTTATAATTTCATTTTTTCACTTAACATTGTGAGATTTATCTGTATTCATTTATGTTGCCTATGGTATGAATATACCAACATTTATCTATCTGCTTTCCTGCTAATTGATATTTAAAAGCCTTTCCTTTCCTTTCTTCTTCCTTTCTTCCTTTCCTCTGCTCTCCCTTCCTTCCTCCCTTCATCCCTTCACCCCTTCCTTTCTTCCATTTGTTTTGTTAGCAAATGAAGTCATTTCCTACATTCTTCCAGGTGGTTATATCAATTCTCCCAAATCACCAGAAGCAGTGTATAAACTCTCCTGATGCTTCCTTTCTTTGCCAACGCTTGATAGCAAACAACTTTTAAAATTTTTGCCAACTCAATTACTATGAAATAGTATTTCATAGTGACCCTGTCCTAGATTTTATAATTAGTAGAAAAGAGCAGCATCCTTTTATATGTTTATTGGTCTCTCCTGTGAATTGCGTATGCATTGTATTTGTTTCTCATTTTTCTTAGGAATTAAAAAAATAAGTCATAGCTATATGTAGAGCATATTGTACATAAATATAAAAAACTTTTTCCAATCTGTAGGCTCACTTTGCACTTTTGTGATGTGTTTTAATAAAAATAATTTTGCATTTTAATGCAGTCAACATAAAATAAATTCATCACCCAGATTTTCATTCCTATTAGACTCTGTATATCTTACTGAGACCTACCATCTGCTAAATCCATAACTTTTACTCTCTCCCCTCCTTATGCATCACTCCCTTGCATATAATCTTGATTATCTTGCTGGGTTTTTTGTGTTAGAAAAATTCAAACCCTGAAGAAATCCAATTCACCTTACACTGGGCATCCACACCTGGATTGCTGTTTCAAATACAGAAAAGTGCACAGCTATGATGACTGATCTACTGTAATTCTTAACCCTTTCACTCTGCTGTTGTCCAAAATAGCAACTATTCCTTGCCTCCTTCTTAAAGTTAAAAATCCTCTCACTCATCTCTCTGTTCATGAGTGCTTATTTACTAAAACATAAAAACATTTACAATAAAAGCGCATATTTTCACCATCACATCTACCCAATGAACTTTAACTGCACCCATAGACTCTATCTACATCACTCCTAAATCTATACTTCCCTCCCTTGTGCAGTCACTTCCCTTCTATTTTATTTACTTCATTTTTCCAGCAATTTTCCCCTTTTCCTTTTGTGCATAATTTTTTCCCTCTCTACTAGATCACTGCTATCAACACACTTAACCTTTCTTGTACCCTTTTCAGAAGTCCCTCTGGACTTTAGTTCCTGCAAGCATCCATCTAGAATCTCATTTCTTGGTTCCCTTTATTAACAGAAAACAACCCAGAAAAGCTGTATATAATTACTGTTTCCAATCCTCATGTTTTATTCTTCCCTTTTAAGACCTTTTGTTCTAACAAAACTCAAACATATTCAATAGTAGAAAGGATAAAGTATGAAATCCTGCATTCCTATCACCTGGCTTTAATAATTATTGACATTTGCCATTATGTGTACATATACCTTTTTTTCTTTCTTTTTATTTTTTAGCTGAAGTAAATAAAAGGAAATTCAGACACAATTTTATTTCACTTTTCCACTCAGGCTTTTGCTTTGACAACTTCATCATAACTGCTGCTGTCAACTGTGACCTCTGCATTACTAAGTTCAGTGGTCAATGATTGCTTCTCATCATACTCAGCTGTGATGGTTTGTTTTATGTGTCCACTTGATTGTGCTAATGGATGCCCAGAGAGCTGGTAAAAAATCATTTCTTGGTGTGTCTGTGAGGATGATTCTGGAAGAGATTAGCATTTAAGTCTGTCTAAAGAAGTCTAAAGAAGATCTACCCTTACTCATATAGGCAGGTATTATCTCATCTCTTGAGGGCTCAGATGAAATAAAAGTGTGGAGGAAGGACAAATTCTCTCTTTCTTCCTAGTCATTAAAACTCCTCAATCTTGGGGGTAGTTTTAGTCTCTGTGACTTAGACCATCACCCTTCTTTCTCTACCCACTCCTTCTCATTTCTTAGGATTTTGGATTCAGGCAGAATCCAAACTGGCCTGCCTGAACTTCCAGATTTCAGATGACAGAACATGGGACTCTTCAGTCTCTATGATCTTGATTGTAGCCAATTTCCATAATAAATCTATCTACCAATCTACCAACCTACTTATTTATTTCCCATTGATTCTGGAGAATACTGACCAAAAGTCCACTTTATTAGTACCATTTGATAGAGCTGATCACCAGCCTTGTTGAAATGTTTCCTGCACTTTCTCTCTGACTCATCCTGTTGCTCTGAGTTTCCTCCTGTCACACTGGCCAATTTTCTTTCCTGTCATTTGCTCTCCTATCTTGAAACAGTGAGATTCTCAAGATTCAGTTTCTTAAACTTATTCTTATTTGGTTAGACTCATCTTAGATGATTTAATCCTATCTTTAGAGCCTGCATGTTGTCTGAACATCTAATGATTTTCATATTTTTATATCTCCAGTTGAGTCCTCTTCTAAACTTGACTCATGTTCAAGCACTTTCTTGGTCATACTGTGTAACACTATCTGTATAGTTTATTTCAGTTTTCAGGTTGACTAGGGTAAAGCATATGTGGGAAGTAGTAAAGCATTATTTCTGGGTATGTCTGTGAAGGTGTTATCAAAAGAAATTATCATTTATATAGACATTATCCAATGGGCGAGAGGCTGGCTGGAACAAAAATGCAGAGAAAAGATGAATTTTCTCACTCTTGTGAAGCTAGGACACACTTCACCTGTCCTTGGACATCAGAACTCCATATTCTTCAGCTTTGGACTCTAGGTCTGGCACCAGCTTCCTCCCTTCCACCAGTTTCTCAGGCCTTTTATACCAGTGGCTTCCCTAGTTCTGAGGCCTTCAGACTTGAACTGAGCCCTCATACCACCTTCCCTGGTTCTCTGGTACACAGATGGCCTATATAGAACTTTGCAGCATTCATGATTGCATGAACCAATTCCCTTAATAAACTTCTCTTCATCTATCTGTCTGTTATCTACCTAATTTCCTGTGGTCTTTGTCTCTTTGGAGAACCCTAATATAGAATGCCATAGTCTGAATGTATCTCCAAAACTTCATATATTGAAAGTTAATGGTCAATATAATAGTGTTAAAAGAAGGGGCCTTAAGGAAATGATCAAGTCATGAGGGCACAGGCCTCATGGATGGGATTAAGGCCCTAGTAGCAGATCCTGAGTGGATTCATTCCCTTCCACTTTGTGAGGACATAGTACTCATCCCTTTTACGCCTTTGTCTTTTCTATGTGAAGGACATAGCAACAAAGCACACTCTTGGAAGCAGAGAGCCACCCTCAGCAGATACTGAATTCCCAGCCCCTTGGTCTTGGAATTCCAGCCTCCATAACTGTGAGGAAAAACACTTCCATTTTGTAAGACTCTGTCTGTGGTATTGTGTCATGGCAGCCCTATCTGGTCAAGACCTGTAATGTGTCTAATACACACCTCAACTTCAATGTCTCATACTGAATTTAGGATCTTTTCACCTTCTTCTAGCAAACCTCATCCTCTGAAAGGCTTTCTAATCTTTTAAAATAGCATCTACATTTTTATAGTCTTTCAGATCTCAACCTTCTAGTTAGACCTAAACCCTTTTCTTTGTATCATTCTTAATATTCCGTCACCTAATGCTTTTGGTTCTATTTTAGAACCAGTTCCCCAAAATGAACAACACTCCTTGTTCCACCACTATCACTCTGTTACCAAACAAAATCACCTCTTACCAGCTTTACTGCAATATGTATCTACTTTGTCTCCATGTATAGTGACTTTGCTCACCCCTTAGCAGATAGAGTGATCCTAGATTGTAAAAGAATATGTATTTTATTTACACATAATCTGTAAACTGCATTGTCACTCATTTTTTTCTTTTTTTTTTAAAAAAAATTTCTGTCAGAGAAAAAGTCAGAATTATGAGGCTTATAAGTAAAATGAGCATATGTTTATATTCCAAATCATACTTTGGGGAATGAGAGAGAATCATAAAATACTAATTAAAATGATATGATTTTGAAATACACATATATTAATGTGCAAGTTGGAATAATTATATTAGTGGGTGTAAAGTAATTATATGCAAGAAATATTTTCAAAACTGAAATTTTCTCCGAAACAGTGTTTGTTAAAGCAAAATGAAAACCTAATATCATATTTAAAAATCAATGTAATTTGAATAATTATTCTCAGTACACATTCATACATTTTAGTCATGTCTTAGCCATAAATATCTCTAATATCATGCTACTGCTATTTTTTTTCCTAAAAATATGTTAACCATGGATTTATTAATTTCATGTTTTAAAGTAAATTACTATGAAATATTCTTCAAATTTTCTTGGAATGGTTAATTTGAAACTGATGATACTTTCAATGTATCATTCCTGTTTGCAAGATAGGTTTTCAATAATTTCCATTTGCTAAAATTCTTAAATTTCGGATTTTGAAAAGGGCTTTATTGATTGAATAACTCATTTAAATATTTCTGCTTTAAGTAGATGGCAAAGAATCTCCAGCATATTTTTCTTTTGATTTTCAAGTGATATTGTTATTGCCTCCATGGTGGATGTCAGATATTGACAAACAGCAATAAGAGCAGTGTGGCTTTACAAATATTACAAATTTTATAAAAGTGGGGCTTAGGAGCAACAGAAAGCTGTGAATGAATGCCCAAGAGAAGGTACATATTTAGGATCTAGGGTTGTGCATTTTATTGAATAACATATTCTTTTGTATAGTCATAATTATGAGATGGTCATTTTATTCTACTCTATGGATGATAAAGACATAAAGGAAAAGAAAAGAAAACAGATTCAGGTCATGGTCTATGTATGTCCTGATGATTAAAATTATAGTTAATCTTTATGTGATGTTTAGTGTGTGACAGACACTATCCAAAATAAAACAATTTTCATATTTAGTATGTGTAATTTTTACCACAATCCTGTAAGATAGGGGTTTAAATATTTTCACATTTAGAGAAGGAATATGACAGCCAGAGAAATTAAATAACTTGTTCAAGATTATATAGGTAAAATATGGAAGCCTCAGGTACTAACTTAGGTGTTAGGGACTGAATTATGTTCCTCCAAATTTCTCATGTTGTAGGCCAACACCCTCACCAAGGTGACTACATTTTGAGGTAAGACCTTCAGGAGACAATTAAGGTTAAATGAAGTCCGAAGGGTGGGGCCCTAATCTGAGTGGTTGATTTCTTAATAAGAGGAGGAGGAGACACCAACCATCTCTATCTCTTAAGACCTGTGAGAACAAAGTGAGAAGGAAGCCATCTACATGCTGGGAAGAGAGCTCTCACCAAGGACTGAACCAGCCATCTCATAATTATGACTGTACGAAAGAATATGGTATTCAATAAAATGCACAACCCTAGATCCTAAATACGTACCTTCTTTTGTGCTCCAACTTCCCAGTTTATGAAACTGTGGGAAATGAAGTTCTATTGCTTAATCCAACCAGGCGGTAGTGTTTGGTTATTGCAGTCCTGTCAGAGCAGACGCAGACGCCAGGCATGTGGTGCCAGGGCTTCCTCCTGATGAAAACTCCAGGGCTGCAGTGCCTTGTCCAGGCCTCTCAAACTTGATAGCAGCATCAATGAGCATTTCAACATAAATTTGTTTTCTGGAACTGCCACAAAATAGCACCACAGACTGGGTGGCTTCAATCAACAGAAATGTCTTGTTTCATATTTTTGGAGGCTGAAAGTTTGGAATCAAGGTATCATTAATATTGTGATCCCTCCAATATCTCCATAAAACGTCCTTCTTTGCCTTTTCCAGCTCTCAGTGGTTGTGAAGTATCGTGTGCACGTTATTTACTAGATATAAAAACAACGTATAAGAAACTGACTTTATAATAATTAGGAAGTCAAAAATATTTTGAAAAAATAAAGAAAACTTAGGAGTTTAGGATAAAGACCTACGTTCAATGTTTATGAACATTGAATTATGTATAGATGTGAACACAATACTTAAAATATCTGTGTTTTAGTGAACTTCCTGAATTTTCAAATGGGATGAGGATGGACAAAAATCACAGGGGCAGACCAAGAAGAACTCAGAGCAAAATATAGGAAGTTGTTATGGATGGGCAGTAGTTCCATTAGAAATGATGATGGACCATAGCCTTTGAACAGCTTGCCTGGTGGATTGGGGAAGCACTTCTCACTGTATGCAGCTGTGGGTGTTTGTGAAAAGCCAAAGAATTCTTTTGGAAGAGGTGAGTGGGGAATGGTTAAAACACTGACTTTTCTGTGCTCCACTGAGGCTTAGCAAAAAAAGGAAAAAAAGGCTGATCTACTAGGATAAGGATAATGCCAGAATATTGAGAAGAACCAAAGAAGGTTAGAAGAGCCCAGTCTGGGAAGAGTTTGAACTGGTACCAAGGTGGCAGCAGCAGCTGGGCTATCAGAGAGCACAGAGTGGCTAATGTGAGGGCAGGTTCAGCTCTAGGGTGCTCTGTTGGGAGAACAGGCACATGGATGGAAAGAGCTACGTCACTAACAAATGTACTATTTTGGGACCAGGTAGCTACTTTGTGTTCTGAATGGATTTAAGCAAGGAATGTACATCTTTCTCTTTGACCTACAAAACCATGGACACAGGGTGTTTTACATCCCAGAGGACTCCTGGTGCTTTTACGTGGGCTATTGAAGACACTGGATATCTGGTTCCACTGTTAGCAGTAACAGACCACGGGGGCAATGGCAGCAGGCTACAAAGCTGGATGCCACTAGAGTCACCAGGAGAGACCTGAGGCACCATTAATTACAGCAGATGTGGCGTTCATTCTTAAGTTGTGTCATTGGTGAGAAGGGAGCTGTGACAAAGACTGATTTATGAGCAGGATGTAAGCAGCTCTGGTAATTTGTGTAAATATTTATGTGCAGAGTGAATTCTATAAAGGATGGAAATTACCAGAAGTAAAAGGACAGTGGCTTTAAGATACTATAATCTAAGCATTATTATGAAAGACCTCTCACTTTTGCCATTGAGCTAATGAGGCATGAGAAGATTCTCAGTTGTACAGTGACCCACAGTAAGGCAGTGCCAAGGGGTTTAATGGCTCAAAAGTAGGTTCAAAGCTTGGTGGGTTTAGAACTGGCTTTACTATTTACCAGCTTTGGTAAATAGAAAGATTAATTAATGTCTCATACCTATTTCTTCTGCAAAGTGGATATACAGTAAAGCCTACTTCATGGGGTTGTTATGAGATCCAGATGTGTTGCACTTAATACTACACCTGACCCACAGTGTATGCTGTATACATTTTTAGATAAAAGCAAGGAAATGGAAGAGAATGAGCAGAGTTGCAGCTGTGTTTTGAAAAAAGTAAAAAGAAGGGCATGAGATGCTAAAATGTTTTTGCATTATAGGGGCACTATTTATCCACTTTATGAATGACCCCAAGGGCTCTGTCCAAGATTGTCTTCTGAAGATGCTTGGGCATTGCTAAACACAGAGACACAGTTTTGTACCAATATAAGAAATTGTCTGTGGCGTCAGACAGAAGGAAGGGAATGCTTTCTGATAGGGTTATTGTGAGTATTAAAGAAATACATGTAAAAATCCCAATAATAAGCACATTGTAGGCCCCTGGTATTAGGAAGTTCCATTTTTAAAATAATTCTCCTTTGCTGATTCTCTAAGATATTCAGCATCAATCAAATACCCAGCACGACTGACAAGTGCTTTGGGGATGCAGCAAAGCTTAATGGCTAAGTATTCAGGCTCTGGAGACATATTCCTTATACTCAAATCCCAGCTCCTCCACTTACTGGCTGTGTGACTGTGGGCAGCATCTATGCTTCAGTTCCATCATCTGTTAAGTGGGAATAATAACAGTTCTGGCGCCACAGGATGATTGTGCAGATTCAATGAGTCAATTCAAATGAAACCCCCAGAACACTGCCTAGTGCATAGTAAGTGACATTAATAGATGTTAACTGCTACCATTAATATAAGAAAAAGACAACAAAACACCAGAAAAAGAAATAGTGTGAGGAAAAATTTCACAGAAGGTATAACAAGAGAGTGACAAAGTCAGTTGCAATTTCTGTAAATGTTCTGATAGAACAGTCATTCCTCCACTAATTATCACCACCAATGGCTCCAGGGGGACCACAGGCAAGAAAAGGCGAGAGTAAGGATTTTGATGAAATAGTAATGAAAGTTAAAACAGGAAGCTCGTGAAGGATTTCCTAAATAGACAAGACTCTGAGTTTAGTGTACAGCTCATTTGAAAACCCACCAGCTTTGAGTTTGAAATCCAGCCTCCTTACGTGAACTACATGATCCTGCTTGATCTGTTTGCCTGTCCATCACCCAGTCTCATCTCCATCACCCCTTACTGTAGTCCAACCTGTTTTTTTTAACCCAAATTTCCCCATTCTATACTCACTACAGCCCCAGATTTTCACATGTGAAATTGCTTCTGAAATACTCAGTCTGTAGCCTTTCATGGCTGGCTCCTGCTTCTCATTCAGTTTTCAACTCAATGCTACATGTCAGAGAGTTTTCCTAAACATGTATTCCAAGATCCCCAGCAGACTCTAGTCTCTTTAAATCTCAACACCTTGGTCTCTTTTCTTGTTTGTACTTATCACTGTGCAAAATTTTCTTTATTTGTGTAATGAAAGTGTGGGCTTTCTCTCACCTAGAATAGGGCATGGCACATAGAAGATCAATAACTACTTGTTAGATGGAAAAAAAATATTCTGGCTTTTGAGAAGGTGTCTTGAACTTGTAAGCAGAATATGTTCAAAGCCTGCAGCTGAATGGGGCTAACAAAGTCAGGGACAGACATTTTCAGGTCTTCTTACTTGCAAGATAAACTTTTCTGTTCATGTATAAGATTGTTTGGGTTCATATAAAAAGGTGGTACAAATCTGTAATTCTCTAGCTGTAATTTAGATTGAACTTGATATATTTATATCCATCCTTTCTCCTTTTTCCATCCATATTTCAAAATATAGAACTAAATCAAGATTAAATAGGCAAATACAAAAGAAAGAAGAATAATTGGGACTGCTTCAGTGTTAGCTGAATTTTTAGCTTTTTATTAATGTAGTGTTTTAAATTCATGGATAACAGGTTGGCTATTCAACAAATGATGCTGAGAAAACTAGTTAGCCTTCGGGGGGGATGTAATGAAAATCCATACCTCACTGAAATCAATTTCAGATAGAGCAATGAATTTCATATTAAAAAGTAAAATTCTGACAACAGTAGAAGAAAATAATAGTGAATATTTTAGAATCTTTGATAGAGGATAGCTTTTCTATGTGTGACACAAAGCCAGAAACTATAAAGGAAATGGTTGACAGAATTGCCTACAAAAACATTAGAAGTCTCTGAAAGGAATAATAGTTCTCATAAATAAAACTGAGACATAACACACTGGAAAGACACATTTACAAAACAACCTTAATGTATTTAAAGATATATTTACACACACACACACACACACACACACACACAGACTTACAGTTTAGTAAGGTGACGCCTAGCCTTCTTACAGCAGATAGTTCTGGTGGATCACCATTAGTAATCTCACTTCTTTCTCATTTCCTCTTTGCCACTGTAGCCAAGTTCCCACCCATTATAAAGGCTGAACTCTCCCCAGGAACATTCTCTGGAGCATCCTTGAGGCTGGATCAAAAGTCCGAGGCTCAGTCATGGTGGATGGGATCAGAGCTGTAACCTCCCAGGATGTATTTTCCATCTAATTAAAAGACTTAATGGTAGGAAATACCCTTGGAAATACCCTTAACATTTTAAACTGGCTTTTTTTTTTTTTTGTCCTGTCTACCTGAGAGCAGCATTTTGCTACATTTGAGGGATAAGCCAAATTTCAAGCTTAAAGACCAAATTTGTCTGCTGAGGATTCAACTCCATATTTAATTAGAGAAGTAATTAATCATACCAAAAGTCGAACATGATTACATAATTTCTCATTTTCTCAGATGTTCATATCAGGTTTCTTTTCTATGCTAGAAGCCTAGGCAGGTCAAAAGTCTTTGAAATTTTTTTTAAAAAATCATGAACCTTTCCAATATTCAAATTAACCAAAAAAATTCAGAAAGCTCAGCAAATGCAACTACTGTTTGTCACTCTGCTACCAAACAGTCTATCCTTTGTGTTTAAGTTGACAGTTTCTGAGTTTTCCAATAGCCAAGTCACATAGCATTCAGTGTTCAGGTCATCTGGGATCCCTGTCAACCAAGCCAAATGATCAAGTGAATAGTCGTCAGCAATATTGTTGTATTAACTCTATGCACCTTGGGTTCCATGTTGATCATTGAAGATCCAACTGTCAGCTTCCCTGGCCACCTGCTCTCTGATGCCCCGTGTTCCCCACAGCACTTTGCACTACTGTGTGTCCAGGTCACACAGAGGACCTGCTGCACTATTTACCATATCCTCTGAAGTTTCTTCTCCAGCATTGGCAACCCTACAGTGCCCTCAATTTCTTATCTTGGAGTTCCTTCCATCTTCTTGAAACTGAAATTCACCTCCTTCCTGAGAATGCCACCTTTGTCTTCTTGTGCTTGCTTGTTCTCACCAGACATAACTCACCACCAGGAATTAGGCTTCCATGTTTTCATTGATCCCCTTTATTACTTCCAGTCTATTACTTTTTCAAGCTACTAATATGTTTAGCTTAAGTCAACTTATGGAAGACTGCTGTTGAGTATGCTGCCGTCATCCTGCATATCTTCAGAGCTCATGGCATGAGCCTGTGGGGTCCTGATTTCTCAGAATTCTGACCTCATTTTCTCTGGTGACTCTCTCTTTCATTTCACTTTAATAATCTGCTCCAGGGGATTCCTCACATCATGCCATCATTGGCAATTTATTTTCCTCCAAACGAAGTGATTCAAGCTTCACACTCTGCTATGTCCTCTTATATGTTCAACTTATTTATTCAACTACCCTTTTGCAACCGTTCAACACATCTGTATCACTTGTCACTTCTTGTACACTGATTCCTTTGTTTGTTAGCTGCTGCCTCTCATATCTCTTTGATGAGATCAAATTCCATGATTTATCATTTCATCCACAATCTTGCCAATATCTTAAATTTCCTTTCTGTTTATCCCCCACCTTGCATTCATCGGAAGATCTTCCATATTTGCATCAGTTTGACTGATTTTTTTTTCCTGCTTCACTGTATTACCTAGGTTCATGCTCTCTCCCTCTTCCCCTCCTCATAGTTTATTATCCAAACTCCTTAAGATAATTGTCTCAAATTTTCCAGTCCTTTACCTTCAATCTACTCATTAATAGTCCTGTCAAGATTCCAAACTCATCCTTACACACACACACACACACACACACACACACACACACACAACCACACTGTAGAACATAAATATTTCCTGTCTTCCTAAATCCTTGAGACATTTAACAGTAATTTACTCAAAATTGCAGCAGGATGCTGCCCTTTTGACTCAACTTCCTTGAAATGATCTCTTTTCTTGGTTTTCATGTCACATAACATGCTTTATTTCATTCTTCTGAGGTCACTTATTCTGTATTTTGGGGCGGCATTCTTCTCTACCTACCCAATAAACAATGTCATTACCAAGAGTCTTTTTAAAGTAATCTTTTCTTCTTATATTATATACTGCATCCTATATCATAAATTTCTATGGATTAAGTTCTTCAGTGTATGCAGATGACTCAGAAATGTATGTCACTAGATTTATAAATCTTCCAAGTTCCAGATCAGTTTACATAATTACTACTTGATACTTTCTTTTGGATGTGGAGTAACTGAATAGCAAACAAAATAAAGTTACAATGAATGATTTCTAGTCATTTCCCCAAGAAAATAAACAAAAGTAAGCACAATACAAATTCTTTTTTAGTGAAACCACCATCTTCTCAGTCATGTGAATTAGAAATTCCATGTTCTCTGCATAGTCAAATTCTATTAGTTTTGACTTCCACACATCATTTCTTAGCAGGGGTACTATTCTGGTGTCATAACTGGTCTCTCTGTCTCTTATAAGATAGAGTACACCCTCAATAAAAATTTTCTGAAAAAATAAAAGTAAATAAAATAGATGAAGGAAAAGTCATAAATATAAAATTACATCAATGAATTTGGTTCTTATCTCTGACTTAAGTCACATATATTTTTAAAATGTCAGTTTTCATTATTACAGATATTATCTATTGCATTTTAAAAATTATTTTGGGGTTGGGGTGTGACTCAATAGTAGAGTGTTTGCCTACCATGCACCAGACCCCAGGTTTGACCTCTGATAACACAGACACGTCATAAAGGAAATTAACCTTTTAATTTTGGCATTCAGTTGTATGACTTTTAGCACATATATGTGCTTCCACTCTTATAGGATACTGAAAATGTGCATCATCCCTAAATACCCGCTTTTGCTGATAGTTCATAGTTGACCCTCCCTCCATCCCTTTCTACTGACAACTACAGATCTGATTTCTATAGCTGTAATTTTTTCTCTTTAGTGATGTCATATAAATGGAAACATTCAGTATGCAATCTTTTCAAATTTGCTTCTTTCATTCAGTCTTTCTCATCTGGCTTAGCAGTACGCTAATAGTTGTTCAGAGGTATGCTGAGTTATGTTCCATTGTGTAGGTGTGACTTAGTTTGTTTATTATTTATTAGTTGAAAGACATTTGGATTTTTCCAGATTTTGATTTATTAATTAGTGTATGCTCTCGTATAGCTTCTATAATAATACATTCCATACTGTATCACTGAGACCTATCATTATAGAAAAAGATAAAGGAAGGTTCTTATTTTTTATAACTATATAATACTGTATAAAATAACATTTTTTTCCCTGGAAGGAAAACCTATTTTAAATTCTGTCATTCAATGTGACTGTAATTCATGATTTACAACTTTGTAGGCACAAAATGTTCTTCAGGTTAAGATAATGTTTTAAGACCAATATATAAAGTATAAGTGTTCTGCATTATAGATGATATCTAAAATATCTTGCTCTGCTTCTCTTCAAAGCCCTTAAGTCTTTTTTATGAATACCTGTGTAAAGATTCTTTGTGAATACATATGATCGCTTCTAAATCTGTTTGTGTTTGGGATTCTGAAAACAGGGGGCACTTTCTTCATTAATAATCCATTTTTATAGTTGTGATAGATTTCATCTCTCATATGACTAAAAAGATGCTAAACATAATTGTATTGAATGTCTATAAAATTCATTCTATTTGGAGAGTGTCATGGCAACGTGTGGTAGAATGTTCTTGGGATACAGCAAAATAGAGTAGAAATTAACCACTCCTTTCAATCAATATAGCAGTATCCCCAGGAAAACTTGGAGGTCCATGCAAGGAGGAACCACTCCCACTTATATGCTGAATAAACTCTGTGTGTGTGTGTGTGTGTGTGCGCGCGCGCGCACGTACATTTGTGCACTCATGCCCACATTCATGTACATGTGTGGATGGTGGGAAAGAAATGATGGCTAGTATCTGAGGGAGATGGAGATAGGTAGGATATAATGAACTTTACAATTTTGTCTTGGGGGCAAGAAATCACTCCACTGTGTAGACAATTTTGTCTTAGATTGAAGAAAAATTAAAAGCTTTAGTTAAAATATTGTGTGTGAGATGCCTTGAGCATGCTGGGTATCACTCTAAAAATACATCTGTTAACTCGCTCAAACACTGACTGATAAAAACTTTTTTCTACTGGTATCTGTTAATCTGAATAGGACATACCTTAATACTTTTGAAGGAGAGAGAGTTTGTTTGGTGCGTGAGGCTTAGGCAGAGAGGAATGAAAGTTAAAGCAGATAGTAGAGCATGTCAGTCAGGGTTCATGAATTGGTTCATATCCTTGCCTTTAGAATAGTGGGGACTCCCAGCTTGAGAAATGTTTTTGTTGTTCGATTTCAGCAAATTTGAATAGAAGTAATGTTTTTATGGTCCAGGTAGAAAGTGCTATTTTCTATACTTTGCCT
This sequence comes from Glaucomys volans, assembly GCA_020662805.1. NCBI lineage: Eukaryota > Metazoa > Chordata > Mammalia > Rodentia > Sciuridae > Glaucomys > Glaucomys volans. The sequence continues at coordinate 293,461 of JAJEJO010004268.1, read as the reverse complement.
GACACATGATTCACCCCTAATCACAAAGCATTAGGAAATTGGAAACTGATATGCTCTCCAACGAAAGTGTTGGAAAGGCACCTTTAAAATATCCAGGATATGAACATAGATAATACAAACCAGAGCAGAAAGCAATAATATGACAGACACACTATGGTGACATGTGTTTACAAGTTGATTTATTTTGGATTTTCACATTTCTGGCCATTTCCAGAAAAAACTGTGTAAATACTGGAGAGATTTACTATGGTTAGAAGACATGGAAGAGGAGTAAAGGTGGAGTTCAGATATTATCATTTAGACTTTATATATTAATGTGCTTTCATTTGCACCCATTGGATCACAGGCTAGGCATAAATATATAACCATACTCTCACATACAAAAGTGTGATGTAGGGCTGGGACCGTAGCTCAGTGGTAGAGTGCTTGCCTCGCATGTGTGAGGCACTGGGTTCAGTCCTTAGCACCACATAAAATCAAATAAATAAAGATATTGTGTTCACATACAGCTAAAACATTTAAAAAAAAGTGTGATGTATAATAATAGAGATGTATGGAGACACATTCATTGAGGGATTAATCAAATATTCTTGTCTTTTCCTATTTCAATTGGTGATGGTTTGAAGACCATCTCCTTGCTCTCTATCCATATAATTTGAGGGCAGGCCAGTCTGTTTTCATGAGGTACATTTAAAGGAAATATAACCCATTTCAATGCACGGCTACAGCACATCAAGAAAGCACAGCCCATATTCCTATCTGTGGAGCAAAAGCTGCTCAGGGCTACCGTGTCCTCAGGATGTATGTGTGGAGTCACCATTAGTATTTAATAGAAGCTGGGCATGTGCATCAAGAAGATAATATTATAGTACCTGAGAATGTGGAAAGAGCTATATAATATTAGGATTTCTCTTGTGGAATAGACATAAAAATGATTGAAATCTTGGTTTAAGGAAAAAAAACATGTATCCATTTTAACTGTCTTCTTTGGTGGTATTTATAGAAACAACTTTTATTCTTTTTCCAACAGCTTCTCTAACTGTGGAAAAAATAAATGATCTCAATATTATTCGATACAATATATAAACCCTTAGCCTGCAATTGTTCCAGGCACTATTCAAGTACAAATAACATTAACCTGGATTCTGGAAGAGAGGTCAAGGTGGCCTAAAATTTGCTTTAAATTGATTGAGCTGAAAGATTCTTCTATGAGTCTTTGTGCATATGTTTGTGCATATATGTGTGAAATGATTCCATAGGACATTAAGATATGATGGTAAGACAATTAATGATGTAACTCAAAAAATGTTTTAGTTTCTAAGTTCTGGTTTGCTCAGAGACTGTCTTTTCAAGGTTGTTGGCTCATGAAAAAGACTAAACTATGCTGTCTATCTGTATGTTTCAAACATTTCTTCTTAAATTTCCTCTTTCTGGTTCCAGAAAAATAAAAATAAAAAGCATTCTTATAAACCTGTGATTGATTAAAATCAAAATTTTTAAAATTCGAATTATCTTTCCACAGTTATCTTTCAGCCTAGCATGATGAAGCTCAGTGGTCCCCATTTTATTTTTAAAATCACATGTGCCTATCTTCACACTCAAATTCAGTAAACACACTTTAAAGCAGAACTGTATTGACAAGGGACTGTTTCTTTAGGACCTGTGGATGAGGAGAGCTTCCATCCTTCCTTCCCTAAGAAGGCAATACCTTGGACCCATGCTGGAAGACCTAATGCTGAGCTGCATGTTGGGTACTGCAGAGTGTCACCGAAGCCCTAGCCTTTCAGACAATCTCCCTTCAGAGACTCAATGCACTTTGTTAGAAGCTGTGTTGCTAAATTCAGATATATCAACACTTGCTTCTGCTGAGGATTGTGTCTTAGCATTTTATTCTATACTGAGCTCAAGGTAATTAAATTTTTAAAATTTAATTTTCTTTCTCAAACACCATATGTGCTGTTTTGATTGTTTCTATGAGGGAATTTCATTTCTAAAAAGTCAATCCTATTATTATTTAAATCTATTTAAATTGCACAATCTCCTATAACTTGTATTGAATCTCCTTTTAGTAAATTCTAAAGAATGTGACCTTGGATATTTATACTTTCATGATTTTTGAGGTAACTCATCTTAAATAATTTTATTTTCAGGTATACACACTGAACTTACAATTTTATCATATTGGGATTTTCACTAAAAATATTTTCACAAAAGGAAAAAACACTAAATTATAAGTATCACACTCACAAAAAGTACATTTGCTTCAGCTACAGACCTATTCATTTTTCCTCTGGTTGAACCCTTCCATTTCTCTTCTCTTCATCCTTATTTTAAAGAAAAAAAGAAACTTTCTTTTCCTTCGGTCAGTTCTATTTTCTTCTTCTCTAATTTTAAAAGTCTTCCTCCTCCCTTTTATTGTGACCATTAGTGGAATCTTCAACCAAGTATTTCTTGGCCTGAAAAATAAATTCATTTTCTGTATCTCATGCTTTTAAATATTTGTCCAGCAGGTGGCAATAAAGCACTGTATAAAGCTTGAGTCACAACTATCAATTTTAAAATGTTACCTGAAAAATAAATAAATAAAAATCTCTGAGGGGTCATGAGGTTGTTACGTGTAAAGAAGATATGTTTGCAAACAAAGAACATTTTTCACTTGAAAAATCTTAACACTGCATAGATTTAAACTACTACCAATAGTTTAATCTTTTCTTCTGTACAAAAGAAATCAATATTGCAGAAATAGCAGGAGTCTATATGAGTATGTGTCTTTGTTGGGGAGAATTAATTGAGACAATCTTTGTCTCCAAAGAGTTTGCTAAGTGTTGTATAAAATATTATGTTAAATCTCCATAAAATCAGAATTAAAAATGTATTTATTAGTATCCATATGGTTATGTTCTCATTTCGACACAAGGGAATTGGTGTGCATACTCTAACTCCTATTAGTGTTAATGGGAATTATATGTGTAAATCCCCAAGTCCCAGAGCATTGAGATGAAAATCTCTATAAGGATTTAAAAATCTGTATTTGTATTGCTTTTGGTTATGAAAAAACTAAAAGTATGGTAGTTGTTCTTATATCTTTGAACTTAGTAGGGATAAGTTGCACCTGAAACAACAGACCCTGAAGTGTTATTTATTCCAGTTAAACATTTGGTTTTGTGTGGTGATCAATTCAAGGCCAAAAGCTAGAGAGGTTTCTTGGATTGCCAACCCAGAATCCTGGAATTTAGCCATCCCCAAAGAGCTGCTACAGCTGTTCCCATAGTAGCAAAGGTTGCTCCTGGGTCTAGCTTCCAAGAAGAAAAATCTTCTTTTCAATGCCAGTGCAAGCACATTAAAAACAGCAGAGCTTTTTCCTGTCTCCTGACCCTTGTTCTCTGCAGTCTCTTCAGCTTCACCAAGACAGCTGTTCACTTTTCCTGGCGCCTGTTGCTCCTCGGTCCTCAGAATACTACCTGGTCCACAGTGACCTGTAGAAATAGGTTCTTTCCAGAATGGCCCAGGCCTAGGCAGTGAGGACTAAATGTGAGCTACACTGCAGCAAGCAGCAGCTCCTGACTGACAGTTCTGCTTTGGCATTTAACTGGGTAAATGAAGAGGGAGTTTTGACAGCTGGGAGATCCCCTGCCCTACAGACCTAGAAGATTCTTGTGCCAAAAAAGAACCCTTCCATCTAGAAAGGCAAAGAGCCAGCCAGTCTTTTCCTTAACTGACTGTCTTCCTGGCTCTGCTTTTCTGAGCTTTGTCCTGCTAGATGACTAATAAGCAAGATGGCTTGAAGAATCTGTGTGGTCTCCATGCAGCTGCACTCTCTGCCTCTGGTGCTCCCAAAGTCTTTCTGGCCTTAGTTAAAAGCCCTTCTGCTCAGAGAATATACTTTCAGTAGCTGGAAACTTCAGTTTTCTGTCCCTGGATAAGATGATTAGCCATTAGATATTGAATAGATCCAATGAGGCCAGCAGTGTTTTATACGGATTATATGAGGGAATGGGGAAAGTTTCCCAATCTTTTTCAGTTTTTTTCAAGTCTCTTGATTCTGTCTTTGAAGTAAAATTATTTTCTATTTCCTTTCCTTCTTTTAAATTGACTGTATCCAACCCAATTCTGTCCCCGCTTGCTTGCTGTATTTGCCAAGGTGATAACTCTTACGTACCTATTTGGCCTTTGTATTTAATGAGTGGGTTTTCAAAGGCATGATTGGAGACAGTGTGTACTATAGGTAGGTAATTCCCTTTGGTTTTAGGAAAAGATGAAAACAGATCTCTCTTTTTTTTTTTTTTTTTAGCCTGGATATCTACTCTTCTTTATACCTTGCAGGTTTTTATTTTCTAAAACAAAAGAAAAAAATTTTTTTTCCTTTTCCACTTCATGCTCAAGACAGAATGAAAAACTGCAGCAGTAGCACCATGTGTTTAGTAATGATTTGCTTCACTGATAGAGCAAATTGGTTGTTGACAATGGTTGACTGCCCGTGTCAACTGACATTGCCTAATAAGGGAAAGAGGCATTTATTGATTATAAGACAAGAGTACCCAAACTGGGTTTTGTCCCTTTTAAATTAGATTGACCATAAAATGAAGACCTTGCACCTTTTAAGTTTGAATTTAGTCTGATATTACAATTACTTTTACTATTTCTTTATTTATGTTCCCTAAAAGGGAATATATACCTATTCACAGAAAAAAGAAATCCCACTCCTTAGCAGGTTCTTTGCTTGGGAATATTTACACATACCCACATGCAGAGAAAATTCAAAGAAAAAGATAAATGTACTTTCATTTTAAAGGGCATTCTGAGGTCATTGCTGAAATTTTTTGATTTGATATCATTGCTTCCCAGTTGAATATAAAATGTATTTCGTCAGCACAAGATCCTCAATCCATATCTCATTTACCATATTTAAATCCTTAATCCTCTGACACCAATTCAAATAACAGTCCACTTACTAGATTCCAGCTTCGGGTCACCATTCAATGAGAAGTGACAGCCAGTGAAATCAGAAGAACTCACTGGCAGGTAGATAATGGATGTCAAAGAAAGCCTGCAAGACTCACAAACAGCCAGGGTTTATAAATTATCCAGTAAACAAATATTTTCTGAGCATCGTGCTAGGCAGTGACCGAAATAATCACCATTCTCAGAAAATTGTCACTGTTCTCAAGGGGCTCGTGGTCTAACAAGGCAGGCAGATACAGAGAGAACTATAGGAGCTAATAACCATCATATGCCTAGTGATTCTAAATGTCACACACCTGCTAAGTACCTAATACTCACCATCTTGCTAATCTTCACAACCACCTTATGAAATATATATTATTATATCCATTTTACCAATGAGATAATTAAGGCTTAGAGAGGTTATGTTACATGGCTAAGATGTACCTTATTAAGTGACAAAAGCATCATTGTAACAGGGAATTGTCAGACTCCTGAGATGGAGACCTTTCTCCATATCTTGCTAGTTTCTTCTCTTGGGAATGCAAATGATCAAGTCAAATTTTCTGCCAGGAACACCGAGGTGAACAGGTAAGACTTCACAGAGAAGATATCACTTGGGACTAGGGAATAAATTTTCTTGCACATTTCATTGGCTAATTAAAAAAAGAAGTGCTGGAGTGTTGCTAGGTAGTTTATATTTTATTCCATTTCAAGTTGGGAAAATACCTTGCTTCAAAGCTTTGTTTTTGTATATATTTTTTGTGGGGTGGATCGCATTGTAGGCAATTTGGAGAAAATGTTTATAGTTGTACAGGCTGAGAATCTGGTCCTTCCCCAACACATATTTTAACATATAGCAAAACACAGCCACAATATAGTCCTGCTGTTCAAGAAGCAAAGCTTGATTCTGGGACATATACACAGGAGTGTAACTATTGGAAACATGAGTTAATCATCACACAGTCCTTGGCATTTGTAAAGCTTTTATTAGAGCCTCATGTTTTTCAACTGGTTAAAGCAATTTAAACAAGGTATATAGAACCTGAGAGAATCCAGAGTCAAGAATGATATAGAGATTCTCAGTCCACTTCATATAATAAAATAGTTTTATTGGGCAGATATTTGTATGTAATGTACCATAGGAAAGACATAGCCCAGGGGGCCGGGTCCACATCTTTTTATTGATTAATATGTCCACAGTTTGTATTCCTGTTCTGGGTACATAGGAACACCTGCTACCATACATAATGAACACCTGCATCTATAAGAAATGAGTTGAATCAAAGGCCTTAGAATCTGGTAGGGATGCAAAAATAAAAGAAGACCTGCAATACAAGGAATATCAGATGAGTGATACAATAGGTTTACAAAGGAGAGAGGCAAGTTTTTCATGCTGACTAGTTATCACTGAAGGCGTCACGGAGAAGTCACGGAGATTGGCTTTGAAGCTTTGGAATATGGGGATTTTCTACAGGCCAATGAGAGAGTGGGAATTTACGGTTGTTGGTTCAGTCTGTGAAAAGGCCTAGAGGTAGAAGGGTTTATGCTGTTCTTATGGAAGTTCAGATGGTGAAATAGAGAAAAACAGGACAGTTAAGTGATCTCAGATTATGAGAGGCTCCAGTGTCACGTTAAGAACTTTGAACTTCATTCTTTAGGTAGTGGAAAAAATGAGATCTGATGTTTATTGAACTACAGTAATATCAAGTTTTACAGTGACTAAATATGCAGTTAACAAATATTATTTTACCTAATCTCCAAAACTATGCTTAAGCTTAAAGAGTTTAGGTAGTATTCCCAAGTTCATATCTTTTTTATTAGTACATAATATTGGGGTTCATTTTGACATAATCATACATATGCATGGAATATAATTTGCCCCACTTCTGTCCCCAGTATTTCCTCTTTTCCTTCCTTCCTCCTGTTCTGCTCCCTCTACTCTACTGATCTTTTTTCTGTTTATTATAATTTTATAGATGTACATAAAAGGTGAAATTCACTGTGGTATATTTATATATATATACATAGCACAATTTAGTCAAATTCATTTCACAGTTCCTTCCTTTTCCAATCCCTTCTCCCTCTCCATTGTCCCCCTTTCTCTACTTCACTTATCTCCCTTCTATTTTCATGGGATTCCCCTCTACCACTACCACCATTTCCCTTTATTTTGGTTTAACTTCCACATATGAGAGAAAACATTTGACCCTTGATTTTCTGAATCTGGCTTATTTCTCTTAGCATGATGTTCTCTACTTCCATCCATTCACCCACAAATGCCATAATTTCATTCTTCTTCATGGTTGCGTAAAACCCCTCTGGGTAAACATAGCATATTTTCTTTATCCATTCATTTATTGATGGGTTCATGGACTGGTTCCATAACCAAAGTTCACATATCTTGTTTATAGCATATCTGTGTGAATCTAGATATGCATGCTTTAGATCAAAGGCTATTAACTATTCATTGAAACTTCTTTGTTTTTGAGGGTTTTTTTTGAGGAAGAACTGACTCTATTGGAATTATATTACCATTTTGAAGGATTAACTAAAAATATAGGAAAATAGAAGTAATGAAACCAGTAACAATTACTTCAATGGTTCAAGCAAAATGTCATTTGAGGCATAGCTACAGAAATGGCAGCTAAAAGGGAAACAGGATTGGGGTATAAAAGCAATGTCAAATGTAAATAAGGACCCAGGTTAAACCTGGAGATACAGGTGTATTAGTGCTAGAAGCAAAAGAATTCCAGTGTTGTCCTTTTTCTACAAACACTGAGTGAACTTTCTGTCCATCTGTGGTTGAGTGAAGTCATGCAATTAATTTGTAACAATGAGTTGTATATAGAAGTGAGGTGTGCTATGTCTTGCCTGAGTGTTTACAGCCAATGTGTGACCACCCAGAGTTTTCTCTCTCTCTCTGTTTTTTTCATCTTTGTGACTGGCAAGATTTGAGAAAGTGGATCCTCTTTCATACTGGCCCTAGAGTGCCTGCAAGGAGCATGTCAACCCACAAGAGATGTGTGAAAGACAAAGAAACCTCTGTTGCTGTAAACCACTGAGGTTTTAGGTTTATTTGTCAGTGCAGCAAACCCAACCTGTCTTGACTGATGTAGGTGAAGAGGGAACTAACTAACATTCATTGAGCAGTTACATGAATTATCTTATTTAGTTCTTGAAAAGAATTATTAAGTAAATACCACTGTATCTCTATATGTAGACAATGATCTGAGGTTTATCATTGCTAATAAAACTTGGATAAGGATTAACTAAATAAAGTCAGAATTTGAGTCTAGGCAATTTCCCCCTAGTGCACACAATCTTGTACATCATGACACCCTTCCATCATGTTTCCTTTCAGGATAACTGGGATTATGGCTATGTATGATTAGTTGGAAGAGAAAGAGCAGGATTCTTAAATGTGTGTCAAGAAGTGATTACCTTTTTTGAGAACTTTTAAGTAGAGTTAGAACTTTAAGCAACAAGATTTTGGGCAATTTTAAGACAATTTAAGTTTTGGGAGAAAGAAGTCAAAGCTAGTGTAATGGACAGATTAAGATCTACCCCAAAACGTTCACATTGACCCAGATCTGTGAATATGCTACTTTAGATGATAAAAGAATTTGCAGGTATGATTATATCAAAATCTTGAGATGGTTAATTTTCCTAGACTTTCACTTATTGCCCAAAGTAATCACAAGGAAAAGAAAGAAGGAGACAGGATTCTGGAATCAAGCAGAAGTTTGGGGTTTGGGGAAACTTGAAATTGTGGGGGAAGGCACTATGAGTCAGAGAAAGCGGTCAGCCCCTGAAGCTGGAAAAGGCAAGGAACAAAGTCTTCTGTGGAGTATATGGAAGGAACACAGCTCTGTCAACCCATTTTTTTTGGGTGGGGGTGGAGGTAGCAGGGATTGAACTCAGGGACAATCGAACACTGAGCCACATCCCCAACCCTATTTTATATTTTATTTAGACAGGGTCTCACTGGGTTGCTTAGTGCCTTGTTTTTGCTGAGGCTGGCTTTGAACTCAAGATCCTCCTGTCTCAGCTGCCAACTCATTTTTGAGCTCTGATTTCCAGAAAAATAAGATAAAAATTTCTATTGTTTTAAGTCATTAAGTTTGAGGTGATTTACTACAGAAGTGATAGGAAACTAATATAGCAATACTAGTAGATTTATGTATTCATCTGAAGAAACTGGATAATTGACACTGGGGGCTGCTGAGACTGTCTGAAGAGCGAATGCTAAGTGAAGTGAGAAGAGCTAAAGACTGAGCCTAGGACAATTGTAATTGACTTGAAGAGGAAAGGAAGGGAAGAGGACACAGGCAATGGCAAGAGAGCTGGTAAAAGGAGAGCCAGAATTGGGCCATCAATAGATCTGTTGTGAATTTAGTGCTACCTTATTATGGAAGAAATGATAAAGTTGATTCATATCCAATCAAAAAAATAAAAGCCCGAGAATCTAGAACATCCCTGTATGAAAGCCGGACCCAGCCAGTTCTGTAATGATAACAATAATTAGCATTTTATTGAGTTCGTCATATACTGGATAGTGTTCTAGGCACTTTATATGTGTTAATATTTTTAAATATTCCAACAACCCCTTTAGGTATGTACTCTTATTAGCTTATTTTTGTAATGAAGAAATTATTTGTGACAAAGCACAATTTTAATTGAAAGAGCCCAGGTCACAACTGGGTAGTCTGGAACAATCTGCTCTTAAGCACAGTACAGATTAATATGTAAGAGAACTGCCAAATAAAGAAACTATTCTGAAGTCAATTCCGTGTGTAATCCACTTAGTAAAAACTGGGGAATTTTAATTTTTAATTTTAATTCTTGTTCACCTTCTTTTTCTCTGGTTTTAAAAACAAGCATACTGGTTGTAGTACTTATCTCATGTAGTTATCATGAGGTGTACTATTCTGGACCTTACTGGTTGGAGATGATAGATACCAAATTTAGAAAGCTTAAAATTACCCTCTCATCCCACTAAAATAGAAAATTGTTGGAATTATCTTGGGTGTTCCAAGCATGGAAAGAGGATTGGAAACACTTAGGAAGGACAAAAACCAAAGCATACCTGGAATTCCAACAATTCAAGCATCATTAAATTTTCTGCCAATCTCTGATTCCTACTTCTATCAGCACATAAAACTCGTCTTCTCCAACAGAAGACTATTTCCCTCAATTCAGTAGGAAGAGGGTGGTTTGGACTTCCAGAGTTCTTCCCTACAACTTCATGAATATATACAATGATTTGGTTGGCCCCAGAATATTTCTCAAATCTCATTTCCTTCCACACTTCCACTGACTCCTCTAGCCAGTCATACTGGTCCCCTTGTTCTTCCTTGAATTTGCCAAGTGTGCTACCATTGCCAATCCTCTACTGCAATTCTCCACTCCCAAGATGACAACAATAATAGCCAAACCTATTCATTATAATTGGGAACTCTTCTGTGGACTTTATATATAAATTAACTCATTTAAAATACATTAGACCAGGCACCCTGGTGTACACCTGTAAGCTCAGCAGCTTGGGAGGCTGAGGCAGGAGAATATCATGTTCAAAGTCAGCTTCAGCAACCATAGTCACTAAGCAACTCAGAGAGACCCAATCTCTAAATAAAATACAAAAAATAGGACTGGGATGTGGCTCAGTGGTTGAGTGACTCTGAGTTCAATCCCTCATACTACCCCCCAAAAAAATAAAAATGAAAATAAAATAAAAAATAAAATTCAACATTAAATCTCTGAGGAAGATATTATTTTTATTCCTCATTATAACTAATTCATGGAATGGTATCTTACTATCACATAGTTAATTAATAGCATAGTGAGATTCAAGCCCTAGCTCCCAGTTGTAGAATCTATATCTTTAAATCTTAACCTTTCATGTTTTTAAGACTGCTCAAATACCAAAACCTTCAAGACCTGACCACCCTATCTAAAATTATATCCCTGTCCTTCTCTATTCTCTTTCCATATTGTTTTCTTCTAAGCACTTATCAGTTTTTGGCATTATATTTATTGGTTGTTGTTCATATTTTACACTAGTGTATAAGTTCCATTAGAACAGAGACTTGATCTGTTTTCTTAACTACCTGGCACACATAGTAGCATTCAAATATTGATTGGATGGATTGAATGACTGAATTATGTGTGCTTACTATGTGCCAAGCATTATTCTAGATATGTGGTATATGTTTAAGATCCTTGTTTTTTGTTTTTGTTTTTGTTTTGCAATGCACATTAGAGGAGGATGTGAAAGGAAGAAAGCAAACAGCAATTATAATATAAAAGTATTTTTTTAATATGTTTAGAGGTGATGAATTCTAGGAAAGGCTATTGGAAAGTATTATCAGGAAGGTTGTTTTGGAAAGTGGTTTCTAGTCTAAACTAAAACTTGAACATGAGGGGGTTAACAATTTGTATAGGGGGTGGGGATTGAGAGCCTATAGCAAGTGCAAAGGTCCCAAGGTTGAGTTAGACTATTTTGCTTGAGTGAAGTGGGGAGGAGGAAGCTGGAAGTAGAAGCAGAAGTGAAGGAAGTCAGAAGGAAGGGAGAAACAGCCAGTTCAGCAGAAGCCTTGAGACTTCCTGTAGGTATTTGAAGAAAGAAGCGACACAATTTTGCCAAATGAATAGATCATACAAATAAATCATAAAAAGGGAAAAACTATGTTATTCTAAGTTCAGTTTAAAAAAACCCTGGGAATGACTGAATGGCTCTGCTATAAGGTCTTGTCTATGTTTGAACAAATTCTACCACCATAAACAGAAATCAAGGAGCCAGATCAACTCAAATTTGAATTTGGTCAGGGTTAAATAAACAGTTATCCAAGTTAACCTGATTACTTGATTGGGGTTGGTTTTTCAAAATGAAAAAGAAAAAAGAAAGAAAGAAAAGAAAAGAAACAAAAAAAGAGAAAAGAAAAGAAAGAAAGAAAGAAAGAAAGAAAGAAAGGAAAAACTTGTTTCTCTGTAGAAATGTGGGCTCATCATTTTTAAATATTTAGTTAGATTGGAAGAGAAGGAACAGTTTCCTAAAGGTCAAAATGGGAGCTAGATAAGTCTTGGAAAGTAGATATTAGCAGGGAAATAACCACACAGTAAATGGTAATTAAATTATAATGCTCTTTTTTATCTCTTTTAGTCATTGGGAAGCATTCTATTTGCACTTGTGGCATCAACTTTAGATTATCTTTCATTAAAGTCACTGTTCCAGGCACTGGGGACATAAAATTAATTGACCAAGACATGCCCTCAAGAAGCTCACAGTCTAGCAAGACAAAATATAAACAAATCACATTAATACGACGTGCTCCTTGGCATAATGGTAATGCACTGCCTGCTCTGGGGATGTGCTGGATGGAGCATTTAGCTTATTTTCACAATCCAGAGTTTTCCACAGCATTGTCCATTGATCGCCTGTATCAGAATTTCCCAGGGGGTAGGGATTTATTAAAATCCTGGGTCCATTCAAAAAATACTGAGTCAGAATCTCTAGAGATGGGGTATAGGAAACTACTTCTATAACAAGACTCCTAATGATTATTACCCACACTAAAATTTGAGCCCTTCCACCACATATTCTTCCTTTCCTCCAGTGCTGCCTGGTAACAGCGCTGAGAGCAAAACTAGCTGCAATGAGCTGGTTTACAGCCCAGCAGAGTGGCAAGGGAATAGGATGGTAGTCATTCAGCCACAAGCACATAGATCTGAAAGTTCAGAACTGAAAATAGAACAACACAGATCCCCAAGCTACTCTTCAGATTTTAAGCCAGTGCTCTGGTTGCCTATGTTTAGAACCTAAGTATTTCTGTGGGTGATATGCTTCATTATTTTTTTATTGTCCATTGTGACTTAATTATATTGGAAAACATGAGGCTTTTGAGAAAGTCATTCTCTGTCCACTGGTATGTCAGTTGTGGTTTTTCTCAGGGTTAAATAAGCAGTTATCCAAGTTAACCTGATTACTTGATTGGGGTTGGTTTTTACACCAATATATTCCTCATATTATAAAGAAGAAGAAGAAAACCAACAAAACAAAACAAACAAAACAAAGAACCTCCATCTTTCTTTCTCTCTCATTAAATTTTGGACATGGGCTTTACTTATTTCTCCCTACAAGGTGTTTGCCTATGGAATTTGTTGTGGTTTAGATGTGGGGTCCCCCAAAAGCTCACATGATAGACAATGTAAGAAGGTTTGGAGGAGAATTGGTTGGGTCATAGCCTTAACCATGAGTTGATCCCAGACGGGATTGACTGAGTAGTAATGGGAGGCAGGTTGGGAATATCTGGATGAAGTGGTTCATTGGGGGTATGGCTACGGGATACATATTTGTTTCTGGCAAGTGGAGTCTTTCTATCTCTGCTCTCTGATTATCATGTGAGTTGTTTCCATCTGCCATACTCTTCCGCCATGATGTCCTACCTCACCTTGAGTCCAAAGGAATGGAGCCAGCCTTCTATGGAGTAAGACCTCTTAAACTGTGAGCCCTCAATTAATCTTTTCCTCCTCTACATTTGTGCTCATTGGGTGTTTTAGTCAAAGCAGTGAAAAAGTTGACAAAACCAGAAGTCAATTAGGGAAGACCTCTGACAAAGGTCAGTTCAGTCTTTTTGCCCCTTTGGGTTTTGTTTCTCAAGGTCACGCATTCATATCTATGCATGCACATTTCCATTGCCATAGTCTCTAACTCTCAAGTTCTCACATCCAGCTCGCTTCAGTATATTGCTAGTAGTTTCTTTTGCTTTCCATTTACTTAGCTCTAAGATTCAGCAGTGCTGCCTGGTAAATATTCCTAAAGTATCACTTCCATAGTGTCAATGTGTGAGGCTTATTGAGTCAAAGTACAGAGCTTTTACATTAAATACAAGAGGATTATTGAGAGCAACTGTCTACACTTTTAGTCTCCATTGTGGTCTATGTGATTTCATGATATACTACTATCTGTAAGCTTCCTCTTATTACCTATTACTTCCATCTACACAGTCCTTTATGCAGTCTGATTGAATTAAATCATCATCATCATTCATATTGGGCAGATCCCTTGTTTAATCACTGGGTTGGGTACTCAACCTGATCTAGTTAGTTGTCAACTTAGTACAATGAACTGTCTCTCTTTGCTTCCTCAGCACCAGGCACTAGGTGAGGGTTCTTGCAACTTTCCTACTCAAGAACCTAAAACAAAACTTTTTTAGCACCACAGCAATGTTCACTTTCTCTCCTTTGATTTCAGTTTCCCTGATGACATGACTCTTCCTTTAAATTTTCAATTAGATTATTGACTACACTCCAATGTGCACTCAATGCTATAATTAGATAATTTTTCTTTCAATTGCTGTGACATACCATGCATGTTCCTGCCTCTACACTGTAGCCCATAATCCTTATTCTACCAAAGCAATGAACCTTATTCATTTCCATCTATTGACACATTATACAACTAGTCACAACTCACCTATTCTGCAAGAATCAGTTCAATCCTTTGAATAGTCTCTCAAAGGATTTGTGCCATGTTTGAACCCCCTTTTCTCATTCTGTTTGAATATTGTAAGTACTACTTTATTAACTGTATCTTATTATTGTGTTCTTTATTTAATGTCTTTACATACTTTCTGATTTGATTCAGTTTGTGAGTATTGGCTTAGCACCCTCCTCTTTGTGAATCTTATTGCACTTGGTAATATAGTGTGTCCCACCCAGTTCTAGACAGATAATCAGTGCTCAAATAATCACTGTCTAGATGATGCAAAACAGAATAATCAATTGCTAAACAGGAAAATCCTTGACTTACTGCTTCAAAGAAGATGGTCAGTAATATTCAGAAAGTCAACAGGGGATTTGATATGAATTCCCATCAATGAATAATTCCTTTTATCAAAGATAGTGAATTTTTTATCCTTCCTCATCAGTGCATCTCAAAAAAGTAAGTGTTGTTTTGTTGAAAGTGTAGCAGATAGTTCCTTGAATGAGGCAGAGGACTTAGGTAATGGGAAAGAAATAGGAAAGGCATTTAAAGGCAAAGGAAATGATTTAAAAACACAATAACAAGAATATTAACTATGTGATCTGGAGTTCAGTTTCACTGAAGCAGAGTGTTTTGCCCATGCCACCTATACCCCCATCTTATTGTCTACAATGAATGGCATACGTTATGACTTCATTATACATTTGCTGAAAGATGACTCAGGTTAGAAGGAACAGGAAAAGTATTGGAAAAAAACAAAAAACAAAAAACAAAAAAAGCTGGGCATGGTGGTACACACCTGTAATCCCAGTGGTTTGGGATGTTGAGACAGGAAGATCATGAGTTCAAAGCCAGTCTCAGCAAAAGCAAGGTGCTAAGCAACTCAGTGAGACCCTGCCTCTAAATAAAATACAAAAATAGAGATGGGGATGTGGCTTGGTGTTCGAGTGCCCCTAAGCTCAATCCCCACTGCTCCGAATAAATAAATAAATAAATAAATAAATAAATAAATAAATAAATAAATGTCATTCTTCACAGCATATTGAAAGAATGCAAACACTCATAGAAAGAAAATGTATGAAAAATATTTAATATGATAACTGCATTGTCTAGAAATTAAAGAAAACAGATTACTCTGAATAAACAGTTACAAAGGCTTAGTAATGAAGGTACCAAAACAAGCATTGGCAATTCTAGTGCCAGATGCCATGGGGTTAAACTCCTATTGGGCATACAGCAAAGAATCAGTAGATCTGTGGCACAAATTTCTTATCAAGTGAAAAAATTTACATCATAATTCAAGATGTTGTATTCAAGTTGCTTTATTAACTTGTGTTCTAGTTATCCATATAAGAATCTCTATCCAGAGACCATATTATAGTCTTCCCCCTATAAACTTGTTTGATAAACTTGATAGTTTATTGCAATTATTTTATGCTTAGGTAGTAGAACTAGGAGTTCCTTATCCAGGTCAGAGGTCCTTTTAAGCACAGATACTGGAAATTCCATTTAAATCATCATACTTGAAGTTGGGTATGGTGGTGCAAGCCTGAAATCTCAGACTCAGGAGGCTGAGGCAGGAGGATCTCAATTTCAAAGCTAGCATCAGCAAATTTTAGTGAGGCCCTAGGTAACTTAGTGAGATCCTGTCTCAAAAATAGAAAGGACAAGGCAATCCTGTTACCAAAAAAAAAAAAAAAAAAAGAAGAAAAGAAAAAGAAAAAAATCACCATACTTTAAAAACAAACTTATTGACTCATATGATTTAGTTTTGTGTACTTTAGAATCTGGGGCCATAATGATATCATCAGGTCTTTCTCTTCATTCCTTGACTTTGCTTCTTGCAGTATATCAGTTTAAATTTTTTCTACTCAGGATGAATGTTTCATGTGGGATTAGCTAAAAATACTACCAATGGACTCAGTTCTCCATGTTTAGTTTAATGACATTAAAGGACATGTACCTTCTGTCTCTAAACTTTGCCTTCAGTAAAGACTCTGGATCCCCAAAACATGTGGGTGCCATGAATCAGGGAGGGTCATTGGTTTTTATGATTAGTCCAGTATTGGTTGTTTCCCTTCTTTCACTGACTCCTTTACTCCCAGTGGCCAGGGTCTGCTGGATATCACATGTAACAGGACTGCAAGATTATATATGTTAAAGGGAGAACCTCCTACCCCTGAAAAAAAAGAAGCAATGTTGACCATTTAATGTATATCTACAATGATGACCTAATGAGGAGATTGTTTCCTAGACTGAGAAGAATAATGTCTATAGCACTCAGCTTAATTTAGAGTGACATATTAATTTGATTAATTTTTGCCCCATGCCACTTTGTAAGATTGTATTTTACCTACGTGTCTGCAGCAAATCTTCTATTCCTCATAATTTTCTTCAATATTATCTTACCAAGAAGAGGTAAGAGTCTAACTTTTCCTAGCTCTCCCTCTTCCAAATCTGGACTTTAACCAATAGAATGTCAGAAATGATGCTGAAGGTAGGCTAAAAGTCTGTCAGTTTCTGCCATGGTCTCTTGGGATGTTTATGCTCTGAATGTTCTCTCTAGTAACCTAGGAGGCATACTATGAGAAGCCCAAGCCAGATTCCTTTTATCTCTAGAGATAGTCTCATTGACAGCCCTAGCTAATCCCAACCATTGAGTCATTCCTGCCCAGGCACTGCAATGGGCAGGATAAGTCCCACTAGTTATCTTTGCACCACAAATTCCTGATAGAGTTTGTGACCTCCAAAATTGGTAGGAGGTGGATTCATGGTACTAAGATTAGGTTGGATTGTATGGAGCAATAGATAGCTAGAACACACTGCAGCACAAGGTTTTACAGAGGGCAGAGAAAGGTTTACCTCTGACATTTGAAACATAATTACTCCAAATGAGAGAAACATAGCCTGAAAACAATATTTGAAAATAATCTGATTTTCTCCACTACTCTCTGTAATATTGTTAGTGAGAGTTTAAAAGGGTAAGTTTTGAACTCTGAAAGTTGGCGAAGGACATTAATGCAGGGAAATGTTAAATAAAATCCCCAAATAGAGAGTTTAACAATTAGTACCTATTTGGGAGAACAACATGTAATGAACTTGATTGAACTATATGGAAGAAAAGTAGTAATGA
This sequence comes from Glaucomys volans, assembly GCA_020662805.1. Taxonomy (NCBI): domain Eukaryota; kingdom Metazoa; phylum Chordata; class Mammalia; order Rodentia; family Sciuridae; genus Glaucomys; species Glaucomys volans. Next base: position 275,903 of record JAJEJO010004268.1, on the reverse strand, counting down.
ATTTCAAAAAAGGTTCAATTTATTGGGACTTTGAATACTTTGATAATAAGTTTAGATTTAGATAGAGACTAATAGAATGATGCTAAATTTCTTTTCTCTTTGAAAATTACATATAAAATATGGTAAGAGGTTTTTGTGATAACCATACCATATTTAAAATGACAGCAAAGAGTCCAGGAAAGCTGCAAAAGTTAATGATCCCATCAAGCAGTGAAGAGATGTCGACAGAATATACAAGAACTTGGTGTAGAGATGGAAATGTTGGAAGAAAAATAGTAAAATTCTGTAGTCAATCATAATTAAAGATTAATTATAAATTCTTGATTCCTGTAGATGAATAATCTCCATAATAGTTCCAGAGCATAACAATAGTTGGGAATGAGAAACAACTAGAAAAAGCAGCTTATTTTGAGGGAATTTCAAGTGTTAGTGGTGACTGGTGTGTTTTCCAAAACTAGTAGAATGAATGGAGGTATTTTCACAGGGCTAATCATGCTTTTCTTTTTTTTAAAATTTTTTTTTATTATTTTTATTTTTACAGACTTCATTTTGATTCATTGTACACGTATGGGGTACAAATTTTCATTTCTATGGTTGTGCATGATGTACACTCATATCATTATTATTAATCATACACATAAATACGGTAATGATGCCCATCTCATTCCACCATTTTTCAAAGCCCCACCCCCTCCCCCTCTTTCAAACTAGATTAATGGACTATGTTGTTCCTTAAAATAGTGAACTTTTGGTTAAGGACTTCAAATTTTCAGTGTCTAGTTAGATCAACAGCAGATAATATTCTTAGAACTTAGTTTTACATTGGGAAACTATTAATTATTTCGTTGATTTTATGGAAGAATTTGATGAGTAAAGAGATGTGGAAATGCTTTGGCGTACTGTAGAATGGTATGCACATTGTTAATATGAAACTACATAGTTAGTTTTGGAAGACTTACAAGAATAGGTTAGGTAATTCAGTTATATCAAAGGATTTGGTTATAGGCATAGAGCTCTGAGAGACATTGAAACTGCGTTGGTGTGTGAATTCTATGGGGCTTTCAAGAGAGGGGTGAGATTTCAGCCCAGCTTGAATACTGGGGAGCACAATCAGGTGTTGGGTCAGAATGGATTTATTGTAGAGATGGGAATGGGTGTAGAGGAATGGGTGCTAGGCAATACATCATGGGTAGAGAGTATGCTGAATCCAGAGGTGGGAAATGTGGGGTCAATGAAGATCAGTCAGAAAAATAGATGTACATAGATGGAAAGAATGAAGTCAGAAAGATATCATTGAGGATGAGGAGGACAATCAGTGACACCAATATGATCAGTTTGCTCTATCTGTGGTACTCTTTTTTATTTGTTCTTTTTAGTTATACATGATGGTAGAATGCATTTTGACATAACATATACATGGAGTACAATTTCCCATTCTTGTGATTGTACATGATGTGGAGTTACACTGGTCGTGTATTCATATATGAACCTAGGAAAGTTGTGTCTGATTCATTCCATTGTCTTTCCCATTCCCATCCACCCTCCCTTCCCCCACTTGACTCTGTCCAATCTGTGAACCTTCCCCCACCCTCATTGTGGTCCTCTCGATGTGGGGCTTCCACTCAATATTAACAGAACATTGTTAGATACAATTAACTATTAAGAGATATATCTTCACTTTTATAATTTTCAAGGTTGCTATAGGCAGTACTTTTTAATAGAATTATATAATCTTGTCCCATTCTACATTATATCCTAGAATCTCTGAACTTCCTAAATAGTTTTTTAAAATTTGCAAACTTTAAGACTTACTCTTCATACTATAAATTTTTATGGGTTTTTCTAAGTACATACTGTCATGTATCTATCATTATGGTATCAGACAATAGTTTCACTGCACTAAAGAAATCCTTTGTCTTTCACCTATTATAGACCCATCTACCCACTGTCTCCGGGCACACACAGATCTCTTTACTGTCTTTAAGTTTTGCCTTTTCCAGGATTCCATAGGTATGGAATGATACAGTGTATAGTCTTTTCAGACCAGTTTGTTCAGTTAGCAATGTTTCTAAGTTCATTAGTGCCTTCCTACAGTTTCATAGAGCATTTCTTCAAATCATTGAAAACATTACACTGTATGGATGTCCCACAGTTTGTTTATCCATTCCTGTATTGAAGAACATTTTGTTGATTATGAATAGGCTTTTATAAACATTCATGTGCAGGTTTGTGTGGGCATTATTTTTCAAATCAGTTGGATGAATACCTAGGAACACAATTGCAGGATCATATGGTGAAACAGTATTTAAATTTATAGGAAGCTGCCAAACTGTTTTCCAGAGTGGAGACATTGTATTTCCACCAACAATGAATGAGAATTTCTATTGTTCTGCCAGGAATTGGTATTGTCAGTTTTTCAGATTTTGGTCATTCTAATCAGCATGTGGTGCTCTCTCACTGTTGATTTCATTTGCATTTTCTTAATGACAAATGATGTTGAGCATCTTTTTTACATGCTTATTTGCAATATGTGGAGTGCATTATCTTTGGTGAGGTGTCCAGATCTTTTACCCATTTTTAAATTGGGTTGGTTTATTTTTATTGTTGAGTTTTAGAGTTCTTTGTATACAAGTCCTCTATCAGATATGTGATTTGCAAGTATTTTCTCACAATTTTGGTTTGTTTTTCATTCACTTGACAGTGTACTTCAGAGAGTAGAAATTCTCAAATTTAAAAGGTCTAATTTGTAAATTTTTTAAATTCATGAATTGTATTTTATATTTTAAAACATGACTCAAGGTCATATATTTTTTCCTATGTTTTCTTCTTGAAATGTTAGACTTTAGCAGCATTTTATATTTAGGTCTATTATCCAACTTGAATTAATTTTTGTGTAAAGTGTAACGTCTGTTTTTAGGTTATTTGTTCATTTTATATGAACACCCAGTTGATCCAGCACTATTTATTGCAAATACTATCTTTTCTCTATTGAACTACCTTTGTGCATTTATAAAACATCTCAGTTGAATATATTTGTGAGGGTTATTTCTGGAGATGAGCCAATGATACAGTGAGAGGACATAGTCCCCACAAGAATTCTGTCATTGAAGACACCAGGTACTAGTTCAAAGGATCCCTAGGACCATCCTTACTTTGGGTTAACTGATAGACTTGTTGGTTTAAGTGTCAACCTGCCTAGGCTATCCTAGATAATTAACTGAACACAAATCTGAACGCTGCTGTGTGGTTATTTTATAGATGTGATTAACATCTACAATCAAGTTACTTTAAGGAAAGAAGATCACCCTCCATAATGTGTAAGGCCTCAAGAGAAAACACTGAAGTTTCCCAGGGAAGAAAAGCATTCTGTCTGGAGGCCATAACATCAACTCCTGCCTGAGAATTCAGTCTGCTGACCTGTCCTACAGGTGAACTCAAGACTGTAGTATTAATTCCTGTCTGAGTTTTCAACATGTTGATCTACCCTATAAATTTTGGACTTGCCAGTCAATTGCGTGAGCCAATTCCTTGTAAAAAAATCACACATACCAGGTTACATATAAAATCTGTTTATAATCTACATAAATTACTGCTTTTCTTGAGAACCTTATCTAATATAGCACAAACCACTTAGGTTTGATAATTCACTGAACAACTAGAATGCAGGAACACACCACACTTATGATTTCAGTTTTATTATAGTGAAAGTACATGAATTAAAGTCAGCTAAGGGAAGTGATGCATAGGGTGGATCCAAGAGGGCCTCAGCTTGAGACCTGTGGGTGTCCTCTCCTGTTAAGTCATAGGCAACACCACCTTCCAGGCAATCAGAGAACCTCACCCAAGCCTTTGGCATGCAGTTTTTGGGGGGTTTGATTGTATAATGCATTCACCAGTTCTTTCCAGAAGTCAGGCTAATACTCTCAGCATCTAATTCCTCTGGATTCAGAATGAATATGCCATGGTCCAAATCTTCATCATAAATCACAGTCATATAAATTTCAATCATAAATTATGACTCCATCATAAATCAAACTCTCTCTTATCTAAAGATCCTATGCTGACAAACACAGTCTTATCTAGTAAGACATTCCAGGGACCTAAAGATCACCTCCTAGTGGTTGAGGGTCAAAGTCAGAACTTTCTTTAGGCAAGGTTGGTTCTTCAGTACTTAGCATTTAATATAAAAAATAGATGAATTTGAAATTTCATGAATTAAATTTCAATATGCATGGTAGCTACGATGTTTATAGGTATTGAAAAAATATATACTTTGAGATTTTTAAAGAAATTATACTTTTCCTATAAGAAAGTAAATCATATGTTATAATGTGTTTAAGTATTTTGTAATACTAAGTTGTCAACATTTTCATAAGAAAAATGTTAAAATTAGTCCATTCTGGCATCTTAGTTGTCAAAGTCTAAATTATCATATTATCAAGGATAGTGTTTATCTCTCACACTGTAGAAAAGATAGCACAACACACATGGTCTTTCTTTCACTTCCATTAGGGTAACAATCCTTCTAAAGATAGTTGTTATTATTATTTTCACTTGTACAATGATATTGTATTTGTCTTTCCTGGCGATTGCATTGCTACACTTTATAAGGGTCTCCTCACTGATTTCCATTAGCTTACAATACTTTTGGAATATCACCTCTTAAAAACACATTTGACTAAAATCAAAATCATCACTTACTTTGAGATTTATCATATTAGAGGCAGCCTAATTCTGTTAGGAAGCAGAGTAACTTTTTTTTGTAGTGTTTATTTTCCCTTTAAAAGTGAGAGGTCGAAGCTGTGTCAGGCCACATGAAAATTTATGTGATGTTCATAGGCTGTGGTGTTTAGGTGGTTTCCAAGAAAAACATTTTGAACATAAGATATTTCACTCTTACTCTCTTCTCTTCAGCTGCCCCTGCTGGGTCTGTAGGGTGATTATGTCTGATTCAGTAGTCTGGAATACTCTCATCTCACTTGGAAGTGTTGCATACAAATCATCCATTAAAAGGGTAGACTAGAAGATATCATTGAATGCTGTTTTAAGATGCAGTAGATGTCTTTTCAATTTTGTCTAGCTTCAGGGGAGGCATCCCTGCAAACTACTTTCATTTAAAACTTCTTTCATTTCCACACTAATTCATAAATTTGTTTTTCCTTAAACATACCTTCATTCTTTACCTTTCCCCTTTTGTACACTGTTGTAGTGAAGCACAGATCTGAGAGTTTAATGTCTGGGGTAGCACATACACTTTTTCAGTCAATTGTCTTGTCTTGAAAGCATTCTGCAACTAGATCATCTAGATGAAATCTAGTGTTAGTGCCACGACTTGCCTTAGGCCACAGTCTTTGACCTGGTGGGTCATGGAAAGAGAAAGAATAAATAGTTGAAGTGACAAGACTTATTTTTGGTTTCAATAACTATATCAAATTTTGAAATAGATTCTTATATTTATAAACATGTCTTCCTAACTTTTCTGATATGAATATTTGTCTTCTCTCATTTCTAGCCAGACTACTATGTTGAAATATGATTTTGTAAATGGCACCAGCTGCCTAGAGCAGTGCCAGAAATGATTGTGATTTTACAACCTTAAAAATGCTTGAGTATGCATTCATTTGTCATGTTGAATATTAGTTAATCCATGTTAGAGTATTATTAGAAATCTTGCAATGATTATATTTAGAATTATAATTATTAAAATAATACAAGTATAATTAATATGCCATTCAAAGAATAGAAAAAGCAATCATTTGAATTTTAGGATTATATTTTGAGAACTAAATATTTACAAGGGTGTTCTAAACTTGAAACTATTTCCAAAGTTATTAAGACATTTGTAGGTCTTTACATTTACTTGTGATTTTACTCATATCACTTTGAATATAGTATTGAGATCAAGGTACTTGTAAAAGTTCACCTGACTAGATACTGGTCTGTATATTGACCATGGCAGGGTTTTTTACTAAATCATTCCTGCCATGATACATATGTGGACTACAACTCTAGGCTTTTAAATCATACAATCATTATGTTATGTTATGTATATGTACGTATGTTATGTTCTGTGGGTAAAGAACCCATTGTCTTATCTCTTAATGAAGCTAGATCTTCTTTTGTTGTTACAAAAGAGTATCAACTATACTGCTGAATTAATTGAATGCAAAGGGACATTACTTCATATTAATAGGCGCTTCAATCTCTGAACTAAATTCTGCTCAATGTTTATGGACAACTCAACCGATAGAATCAAGAATTATGGATGAGAGATCATGGAAGAACGTGTACACTCTATTGTATCGTGTCAGTCTATGCTCTGTGAGGTCTCTCATATCTTAATTGGAATACTCAGGGAGAAAAGTATTCTATGTCCAAAAAGGTATATGGCAAAAAGCTGTTAAATTAACTTCAAAATTTTGGTTTTGTGTTTTTTAATTCAGCAATAATCCTCAAAACAATATGTTAACAATTGACAGGTTGACTTAAGTTGATATTGGAGTTGGGAAGTGGGAATGAATAAACTATGCAGGATTTCTCAAAAAATGTTTACTTATAGAATGTCTTTTTTTTTTTTTTGTCAAACAGGGCCCTATTACCATTAATCAGAATATTGGTATTCAAAATATTAAGATGTATAGGCCACTGGTAGAGATTTTAAAAATCTACCCAGGATTAAATTATAATATCAAAAAATAGTTGCTTTGACTGAAATGTTCTTTGGTGTGGTTTTATTGGCTTACCCTATAGACCCTCTAGGAAACATTCCTATGAAATTCATTGCTATGTCTAATGTAAAGATATTACTATGATAAATGGATATGAGTAAGATCATAAAACTTATGGCAGGTCATTTCTCAATAACATTTCCCATTCTACATATACTTATGCAATGTGACCTTGCCAACCCTCCATTTAATGGGCCTATTTCTCCTATCCTCTAACCTGGATGGACTTTGAAACTGACTGCTTTGGCAGAAGTAAACTGCTAAGAGACTGGGCAGTAAGAAGCTGTTCATCTATTCTAATATAAGCCTTTTGAAATATTTGCTTTTGGGATATTTCCTCAAGGACCCCAGAAGTATGGTGGGTGAAACTCAGGGCATGGAAAGACATGGGTGCTCTGTAGGCATCCCCTGTGGAGGTTGCAGAGAACAGTCATCGGGGATCCCTGGAGCCTCAGTTAACATCTGACTGCAGTTCATGAGAAATCTGGGGTGATAACTTATCTAATGAGGCCAAGCAACTAAGAGGGATGTGAGAAACCATAATAAATATTTTTTTGAGGTACTAGGTTTTAGAATGGTTTGGTTATATAATAACAGATAATAGGTCAGAACTTAAATGGTAAGCTCTCGTATTTGACTGTTTTTTTAACCTTCATTTTATGACTATCCCTTGTTTTTCCTTTGACTCAACTCTTATGTGCTTCATAGTCATATTATACAGTTTACATTTTATTCTTCTTTGTAAAATGCCTTGTGTTCATTTTATAAGGAAGTAATATGTACATGATTCATTAGGTATGAAATTCATATCATATCCAAAACAAAAAATATTCATTAATCCTCTTACCTTTTCTTAGTCTTATAAGGAAAATGGAAGTTTATAAAGCAATGACATTATACTCCCTCTTTCAAGGAAATATAATTTTGGTGAGCAAGAGACAGCTTCCTATGTGCTAAGTACTGTTGTGGTAAAAAAACAAATTTTGGCTATGTAGAGTTATTCAGCTTATTTAATCTATGTAAGCAATTCTACTTGGAAACAAAAATCACACAATGCTAAATAGTCTAGCACAGGGAAGAATAAAGGACCATGTTTCTAATCTCTGAGGCTTTTTTTATCAGAAGGATGAGGTATGCAGATGATGTTGGCAGGTATAACAAAACATCTGAATCCTCAAATTGGTAACTAATACAATTCCTAGTTCATTTATCTAAAAAAATTTGCAATATCTGGCTTACTAAATATGGAAACTAGAAATTACCTTTACATAATAATAAAGGAATCTTATTGTTCAGGAAACAATTCTGAATATTTAAATAGCATAAATTATAGCTAAAACCAAATGCATTTTACATACAAGTAACAAGCATTTATTAAAGAATATTTCTTCCTTTCTATTAAAGATTCCTGTGTTATTTTTTCCCAAGTATTAAAATAATGCATTTGCTTTTTGCCTTTAAAGATATCAGAACTGTGGTTGTATTTTTGTTTGTTTGGTTTTCTTGGTGCTGAGGAAAGAACCCAGGGTTTTGTGCAGAATTATATATTAAAGGGGCATGATTTCTACAGCTTTGTTAGACAAAATCAAATGAAATGACCGTAAAGTATCCTGAACAAAGAATATGAAATACCCACATAATGCCAGGGTAAATTTCTCCATCCTTTATGGGATTACATGGAAATCTGAGAATAGCAAGATGTTTTTGTTTATATGTAGTGTGTTTAAAAAAATGCAATATTTTTCAAGTTCATGTAAATGCAAATAGTATCTCTATTTAAACAAAAACATGTTGATGCAAACTTGTACAAAAAATCACTTTAATTTAAAAAAAATTTGAAGGACATTAACCTCTGCAGGGGCAGAGTTTTTATACATATAAAACAGTGTGGGGCCTGGGCTGCTACTTAACCTTAAAGAACACATCTACTGCCAAACATTTAAAATTCTGTCTGACATACTACTAGCTCAGCAATGGATGGCAATGAAATTTGAAGTTACAGGTTTCGAGTAGGGCAGAAAGGGAGCTGGAGAAAGTAGATTGGGAGATTGTAGAAAATAGAGGAGGTAAACCCACAATTTGCCTTCATCATTGCTCCTTTTTCTTTTCCTTGCTTGTTTCAGAAATAACTTGCTGATAAGTCAATAATGTGGAAAATCTCACTCTTATGTCAATCTTTTATTAGTTTGTTGATTTTTTACTGGTGAAATCCTCCACACACACATACAGTGACTGGCACCTAGTAGGTGCACGATCCATCACTGTTCTTCCAGATTATAATAATTATAGCTAATTTTAGAAACCACTTGTCATGTGCTGAGCATCATATTGATTATCTCCCCTATATTAAGGACTTTGATTCTTCCAACAATGTTTTGAGTAGGTACTGTCTTCATAGACAAGAAACTGAAGCACCGGCTGAACCCTGCCCAAGACTATGTAGCTAACTGTCAAAGAGGGAATTCTACCCTGGGCGGTCCCACCACAGTCTGACTTGTATGCACAGCACTGCCCTATCTCTCTGAATGTAAAGTTCTAAGACGTGAGAGGTGAATGCTTATTTACCCATTCCTTTAGGAGAATCTGGGAAATAGATCTGAGTGGGAAGATCAAATTGGGGAACATTTAGGTGGTTCTGCAGAGGAGTTGGCGGCACTTGGGGAGCAAGAAGCATTGTTGTTTTGAATAATTACTTTCCTCACTGGTCACATAAGGTCTAGCAGAAAAGCCTCCTGTGTTAGATTGAGTGAAAGATGTAGTTGTCATGATTGCCAAGTGGGCTGAAGTGACAGAATAAATGACCTCATCGGCACAGTACCACTCTCCAGGGACCAGGATGCACAGAAAAGCAGGGGAATTTTAGGGTAATTTGAACAATATTTGCAGTGGTGGCAACACATGACTGTTCCTTCACGGCAGGCAGTGATGGCAGGGAGTCTTTTATAGGGCTCTGTTCTTATCACCTAAAACTTCCAAAGCTTAACTGACTGCCAGGATAATTAACCCCCCTGCATACTGGAGGTTCTTTTAGATCCACTTATGATACATTAAGGAAAAGAAAGAAAATAATCATTTCAGGTTGTGCAGCCTGGCCCTTAGATGCTGATATATGGCAAATTGCAGCCCAATAGGAAATGAAACCACCTTTCTTAAGGACAATTTTGAAAGAAACCTATGATTTTTTTCTCTTATTTTTTGAGCACATGAAATTGTAATATACTTTATAGATTTTATTATTTATAATGCCTGAAAGTAGGAGGTTGAAATTAGCAATACAGTACATTGGCACCAGAAGAGATCAGTTGCAGCTAAACTCACCCTCTCATTTTATATTAATCATAACTATCATACAAACCTCTGATAAGTAACATCTGAATGAAATTCCAAGTAAAATGTTCCACACATTCAGATTGACACTGATCTTAGTGTGTGTTCAAACCAACAATCTACGGTAAATAATTCAAGTCCTTTTCATTTAAATGAAAATGCTCAAGGAACCTTGTGGATCTCAAATCCATTCATTTCACTGAATATACGTTAGAACAAACAAGCTATCTTTATATGGGTGAAAGTGTTATTGTGTTAGTTAGCTCTCTGCTCAGGTACCAAAATACCTTAGATGATCAGTTTACAAATAGGAAAAGATTTATTCTGACTCATAGTTTCAGAGGTTCCAGTCCATGATCAACTGGCCTTATTTCTTTAGGCCTGTGTTGAGACAACACATTATGGTAGGGACTGTGAGGTAGAGCAACCTTCCCATGTCTTGACAGACAGAAAACAAAGAAAAAGAGAGGAAAATAAAGAATTTCAATTCCTATAGTCCCCTTCAAGGGCCCATCCCTAAAGACTTAGTTTCATCACACTAGGCCTCACTTTTCAAAGGCCCTGTCACCTCCCAATAGCACCATGGGCTAGGGACAACAACTTTAAGACATGGGTCTTTGGGGAACATATCCAAAACACTGCACTTATGGGGTTTCTGCTTACTGACATTCATTGATGGTTCACATTTTTCATAGAAAAACAATAACAGCATTTGTTATTTTCTACAACAAAATCAACATGTCTGAGACAATGTTATTTCTGAAAGGCACTAAAGCTTTCTAGTATGCTATTGTATTAATCCAGATTGTATACCAGGTATGAAATTCATGGTTCATACTCAATATGGAAAAGCATTCAGCTGCTATAAATAAATGAGCTAGCAAATCAGAAAAGAAAAAGACAGAAATGGCCCTATGATGAGATTTCTTATTAATGATTTCAAGACAATGATATTAGCAGGAAAAAATATAGAAGAATGTACTGCAGTACGTTTCAATGAATGCCTGGTTGAGGGTGTGAGCAGGGAGCTGGGGTAGAAATGAATATATAGGAAAAGGGCAAACAGAAAATCACTTTGCTTATAGCATATGATATGTACTTATTTCAAATTGCATACATACGTAGAAAAAACATGTCAAAAAACCATGTTGAAAAGGTGTATTATGAGCCAGGGTGGTGGTGCACACCTGCTCAGGAGGCTGAGGCAAGAGGATTGCAAATTCAAGGCCAGTCTCAGGAACTTGCTTACTTACCCTAAACAAATTAGTGAGACCCTGTTTCAAAATAAAAAGTAAAAAGGGCTGGGGATGTGGCTTAGTGCTGAAGCACCCTGGGTTCAATCCCCAGCATCCACACCGCACCCCACCCCCCAAAAGAGAGTGCATTGTTTCCTCCACTCACTAGAGAACATAATTGGGAACAGAAATAGTCTCCCATAGTACACAAGTGTATGGCTTTCTGGCTGTGGAACATGCCCTGGAGATGGAAAAAACTTGGGCGTGAATCTAGACTTCTACTTTCCATCCATCAAGTTTCTGGGAGCTTGGGTGCAGGAGCAAAATATGCTGGACTTAGGGTTTTAACACCAACTATGAAGTTTCCTAGTTGTGTGATATCAGGCACTTTTCACACACAGACTAATGAAGCTAGAATTACCTGTATTACTGTGAGAATTAAATGAGATAGCGCAACTTAACAACAGAAATCTGTATCAGCTTTCAAGGAAGAAATTGTTGCCTTTTGATGCTATACTAAGTTATTTCTCTAACATCTCTATTCTAAAACTTAAGGTTTGAGATGGAACTCAGTGACTCCACAAGGAAACCTAGTAAGTGTTATGCTATCTTGTGCACTCTGTAAGTAGTACGGTTGTAAATACTGGAGAAATTCATGAGGACCAAATTTATCAGAGAGTCTTCATGGAAGGTGGGGGTGGGTCTTGAATGGTTGGTATGATTTATGTGGGATAAGATATTTCAGGCAGAAGATGAAAAACATGAACAATAGGACTCTTTCTGAATACATACTAAATTCATAATCCATGATTTCCTCAAATTTTCATTTTGGGGAAATTAGACAATATTGATCCATAAAGGGAAATATTTTGTAGGGCACTTAAGAGGGTAGAGTAAGGTAGATGGCATATATAGAAAATTAAGACTAGCACTTATTTTTTCACTTTTAGTGGCTGGCATTAAATCTGACGAGTTAAAGAAATGTCATCATCAAATTAGCATTTAAGGCTTCTTGGTTATGCCTAGTGTGTAGATTGGGAAGCATTTGCTTATAACTTTATTATACTTTTAATAATTAGTATATTACAGGTAAATAAGTCTTTCCTAACTACAGTGTAGTCATGTAACCAACAGGTATTTTTTTTCTTACGGGATTATGATTTCTCTAGTTAATGGTGAGTTTTAAGTCAGGGAAGCTGTATTTCTTTGGTGTCCAGTTATTACAGATAAAGATACACTAAGGACAAGTAGATGTTTTCCAGAGTAAAGATTGTCACAGGAGCAAATTTCAGAAAAAGAGAATTTGGTGAGCCATGATAAGTGGAAAAAATAAAACCTTTGGGGAGAATAAAGAAACTTCAATAGGGTAAAAGTGAAAACTGGGGAGATGAGCAGTTATGAGAAGGGCTTGATTGCTGTGAAAAAAAATATAGGCTTCATGCAACCATGTGTAAGGTAGGGTGATGCTGGAGTCAAGCTTCACCTTCACCTGAATACTAGTTTGTCTCTAAAGATGCTGTTACAGGGGGAAGGAAAGATAATGGAATGAGACAAACATCACTACTCTATGTACACGTATGAATACACAAACGGTGTGATTCTACATCATGTACAACGAAAGAAATGAAAACTTGTACCCCATTTGTGTACCATGAACCCCCCCAAATAAAAGAAATTTTAAATTTAAAAAAGAGATGTTATTACATAAATATTTCCATAGTGCAAGTTCCCCGTTGCAGCTGTAACAAGTTATCACACAGTTAGTGAATTAAAACAATACAAATTTTATTATCTTAACATTCTGGAAATTAGAAGTCTAACATGGGTAACCTAGGACTAGAAGGAAGGTCTGTAGGACTGATTCCTTCTGGAGGCTCTGGGGAGACTGGTTTCCCTGCCTTTTTCAGCTTCTGCAGGTTAACTGCATTCTATGGTCTGTGGACTTTGTCCTCTTCAAAGCCAGCAATGGCTGGTGAAGTCTGTCACACTGTGTCACAGTGACCCTGTCCCTTTTGATTCCCTCTTTCACTTTTAGGACCTTGTGATTACACTGGACCCACCTAGGTAACAAGGATAGTCTCCTTATCCCAAGGTCAGCTGATTAGCAACCTTCATTTCATCTGTAACCCTTTCCCCCTTCACCCCATAATCTTTCATGTTCACATGTTGTGAAGATTAGGGTGTGGATGTTTTGGGAAGGTCATGATTCTGCCTACCATGCATGGTTTTGTATACACTGAATAAATTAGTTTTTAAATATCACATTCCTTTAACACTAGTCTGTAAAAATGATAATAATAGGTCACAGGCTTAAAACGTACAAAATTAAAAGACATAATGAAAAGTTATTCATGGATTCTCTAAAAACATAAAAAGACCTTGGCAGGTAGATCATCTTTTTTGAGAAATTTCAGAAAGGCAGGATCAGGATTGCTTCATTTATATAGCATTTTATTTGTTAGAGCAAGATTTAACAAACTTCTTTTTAATAGCTAGAGAAATCGCTTTAACATCACAACATTCAGTGTATTGGTACACTTTTACAGGTTGGTAGGTGCAGAACAATTACATCTTTTTGAAATAAATTCACTGCTTCTACATTTTAATAAGAAGATTTGCGAATAGATAGAAGCCATACATTGAAGCAGATATGCTTTAATAGATAATAGAAAACTGTCAGAAAATAGATCCACTGTGAAAACTTCTACAGTACTCAGTGACTTCTTTGTTATAAATAACATTTTTTAAATGTGTACTTTTCTGAACAGAAAAAAATAGCAATTCACTTTATGAATACTTTCATATTTACAATGCCCTTTAAATTAAAAGGGACTATTGCAATGTGAACGATAGTATTTCTAAAATTAAAAATAATAGAGCATTCAAATATACTAGTCTACTATGATAGGGTAATTTTTCCTACACTAAAAGGTTATAAAATAAAATATTTCAGCTTTATACATACTATTTTTACATTTCCAGGCATAACAATATTGTTTTGGCACTTTTATATTTTACTGATTATGCATCTGAAGTCACAATCTATGAAATAAGTTTAGAAATACCATATCCCTCAATCTAATGTTAACTTAAAAAAATAGATATCTTTTGTTTTTCACCTGTGGAGTTATTTCTTAGAATATTATAAAAGAAAATGGACATAGCAAATAGAGATCTAAGTTGTTTTAGTAGAAATTTAAGTTCAGAGTAATTCACAAAATGGTGAGATGTTTATTCAATTATTTATTTTATCTCAAAAGTCTCTCATCTAGTTTACAGAAAAGCATGTTTATTCAAAATACATCTCATTGTTACAACAGCCGTTTGCTTTTTACTGATTGATATTCTGCCCCTCATTCTCTTATGTTCCTTTTTCTGTAACAGAGCTTATTACCAAGGTGGTAGGGGACTAGTTTCAAAGGCAACATGAGTCACAAAAATATCAAGCCAGTGGTTTCCTTCAGGACATTCATATATTTCTTGTGTTAGAAAGAAAATTTTTCCTTGGGCACAGTGATATCACTCCTGAGAAACCAATTACTTTCCAAATATCTGCAATACTATTTTTGACATAACTAACTATGGCATGTAGGAAAACATACTATAACTACATGATATGTTATTTTACCTCATATTATCTATAGTTCTTAGACTGTAAACAGAAAAACTGATTTAAAATGTTTGACTATCTAATGATTAATCACTGGAGAATATGACTGAGTCATTTTTATGCATTGGTCATCCATAGCTTGGCTTTTTAGATTCCTTCAGCTATTATCATCCATAGTTCTCCATGTTTATCTTAAACATCCAAAACAACAAGGAACATTTTTGAACAATCTATAATACTCTTCTTGGATCTTGAAAAAAGAAAATGAAAAGAAGAAATGTTAAAACATAATTATGACAATCATATCAAATTATTTTCAAATCGCAAATTGTATTTGGTTTTCTAAAGCATTATTGTTTTCTGATTATCAGCGTATAATGAATATAATCTATATTTACATACCTAATAGCAATTTTTAAAAATCTTACTTCCTTATGAATGGATTCATGTTCTATTTTAATACTAAAATGCATTAAATTTCAGCAATAAAGACGGAAGTCACAAAAATATGACAATATGAACTTTCTACCAATTGTTAACTGATGCTATGTAAATGTATTAAGGTGTTGACAAAATAAGAAATTGCTTACCTTTCTAGATAAAACACATAGGAATAAGAAAATGAACATGCCCTGGAAGGCATTGCTGACTGTGAAGAGGTAAGCTGTCACCACAGATGCATGCACTACGTGGAGAACCCCAAAGATCCAGGTAGTGCCAAGAAGGAACAGGAGAGCAAGGGCGCCTCTCGCACAGGACCTGCAATGTATTTGGAAGGTTTCCATTAAGAAAGCCATGTATATTCCCAGCATCTTTCAAAATTCCTTGAAGTATGTGGGAAATGAAATGTTGTATAACCAAGAAATCTTTGACGAAGACCAATAATGACTTTAAAACTGACAGGTGTGTGCTGTCCTTAGCTGGGACAGTCTTAAGGATTTGCTATTGCACTGAGGCAGGATGTGCTATTAAAAGCAAGGTCCCACTATTAAAATATGGCATTTTTACAGGAATTACTTAATCTGAAAACATTTTTATCTGGTATACTGCAGTGTGTATGCTTTGATTTCTAATGTAACATGTCAGTTAATTCCCAAAGGAAAAATATATCTATTATTTAGGAAGTTTTTTTTTTTTTTTCCCCCAAGAAATCTTGAAAAGTATACTGTGTGAACTTGGGTCAGCACATGTCCATGATATCAAAGGAGGCTTCTACTTTCCAATCAGGTTTTGGAGGAAAGGTGTAGGATATAAAATTAGATTTTTTTCCCCTTGCTTTTGCAAAGTAGTTATCTCAAAATAAATGTGTCAGAATACTGATTTTTAAAAACTTATAGAAAAAATACATATACCCAGACTAATATATTTTCAACTGATTGCCAATGACTTTGGGTAAAATAATATTCAATTCTGCTCACTGAAAACACTGCCTTGAAAATGAAGTAACTAGTGATTATTCTCTCATTCATTTTCAGCCCAATCACTCTTTACTGCAGAAGGTGTTTTAGCAATGTGCCCCAGAAAATGAGTCATTTTCAACTTTATTAAAACCAGCACGCAACATGAAACTACGAATGGTGTAAACTAAAAGAAAGTAATCGATCAAACATTTGCTAAATCCCCACTATAAATTTTGTGCGAGGATTGAAACTACAGGAGTGTTCCCAAGCAAAACCAGTCGTCAACTGTTTCCCATGTTCCCTATAGTACACTTCAGCTTTTCCTGAACAAACCATTTTTGAGGTCTCAATAAATCAGTTTTAAAGAGAGAGGGTTAACAGAAAAAAAATCATGGCAACATGTAAACCAGGAATATGAGAAAGAAACATTGACTAAGTACTGAGAAATGTTTTATAAAAGAAAATCTTAAGGCCTATTTTTTTTTTGCCTTAAAACACAGTTATCATCTCTAACCTTTCAAAGGGAAGTATATTTGAAAATACTGCTTGGCTTACCATTCAATCTGTGGTATTTATAGTCTGATTACATATATTAAATATTTTTTCCAAAAAGTATTTTAAAATATGCTGAAGAAATTTGAACCAATCATTAAATAAAAAACAGAAGTTCCAAAAATTATTTGTACATCAAGGTACTTAATCTTTTAATGACCAAAGTTCATGGGCATCAAGAAACACTAACCTTATGTTCTCATAACAACTAACTTCTGGTTTTAACCCAGCAGTGTGTCGAAAGACTTTGTATATGATAACTCCAAAAGCCAAGAGGTTAACCTGCAGAAATATATTAATTTCAAAAACTTAGATTATTTTCATTAAAACAATGGGCTATACAAAAAGGAAATAAATAAGTAGTAAAAATTTCAACAAAATAAATCAAAACACATTTTTATATATTACACAGTATAAACTCTGGTAGGCAAGTGTGACTGATCTTTATAATATCACCGAATATTGTTAGTGCATAAGGTTGTAGTACAATTGCCAGTTTGGGCTAAGCAACTCCTTCAAGGAACTTCTTTGAGTGTTACAACAAATCAACATATTGATGAGTATCATCTCTTGCCAGTAATATGATTAATAAGCACTTTCAGACAAATTTTATTGGAAAGTGTCATAAACACTAGAGGAAGTAAATTTTGTTCAATTTCCTTAAGGAGAACTATTAGAGGTAATTTGACTCTTAAAAACCTTAGTCTTAAGAAGAAAAATTGAAAGCACATTAGAAAAGTCAACAAAACATCTCTATTTCTATTGCTTAAAATTTTTTGGTGTGGTTCTTTGAGATAGCTCTTCTAATATTTATATTGAGAATTCCTTTCTGCAGATTCAACCTCAGAATGTTTCAATATATCAATCCACAAAATAGATATCTATTGAAAGTCAAATAAATTTATTAACACCTTCTATTTATGTTTTATACTATGAGCTTAATTGAATGCATAGAGTTTTCACCCTTAATGTGATCACATTATGAAATTTCCTCTTCTTTTCCTGTTTTTGGAAATTTTAAGTTATATATGCAGTGTCAGAGGATTAAATGAGGAGTATGCTTTAAATGTATATGTATTATAAGAATATTAATAATTTAAAATATTAAATACTATAGAAATAATATTAGATTATCTTTTATTGAATATATTTTATTAATCCAGATTTTTCAAAAGTAATTTTGAAATGACAGCGGCCAAGCACAATGTTATAATTTTCTGTTAATTCTACTAGCAATTTAGAAGCTTATAGCTATACAAAACTACTTATTTTATATATTCTAAGGAATTCTATATAACTTGTTAAAATGAAATTAGGTGATTATTATTATAACAAGCATATAAAATAATGGATCAGGGATTTTCATGTTGTCATTTCTCCATGGGGAGTCCTTGAGAGGAAATCTTAGAGAAATAAGGAGTCTAGTACTTTCTTTCTGTTTCTATTACTTCTAATTATATGATAAATTAACTCTAATTACACTAATGCTTCCATTTAAAGAAAAGACATTAGCAATTGCAGAGGGGAGATAAAGTATATTTGAATTGATTTAGTTGAAATAGTTTTGCCCTATTTGTATGTTCAAATAATTAACTGAAGTGACAATTTAATAATATTTAATTTTATAAACTCTTTAATACCTACAAAAGAGGATACTTACTGTTTTCTAGGTTTCAATAGCTATAGCTATTTGGTATAAACGTAGAAACAACTGTACTTAATTCTACAAATATATGCATGTGTACTTTTAAATAATAAAATGTTTTAAATTTGCTTAATATAAAAATGTATGTCGAATCAGTAGTGGTTTGAAAAATCTTCAAATAATTTTTATGAGGTTTTTATATTGAATTTGTTATCTCAACAAAGAAAGAGCTATAAGATAAAATAACTTTGAATGATTAAAATGTTCTCTAGATCTACTATTTTTCCACATAAATTAGTAATTTCAAGTATTTTCTAAAGTTTCCTAGACTTCTGTTTTTGTTCGATTGTTTGTTAAAACTGAATTTGAAAAACGTTTTCTCATATGGAATGGTTTCACAAAAGTAAATACACATTTTAGACATACTTTTCTATATCACATGCTAAAATACTGAAGAGAGGAAATGGAACATTCCCTGGGGGAGATCCAGATCTGGAAAGTGCATTTTTTCTGTAAAAAGGGAAAAATGTTTACATACTTATAAAAACCAGGTGCTGCTAGGCAAGTAGGAAGCTAATTCTTATTCCATAAGCTCATATTTTTCTTAAAGTTAGAGAAAAGAAATTAAAGCATTTTTATCAAAAGGTGTTATAGTTTTATATAATAAAAAATCACACATACATTGGTTATATTGCTTATGTACATTGATAATCATATAAACATATGGATTTTAAATTTTTATGTGTTCAAAGAATTTCCTAAAGAATCTAATAATTGGTACAGTGGTGGTCTTAGTACATATGTATTAATCAATAAAACTGACATGACCTTTTGTCATAGATTCCAGTGAGGAAAGACTAAACAAGTAATCACAGAGCTGCTTGTAAATCCACAAACTGTGACATTAATTCACAAATACGGACTGTTAGGAGAGACAAAAAGAAGACTGAGCTGGATTTTCATGAAGTTTCAGGAAGTACTTCTCTTAGGACTTCCAGGACCTGAGGAATTGTAAGGCACTGTCAGATCAAAGAATGAAGGGGGAAAGATATTCCCTGAAGGACATCACAGAAAAAATCCAAGAGGTTTGAGGGAGTTGAGAAAGTGTTACCCTTTTAAAAGAGCGGAGAAAGATGGCTAACTTGTTAGTGAACAATGGAGGATGCAATGTGGAGGGTGAGGTTGGCAGGGACAAATATCACTCAAATTTTATCTTAAGTGCAAAGATTTTTTTATTTATTCTTTCATTCAAGAATTATAAATGTACTGTGGGCTTTTTCCTCAAGGAATATAATGGAGACGACCAGTCAACAGGCAAGTGCAACACAGTTCAGTAAGGGCCATGCATAGCAGGCATTTGCACAGTAGCAGGAAAGAACAGAAGCGACAGCAACTGAAAATAGGCCTTCTCCGCCAATCTTGAACCACCAGAGGAGACGGGGGAGAATAGCATGGACAAAATAAGTGATCACTCGATCATGGGTCCTATTTTGTTCACTCACTTCCTATGTGATCAGACCCAAAGGTTCAAAATACCATCTGTCCCTAGGTCCGATCTGACTCCTCCACTTGGAATTTTAATAGGCATTGAGAATTACAAATGTCAAAAAACAAACTACTGTTCTGCCCCCAACTCATTTTTGCTGTACCAAATCAAACCAAATGAAATGTGAGTTATCTCATCTTTCTGGTTCATAGGGCTTATCAATTAGCAAACTCTTCATATTTGCCTTCCCAAAGCATTCAGAGTATGAATACTATGTACTCACTTTCACAATTACTACCCTGAAACAGCCCATCGTGCTACCTCCCCTGGACTACTACTGAAGCCTCCCCACAGATCTCCCTGTTGCCATCCTTCCCTTCCCACAATTTATTTCATCACAGTAGTCTGTCTGATCTTTTTGTTTTCTTTTTATTTTTTTGGATTGAACTCAATGGCACTTTACCACTGAGCTACTCCCAGTTATTTAAAAAAATCTATTAAAATTTTTGAGATAGGGTCTTGCGAAGTTGTTAAGGGCTTTGTTAAATTTCTGGGGCTGGACTAGAACTTCTGATCCTCCCGTTTCAGGCTCCCAAGTTGCTGGGGTTCCAGGCAAGTACCCTAATCTTTTTAAAATGTATGTCTAGCCATTTTTTTCTATTCAGATCCTCCAGTGGCTACCCATCTCATTTAAAGTTAAAGCCAAATATCTCAACGATTGGTCTGAAAGGCCTGACATGACATGGTCTCTGGAATTCCTCTTTCCTCAGGTCCTTCTCTCCACACTCACATTGGATTCTTTGCTGTTCCTCTAGCACACCAAGCAAGCCCCCAGGCAGCAATACTTGCTAGTCTCTGAAGTATTCCCATGACCATTCCCTTACTTACATAGTGGCTTTCCAAGTATTTTTATTAAATTTTATTTATTTTATTAAAAGCTCACATGCAAATTATAAAGTCAGACCTGAGTTAAATTCTATGGAAGTAGAGAGAATGATGGGTATTTACTATTTATATTTACTATGCAAATTCCATATGACGTGTTCTTCCTTTGCTTTAGTTACTAGAAACTTACAAAGGTTCTCTCCTTGTCTAGGTGTTAGACAGGCTCCTCTGAGCCCCTTCTTAATTAAGCCTTGACCATGGCTTTCACTGTCCATCCTTGTAAAGATCAGCTTTGGAAATAATCCTGCTAAGTCAGTTTACAGAGAATCCTCCCTCTGATATCTGATCACTCTCAATATGTAATCAAACTACTCATCTCTCATCACTGATATCTGATTTCCCCAGGCTGCTGTTCAGCAAGAATCTTATTAAGTCAGTTTAGCAACAACTTTCCCTACCCTTGATGTCTCTTAGTAATTATCCCATCACCCTCAACATGCTCCCAGGCTATAAATCCCCAGCTGTCTATACTGCTTTCAGAGTTAAGCTAATCCCTTTCCCTTTCAGCCATAGTTTTGACATCTATCACAATAGTCCTGAATGAAGTCTCCCTTACCACTTAATAAATGTCAGAATGATCTTTTAAAAATTAAAAAAAAATCAGGAGAATAATGATTTTTATTAGAATAATAATTTTTCAAAATTATTATTTATAATTTTTTCAGTCATCTCAAATATGCTGAATATTATAGGATGACATTAGATCATATGATCTGGCAAATCTGGGGTACTTGGTAAAGTCTACATTTACTCCTTTTACATTGCTTGCCTTTTTTCTTTATCCATAAATAGATAAGCTACTTTAAATTCTTTTTCGAATGGAGCCAAAAACCATATATAAAAAATCAGTATCATTTAAAGGCATCTAAAGGCACATAACATTATGTCAAAATTAAGTTAAAAACTGTAGTTTTCATGGAATGGAAAGCATCTTTCGGAAAGAAAAAGTTCTATGAAGTTAAAAAGGGCCTGAAATGAGACAAGAAAAAATACCTCAAAATAAAATTATATAGAATTTAAAAATATTTCTGAAAATAAAAAACTGTTTGCAATTAACCCAGAGAGGCAATGCCTTTGAGAATAGTTATAAAAATTTACATTTCAGGTTGAACATTTGGAAAGATATTATTAGCACTACACTTACATGACAGTGGCTATATCTTAACAGCAGACTTGTGTACTTGAGTGATTTTTAAAAACAGGAGATATTACCTTAATTAAGAAAATGGTGCCTTTGGGTTCAGGGGTATGGATGGGGGGTAAAGAGTGTACTGAGCATGCATGAAGCCCTGGGTTAGATGCCCAGCTCTTCCTCCACAACCAGCTGGCCTACTGAGGGGTCATATAGAATAGCTATTCATTCTCAGTCTTTAGACCACTGTAGAAATGGCTGAGGAGCTATCAAGTTAAGCATCAAAATTTACAAAAGTATGCTGTATTAATTGTGCATAATTCAAATTGGAATGAAATAGATGAATCTTTGTCTTCTGTCCAGAATCATCCCTTTAAATGCCTTAATTTCAATGTTAATCACATAGAGTATCTGAAAAATTGGGGGCTGTGGTAAGCAGAATGATGTACCCCCTCAAAATATGTCCGCATTCAACTGGCCTACTTTGCTCATGGCAGACACAGTTTCTTTTAGGCCAGTTAGTCTAAAGGCAATAAAACTATTTAAAGAGACGTGTAAGTTGGGATCATGATGCACTCCTAAATGAACCAGATTTCATGTGATATAAATGAAAAGTTAAAGCATGGACCTAAAAGTGCTGTAAGATTAAAATCTGTCAATATTTTAAAAAATATTTTGCAAATAGAATTAAAGTTATGGGCTTTAAGATAGATGAATCTGAATTATTCCCATTGGGTCTAATATAACCACATGAGCCCTTAAAGCAGAAGAGATTTAGCATAAGAGAGTGCAGGAGAGATGGGGCCCAAGTGGAGAAGTGAAAGCAGAGAGAACTGCAGCATGGGAAGACCCCACTAGGTGTTTGCTTTGAAGACAAATGGGCCAAGTGTCAGGGAATATGGGAGGCATCTACAAGCTGAGAACAACCCATCTAACATCCAGTAAGAAAATGGGGCCTTAGTCCTAAAATCATATGGAATTGAATTTGGCTGTCAACCTGAAAGAACATGGAAATGAATTTCCCCCAAGTCTCCAGAAGAACTGATTTTAACCAGTGACATAAGCCCTCCATCTAAAGCAGAGAAACCAACTGAGCCATGTTATACCCAGACTTCTGAGCCACAGAACTGTGAGATCATAAGTTTGTATTGTTTAAACTGCTAAATTATGATATTCATTATGGTAGTAAGAGAAAATGAATACAGACAGTGAAACATGGAAATCTAAATACGTTCACATATATACCCTTTATACATATACATTATATGTACAGTATATGTGTAATAAAATACCCTATAATTAGCACTTAATATTCTTAAATAAAAATTTTAAATCCATTTTAAAATGAATACTCTTATTAACTCATTATTATTGGTGTTCTACATTTGATGAGTAGGAAATTATATAAAGATTTCTTTATTATTTATGGATTCTTCATGTTTCTTAAAAAGATTAACACAAATTATAAACTAGTGAAAGATTTCATTTTCAAGAAGTCATATTTGCATCTTGGACTTTCTAGTACCTACCACACTTTCTTCTGTATAATGCTTTCTTCATAGGATTGTCAGATGAACTAAATACAAATGCAGGATACCAGTTAATTTAAATTTCAGATATACATTGAATAATATTTTAATATGCATGTTCCCTATCATATTTGAATCTTACATAACTTATTGTCTATCCTAAATTGAAGTAAATTGGGCATCCCATATTTTGAGATGTGAATTTCAAATTCATATCTGCTCCTTTTTGTAACTGAGAATGTTGATCTAGTAGATAAATACCATGACATCCAAAACTTAAAGAATTTAGTTATGTAAGGCATTTGTTTATATGAGTGACTAACAGGTACTTAGTCTTAGGAATGGTTAAAGGAGAAGAGTAAACTAAAAAAGAGTAGCAATAGGGTTTTCCATTTGGCATTGGCTCACATTCACTGAACTTCGTCAGTATTCCAAGGCTCTACTGGAGACTCCTGTCCTCACTGCTCCCTATTGTGAAGGGATCTGAGAATGTGATACTTTATCCTGTTCTGGTGAACAACAAGGCTGTCCCTGTGGTAGAATCCAAGTATTGTTTTTAGATTCATGTCATTAATCTTCATAGTGAGATGCCAAGATAAGCTAAATAAAGAACATTTCAGAATTCCAACTGATATATTTGCAGGCTGAAATTATATAACCTATGAATGACACTGGTGCCCTCAGTTTCTCTTTGTCTATGGAGTCATATCAGGTGAGCCATTCTGAAGGACATCTGTGGTTCATGGAAGTGAGGTTCACCCCCTGTGCTGCCTTGCAGCCTTCTGCATCACACTGCATGTCTGCCTGTTAAGGGGATTTTGAGATCACATTATGTAGTTTTAATAAAGTAACCCTAAAGAAATGGACAAAGTCTTAAGATGTCTCCTAGTGCACTGTGAATTACAATTAATACTGATAAAGAATAAAAAAGTGAGAAAATATCAAAACTGACGTTTTTCCTACTTCTCGAGTGAGCTACTTGCTGACTAGGTGGCAAGTCCACATAACAAGTCCATGCCAGTCAGCCAGGTTAGAGTCCATGAAGATCTAATCAGACTTCATCACATGTTACGTAAACATTCAAATTGTTAAGACTTCAAAGTATGACTTTACATCCAGTTTTCAGTCATTTTAAAAGCATGAAAAACAGTTCGATACATAACTTCTCTAAAGCCCGTGCTAAATGTTTAGAAGTATCTCTTAACATTTCCTGGTTACAGTAAGAGTTTAAAATATAACATAGTTTTTAAGAGCAGCTCTGTTCTTCATGATGAAGTAAGTTAACTGAAGTCATACATGGAAAACAATATGATGCCAGATGCAAGCATTCTTTTACAAATTTAAATGTGTGTCTCTTTCAGGAAATACTGTTTTAAAGAGCAAAGGAAAGCATCACTGAAGGGATGGGTATTAGAACAGAGAACTCAGTGAGTAAATCTGCCACACAGTAACATGAAAGTTGGATTTAATTCATCTTTGTGAGGTTGCAGCTCTGACAGTCATTAAAACCAAGTGGGAAAACAAAGTGAACTTACATCTACACCTTTGGACTGCTGTATTTAAAGTGTAATAAATACTATATTTTGAAAATGAAATGATAATATTTTAGTGAAGATAATATTTAAATTTGTTAAATATTGTTATTTCACCTTTCATTCTTTATAGTTTCAAGTATATTTTATAATGCACATATTATATGTAATAGGAGGCAATATGTATAAACTAGCAAATGTACACAATTTTTCAAGAGGTAAACATACACTTATTAAAGTATATACTTCTTACTGATGGGTTGTTTAATCAAATAAGTATGGAGACCACTGTTTCATAGAATATGACAATTTTAAGAAAGCAAAATTCAAACCTTCAAAATTACTGGAATAATTGATTCCTAGAGCCAAAAGGGATTCAAATTCCAACTCTGAAACTAACTGGACAATTTAGAACTCTTTTTTGTTTTGCTTTCCTGGTGTGTAAAGCATGGGTAATATTAGTACTTATCTACTAGGTTTATTATGTGCATTATATTACACGATTAATATAAGTACTTGAAATAGTGCACTGTGAGTTTTCAACAAGCATCAATTATCACATTCATCTAGAATTATGTTCTTCTAAATTGTGTTGAATATTTGAAGTGTTCAATAATATTTATATTTCTATTCAACAGTTGGCTCAGTATTATTTTGTAATACAGTTTTATTGGACCTGTAAATATAACCTTAAAATACCAGTCACACATGCAGTGATCATTCTGATTTCCACATGTGGTTAATCATGAAAGATAATGAACAATGTTCAACCTCTCCTTCCTGATCCCATTTAGACATGAGGACAAGCCTATCTCTCATTCAAATATACTCACACATGGTGGTTAGGGACAGCTACCTCCTTTGTGTGCTGTAAGCAGTGAAGAAAGACTCAAATGGTTGTTACTGTCAGCCACATCATGTTCTGTTACAGGCAATTTTTATTTTGTAAAAAAGAAAAAAAAATCTAGTTTTGAAAATAGATTTTGGAAAAGGTGTTTTATGGGTCCAAATATAATAAAACCAATTTGAAGTGGTTTATCAGCCACTTTTACTCTCAAAAAGTCCACATTTTGAAGATAAATAAACTAATAAACTTGCTCTCACCATAAGCTGTATTAAGGGTTATGGACTTGATCCCAAGAACAAGGCTAAGCCAAAAAAGATATATACTAGGGTGAGGTGAAAAGATGATCAGATGTGCTTTTTCAGAACATGACTTCAAGCTTACTAATATGTTACCTGAGAGTGTTTATATATGTCACCTTGATATACTTTTTAAGAGCAAGATCTCTCCTTCATTTGTATCCATTCCATTTCTAACACAGCTTTAGTGGAGGCATTAATACTTGGTAAAATCTTTGACCTATAAAATATCCAAAGATTAATACCTAATTTTGCAGGTATTTTCTTTCCACACTACCCAGACTTGTATTTAATTATGTCTTTATTAATAGGGTTACTGTTATAGAAACTCATAAAGACTTTTTAAAGAATCTAATAGAACACATTTTTTCCCTCAAAGAGAGTAGATCTTCAAATTAGAAGTATGAGATGAAGGACAATGAAAAATGGGTGAAGTACTAATTGAGCTTTCAGATTTTCTCTATGAGAAAAAATATAAAATAGAATTTGAACAATTAGATGGATTGAAAGTTATTTATTGATGAATATCAATCAAAATAGCAAACAAATACCTAGACTACAAGTATTGATTTGTATTCTGATGCATTTAGAATTGTAGGAAGGATACTTTCATTAGTTGTTGGATATTCTTAGCAAACATTTAAGTAAAGCAATACTAATGCAGGCAGAAATACTTATATTAGAAATTATTTCCTCC
Source organism: Glaucomys volans (assembly GCA_020662805.1). Classification (NCBI taxonomy): domain Eukaryota; kingdom Metazoa; phylum Chordata; class Mammalia; order Rodentia; family Sciuridae; genus Glaucomys; species Glaucomys volans. The sequence continues at coordinate 248,942 of JAJEJO010004268.1, read as the reverse complement.
ATTTTCATTATGATGAAAAGTATTTTGCTGCCAAGTCAAATAGAGAATTTAAAGCTTATAACATATATATATATATTTTAAATTGGGAATTGAACCCATGGTGCTCTATCACTGAGCTACATCCCCAGTCCTTTTAAATTTTGACATGGAGTCTCACTAAATTAGCCAGCGTGGTCTCAAACTTGCAAACCTCCTGTCTCAGCCTCCTGAGTCTCTGGGATTACAGGCATGTAATCCTTTAAGATCTGAGTTTTCCTGCAAATGTCACATAACGGGTGGGGGGGAAGGATGGAGGCAGGATGGATTGTATAAAGGAAAGTAAGGGAAGGGGAGTGGGGAAGGAAAGATAATAGAATGTGACAAACATCATTATACTATGTATATGTATGAATATGCAGATGGTACTACTTTGTACACAACCAGAAAAACAATAGTTGTACTCCATTTGTGTACATTGAACCAAAAATAAAAAAAATACAAAAGATAAGGTTTCCATAGACCTAACAATCTACTCCCTTCAAATTTGTGTGTAAGGAGAGCTGAAAGGACATGCAGCAAGGAAACAGTGCAGAATGTGAGCTCTGAACCCCTGATCTGGCTTCTGCTGCTCAGTGGTTGGGTGATCCTGAGTACACTGCTTCAGCTCACTGAGCCTTATATTCTGCCTACATAGAATACAGTACAGGCATAGTGGTAGCTGGTGCCCAAATAAGTGTGAATTAAACTCTAATGACTAAAAGCTGTATGCAAAACTGAACAACTTGGGCTTTCTTTTTATCAGTTTCCATATGAAGGCATGAGTTTTGTTTGTTTTGTTTCATTTTGTTTTGCATTAGAATATGTGGAACAGAAGTTCTACAAGTGCTAATAAAGACTGATTCAAAGAAGGGTTCAATGTTGCAAGTGCACTGTGTTGCACTCGGGATGATCAAATGATCCCCTAATGATGATCAGCACACGCACTGTGCTCTTGGTCAAGTTTAAGTGTTTTTATGAATTCTTAGTGAACAGATGCTTGAAGGCTTTATCTGTTAGTGGCACAATAATGTACATAATTTGCTTTAGTGTAATCAGTACTTTTTAAGGAATTTGTTCTTTAAATTATAAATAACAAGAGTCCCTCTAGGTTACTTATAAACAGATAAGTCAAGATTATAGTACATAGTGTGAAAATCTAGTAAAGCATTATCATTAACTAAATGCTGTTACTATTTTTATTTTATTGTATTATAGAAACTCTGTGAGGATTAACTAAGATATATTAAAAGGTTTTGTAAAGATTAAAAGATTATACAAGCATAAGGGGAGTAATACTTCTAGTGACTGACTGTCTTACTCTTCTGTCACCCACAGTGTTTCCCTTTCATTGTATCATTTTGTAACATCTTTCAACGTAAAACTACTTTCATAAGAAAGTACTAGCTATTCCTAATAGTTATTTGCATTTTACAAAGCATTTTGGATCTCTAATATCTATGAGATTATTCAATTCTTGTGAAATTTTCTACTGGTCCCAAGGTTACTATCTTTGAAGGTATTTACAAGAAGAATGTAATTGCTATATATAAATATAGGAAAGCATATTGAAAACTACCAATGTAATTATTTAAGTTGTTTTTTAAAAACTCCAATTTATCCTCATTTAAAAAAAATTCTAGCTATATTTTCAAGGAGGTCAGAATACCATGAAAAAAAAAAAGTAAAGAAATGTTGTGGACACTGAAATGTTTATTATAATTATAAAATATGGGTAAAGGTTAGAGAATTGAAGTGCCTTGAGCCACAGAGGTCACTGAAAGATGCACCTAAAAAGTGTGATGACATTAAAGTAAAATATTTAATTATAATATTGATGCTGTTATCCACAATATTTAAAACTACAGTGGACAGTATTTCTAGTAGCACTTTAATGTGGACATCTAAAGTATAGTGTCCAGACATGACTACAATTATTTTTCTTAGGTCTGTGTTGTTTGTGGAAGAATGCAAATACAACCTACTTGAGGTACGTAACCTCCAAGTCTAGTCTACTTGTTCCCATGCAGAGAGATATTGTGCTCCAGGGGACACTTGGCTCTGCTTGGGAATGTTTTTGGTTGCCATACCTATAGAGGTGATGGTGCCACCGGAATCTAGTAAATGCAAGCCAGAGATGCTGCTGAGTGCCCTATAATGTACAGGACAGCCTCCACAACAAAGATTTGCTCCAATGTGTCAACTGTATCACTCTTATGAAATCCTAGTCTATTGTCCTTTCTATTCATTTATATTTTTCTACTAAGCCATTAGGACACCACAGTAGATAAAATCTCGTATTGGCAAAAATGTCAGAAAAAGATCATTCTTTCATACCATTGGTGGAAAAACCTATTGAAGAAATTGTTTTGAAAGACAATTTGTAAATTTTAAAATCTCTACATACTTGCATTTCTACTTCTAAGAAGTACTTCCTCACAATTATATTTAATGCATATATGCAATTGTATTGGAACAAGGATTATCTGTGCAGTGTTATTTGTAATAAGGAAACATTGGAAACAAATTAAATATTCATCTCTATGGAAGAGGTTAATAATATGCAATAACAAAAGGTAAAATGATAGAGTCTAATGAGGAAAAAATCAATATGATATCTTAGACTACAGAAAATTCAGCTGGTTTGAATTTGGAGTCAAATGTATACACATATGCAGAGCCAAGATTTGAAAAGGTATAGAGTACATATGAAGAAGGAGTAGTTAGACTAGTGTAAGATGGACTTCCCAGTTTTTACACAATTTTGTATTATTTATATTTCTTCCAAGTTTGGGAAATTTGTGCAATTAAAAATGTAAAGAGAATATCTCACATAACAAATATCTACATAGACGTGGCCTGTGAGTTACATAGGAACCCGTTTATTAGATTTCAGTGGGTATCTTCTGGGGAAAGGAAATGAAGACACACATTGTAGTCACAGAGCAATTATAGAGAAGACCACCACAAAAACCGAGGGAAGTTCTGGGCAAATCTTAAAAAAACTATGTAAGAGTAGCAATATAGCAACACTCAATTATAAGAGTTTGATTTAAATTCTAATGAAAGCTCACAGTTTTTTTAAAGAAATGCCTTATTTGGACATAGCTTAATTAGTATTTGCTTCAATCAGGCAAATTCTATTCTTCAACACTGAACATATCTATGAGAAAGTTCAATTTCTATTTAAAAGTTAAATTATTTTTACAAACTATTTTTTATATTTGTGTACTTGAATCTAATAGCTTATGTAGTTTTTGTTGAAAGAATTCAGCATTAAAGATTAAAAATATTGAATAAAAATTATAGAAATTATCTTCAGTTTGCAGCTTGCTGTACAAAGATTTAGAAGTCTCTTTCTTGTACAGCTCACACTTTCAAAAGCACAGAAAGGCCTTTTCATGTAGAGTTACAATCTTAAATTTTAAATGTAGTGATTCATAGATAGAATCAATGGGGTCACTGGTTCATTTTTCAGAATTTAAGAGATCCTTAATATTAATGAGTCAACACCTGAGGAAGTACTTTCATATGATCAATGCAGAAAATGTTGCTGTTCAAATAGCTAAGTAGCTCACACTTATCAGAGTAGATTAAAACCTTGAATATTTGTTTGAAACAACATACCTGGAGGTAGAAAAAACCACCAGTGCTGAACTAATTTGTTTTTACTCATTTATATGTTGTCTCAAAGGGTTTTTATATTATAATCCCAAATCAGGTGTACCCCAGGCTCCATCCTTACAAACAAGCAAATACCATTTAAGGTACCTAGACCTTACCCTACAGATGAAGTACAAGAATTCCATGGGAAAAAAATGAAAGAGATTGCAGTGTTCTATACTGATTTCTTCTCTGGAGTACAAATCTTCCCAGCCTTGTTTAGACAAAACTATAAAAGAAATCTCGTCCCTCATTTAAAGTCACAAAATGTTGCCACTAATTATCTGTTTAAAATTGAAGGTTCACTTATGTTTTGTCTTTGTTCTAGAAAATAAATGCTCCTTAGTTCCATTACATTCCTATTGCTTTTCTTCATTTTATTTTAGTTAATTTTTCCTGGCAGAGTATACTTGAGACTTAACAAATTCTATATAGTGATAGGCACACATATTAAAATCGAATCTTTCTATAATTAAATGCTGTCACATATTCACCAATATGTTAAAAGTCAGGATCTGCACATACACACATTCTATATTCAATTATGCACACATTCCATTGCATATAATTATGGGCTATGACAATTTTGGCTTTAAATTTGTCTTTTCATTTAGTTTTTAATTACTAAAGGTAAGAATATGAGGGTGATGTTTGTCCTTCAAATCACTGTGAATTTTCCATTTTTAATTGTTAAAGAATAGATGCCTTTTAAAAAATTTCTTTTTCCTTTTACCATAGTCTTGCTGTATTGGACTGACATTATTGTTTTCATTTACATATTAGGAACCAGGACACAGAGTGGACAAATAGCTTAAGATCACATGGTTTTTCTTGCTCTTTTTGATTTTATTAATGGATTCATTAAAATACACAAATAATCACTGAGGACTTACTAGTTATCTCTATATGCTAGAGTGACCAAAAAGTAGTGTAATGCACAGAGAAAATTAACATGTGCTACAAAACAGAGCATTAAAAGCACTATATAGAGTTAGAATCAAATTTCTGTGGGAGCATGTTGGAGAAAGAGATTAGTTACAAGCCTGAGAAGGTTTTCATGACTCTGTGAAGTAATTGATAATAAGATTTCAGGAACAAGAACTTTGCATAGGTGGCAGGATTATTAAGTGCAAAGAATCAAGAAAATATCCAAGGGACAGGAGGTATTCTAACAAGGATAAAATTCTTGGAGGGGTTGTGATGTGAAGATTATGCAGTGTGAGATAAGGTTGAGAATATGCAGGTTACTGTGAACTTTATACACTAGCCTGTGGCATTGAACTATAGGGAAAGGGGAACTAGTAGCACTGGAATTAAGAAGGCAGACAATGAATTCAAATCCAAAGATGAAGTTCTGGCTAGGGTTCTTACTAGCTGCTGGACAAGCTGTGCAATCACTCTAATCCTCCATTTCTTCATCTTCAAAATAAGTTAAATTACACAAAAATAGAACACACATAACAACTCTCTTTGAGGTGTTTAAACAATTGCATATACTAGTACACAGAGAATGTTTAGCTACCATGGACATACTATAGCTTAAAATTAATATTTCCATTATCTGAATTTATTTTGGGGTTGTATATTCTGCATAGTTTAACTTGAGATGAGAAAGAGTGGCAGTGGAAGGATAGACCAGAAGGTGATTGCAATAGAAGCAATACAAAATGAAAGATGAGTTCTAGATTAAGGCAAGGAAGAGTTTCAAGCTTTAATGCCAACATTTACTTGTAGACTAACAGTTTTAGACCTATCACTTAATATCTTGAATCAAAAGATCTGTTTCTTTAAATATAAAATGGCATAATAAAAATATGGGTGATTTAGGGAGATTGAGAGTTAACTGTGTTTCAAAACTAGTGGATACTCAATAAAATGAAAATTAAAAGAACTCTTATTACTGTTATTAACACTAGACACTTAAGAAAACAAAGGCAAGAATATAGAAGTGGAGGAGAAGAAATAGATGAGTTTAGGTACAGGGGTAAACATTTGATACAAGTATTGATGACCTAGATTCAGGAGTGAAAAATCTATGAAAAGGTAATTCTTGAATTCTGCTAATAATAGAGTAGTAATGATACTTCAGTTTATGTCAGATATGGCCTGATTTTCAATGCTGTTTCTTGCTCTGCCCTTTGTTCTCCCTCAAAAGGGATCTGGCAAGCTTTCAGGGTTACTTGATAGAAGCTTAAGTTCACCCTTTGACTCCTCTGCCCATTCCTTTTATACAGTAGAATCTGCTACTTGTCACACCCATGAACAAGGTCTTCCATCTGATGAAGCTCTGTTGAATGCTTATGGTGACTTATACAGAGGGCTCCACATCCCACCGGTATCACTTACATTTAATTATATGTTGTCCTTTTTCATTTGTTTTGTCTTGCTCTCTCACTGATAACTCAAGCAGATTGGGATAATTCTTAAATTTTCTTGGTTATGTCCATTATATTCAGGGCATCCAATTAACATGGTGAACTTAAGTTAATGTATTATCATCTTTACCTACGAGAGTTATTCCCAAACATATGATGGTGATTTTTCAATCAGTAGGTAACTGATATCCCCAAAATGTCAAGTGATCTATTTTTAACATGTGAACCCAGTTTAAAAAGAAATTTTTAATTATTATTTTATAATGTAAAAGCTAAGTTTTTTTCTTCCTCTAGGCACTGCCATACATCTACATGCCCTTGTTTTTAGCAATTCTAGATGAAAATGAAAATCTGGACTTCACTCCTTTTGCCATTCCAGGACTTTGGAGTATATGTGATTTGTATCCACACAGATATACTGACCAGTTGGGGTAAGTAAGCATGGTTGGTTTAGTATGATTTTTTTCCATGGTCCAGACTCAGTTCCTCTCCTCTGGTCACCTATCAGTTATGGGGAAGCTTTAGGACATCACTTTAGTTTAACTTGGTTCTTATTCCTGCCAATACTCTTGGCTTATAAGGTGGCCTCCACTTAATATCCTTTTGTGGCATACATAGTATTTCATTTCCATCTTAGTCCTTTCTGTTCTTTAGAGGGAGGTCAACCATGTCTCCATTCAGCCCCTGCAACTACTTTTCACTTCTCTAACTTGTCTGTTCATGCAGAACAGCTGACGTTTGCTGTGTTTCCCATAATTTACTCCTTGGCCCACCATATGATATCTCTTTCCTTTCCTGTTGTTGAGGAGTCCTCTAGTAAGCATGCAGTCAAAGGAAAACTCTAGACAAAAGCAGGTGTTAGTCTCTATGTTCACATTTGGCCTCAAATCAGGAGACACACATCAAACTCCTTCCAAAAACTAGCTCCTCCTACTCTGTTTTAATGTATCAGGGAGACATGGAAGTTCTACAGTCCCACCAGCAATCGGGGATCAGGATGATCATTTTCCTTTTACCATTTCAGATCCATTTCCTACAACATCTTTGGAGTGCCCCTCCCCACCTTGAGCAGATTGGGAGCACCACTTTTCACTGGTGGAGAGAAAAAGAGCTTCCTATAGAGGACACTGCACTCCCTCAGAGGCCAAGGACACCTCACTCTGAGCCATCAGCTCTTGAGACCCTCTCTCCTTTCTTCTTATTGGACTACAGCTGTTCCTACTGACTCTTAGCAAGACCTGTGGGAAGTGGGCCAAAAATATTTGGTGACCAATATTTTCTAATTAATCTTTGTAGAAACTATCCTGGGACAAGAGGAAAAACTCACTTAACATTACATTATATACATGTAAATAATATGCCAGCATTGGTACTGAATGGATATAACTAGAGTTAATTAATTCACTTTGATTGAATAAAAGTTTCTGCTATTTAAAAAATACTATAAATAAAGCAATATTTAAATTTAGAGTAAAACTGAGGTGCCATGCCCATTTCTTAATTATCCTGACTTTCTGGTTAACTGGTGATGATTATCATACCGAAACTGTACAGAAGACAAATTGATTCATTAATTCCAGGTTGGAACAGTGTGATGATGTTCATTTAAATGTCTAGAAAGTTTGCAGGACTCATTTTTAGATAAGCCCAGCTGAAGACTGAGTACTTTACTATAAGATAATCCAAAGTTATCTTTTCACATATGTAATAGTAAAAAACAATTTTAGAGAGCACTTTCCTTTTCTTATTGTAGAGAAACATGCTCCCATTTTTCTTGTTTTTAGCATAATTTCTAGCCTACTATTTTTCACCTAATCTCTAAGAATCATTGTTTCACTGAACTTTCACTGCTGCAAACAGTATCAGAGATGGTCCACTTTGAAGAGAAAGAATCAGTAAAATTAGAATATCTGTAATGTGTCTTCACACAAAATACTCATATCAGAGCCGCCAATGGAGATAGGAGAACGGGATGCTATTTAGTCTGTATTCTTCTGTGGACTGAAAATACTGCAGTTATAATGAATTAGCCCAAATTGTTTTAGCTGAAATCTACCCAGTGGCTTAAAATATTGCTAGATTAATTGTGAGAATTAGAAACAATTTTCTGTGATGATTAGGAAGTATAATTTCTGAATGCACTTGATTTTATCCACACCATTAAAAAATAAAGCTTCATGAAAATTCCCTGCTTTGCATTTCAAGTCTTTCTCCACTTAGCAGCTCCAGTGCAACCATAAAGACTCCAGGGAGAAGAATAAATCAGTAAAAAGAAATTAAATTGATGGCTAGCTTTTGGTCAAAGCACAGAACAAAGTTGTCCAAAATATTGTCACAATTCTTCTACTGACAATTCATTCCATTCTAGAGTCTTGTCAGACCTCCCAGATTCATTGTCAGACTATTATATTCAGAACGGTTGTTGCAAACTTTAAGCACTTAGAAATGCTCTCGAGACATATAAAAATGTCTTTATTTAGAATGGAACATATAATACCTGCCAAATTTGTAGGTTTGAAACCACCTTCAATAAGAATTAAAAGGCCCTCTTCCTTGCTGAAATAGGACTATCAATATATGACTTGTCTGCTCCTGAGAAATAGTGGGTTCCTGTCTCTGACGTTGCAATTTAGTTTAAAATCACTTTATGATGACAGGGTACATAAAGATGATAAAACTATAAAGATGACAGTCTAATCTTCAAAGATGACCGATCATCGATAAAAGATTAAATAACGTAAACATCTGCAATACCAGATTATCAGCTGGTTGGCACACTCTCAGTATTGAAGTTCGCCAAGAGGCTCCTGATAAGTAAAAATGCTTTTTCCTATGTTATGCAAAAATCAATCCTCCACCAAAAGGAGCAAATGAATAATTGGAATTTATAAGTTACATATTTTTCTCAGTTGCAATGCAATATATGTAAAACATTAATAAATCACATACTGTAGAGTGATCAAAATTCTCTCTTCTTAAAAATACAATACCTGATTGCTGGGAATTTTAAGCACCCTTTAATCATAGATGTTTTGAATTTTAATAACAATTTTATATATACGTACAAGAATGATTAGACATGCTGGTCCTATAAAACTCCAAATAAAGTTGTTTTCTGTGCTAAGCCAACATCTGAAAAAAAAAACCCAGTAAAATCCATAAATATGCTTTTCTATACTTTAACAAGCAACATTCTCAAAGATATGCAAAATACATTCAGAAGTGTGTTTCAAATGCTTAAGAAATTAACTTACACTTTGGTGGTGCCATAATATCTATATCCTAATGCTGCTGAAAATCCAACCACTACAGCTGGGCTGAGATAGCCAAAGATATAAAAATTCTTGTGCAAAAATCCCTTGTTGTAGATAACTCCCACAACAATGAGATAGAGATGTATGCCTTCAATGCACATCCATGCAAAGGCAGCTAAGAAGAAGTAATGAAGCAGCCCAGCAATGATCGAACAGAAGAGCTAGAAATAAAAGAAAGAAACTATAAGCAACATTTGCTTTAAAATTATCGCAAGATAAAATCTTCAATTTCTACATAAATTATGCCATGATACATGACTAATGACATTAAAATACTCCTGTCACGTCAGTTTTTAGATGTGCTACTTCTAGCTGATTTAGAAGAACTGTGCTTCATCAATAGAAGGCATTAACAAATCCTGTGATAAAACTAAGTTACTGCCCTCATGCAAAGACATTCTTTGCATACATTTACATTATGTAGAAAATTGTGAATTTTTCACATGTGAAACATGGCATCTTGGTGAATATGTTATATTTCAGTTTATTTCCGCTTTGGACAAATCTCTTCCCTCCTTTATTTTATTCATGCTCAGATAAGACAAAGAAAATATTTATAATAAACACTATAAGGAGTTGTTATGGAGAAAAGATGATGTTGGGAGACAACCGAAAGAGGAAATCAGCATTGGGGGATAGTGAGACGTGTATAAAATTGAGAGATGTCCTAATGATGTTACAAAACAAACACAAAAATCAGGTTAGAAGTGTATAGTCATAGTATTTAAAATGGACACTCTGGACACCCACTTTCCAGAAGAAAACCTTGATAGCTAATTGATAGTTTCAGTCCTTGGGATATTTCTAAGGAAAATGGAAATCTGGAGGTACTCTGCCATTGTGTGATCATGACAACTCACTTCTGTAATCTCCAACTGTAAGGAGATCAGAGACTTAGGGTTCCAGCTGCTGCTGTAGGAGGGAATCCATCTCCATGTTCACACTTCCCACCAGCTGCTGCCAGCCAGCCACCCTCAGAGCAGGCTACTACCACGTCCCTGTTCCTGAGAGATAAGGATTCCTTGGACAGGTGACTTTGGTTCAAGGATCCCAGGAAGGACAACTGTGGCAACTGTGCTGAACTACCTTAGAACTGCTGTGTAAGCTCTGAACCCACTCCTGTTTTTCCTCTTTCTTTCATTCAGCTCAAACCTGCGTGGTGCTCTGCTATTCTCCAAGCCTGTGTAGCCTATTTCCTCTCATAGTCACTTCCACTAAAAACTTTATTGCATATATGATCCCATGTTAGTGTCTGCTTCTAGGAGAACCTAGATTAACATAATATGAAACTATTTGATAAGACTCTACATCAATAGTCACTGGAAAGAGGTATTAGTCACTGGAAAGAGAATAGGTAGAACCAATTGTTCATATTTCATCTTACGATTCTATATGCTTTTATATTCTGTCTGATCCTAAAATAAACTTTGTTTCCAATTCTCTCTCTCCTCAGTCTTGAATGTCCATCTAAACACAAAACTTTATTTAGTTGTTGCAATATTTTAATTTGCCCAAATAATTCAATGTAATGAGGGACATTTTGCTTAATGAACTCAAGTACGTTGTTTTTGTGTTATCAAACTTAGGAAAGACAGGTTAAGAAAAATTTATACAGTATGTTTGTCCCATTAAACCCTTAATTATAATTCATGTTTCTATGAAATAAATATTTAAGAAAGTAGAAAATTTGAAAATAAAAATAGAGAGAAGGTAAATCTACCTACCTTATTAGTATTTGTATTGATTCCAACAAGAAAAACAAGTTCTGCAAGGAACAGGCTACAGCAGAGATTTTTGTGAATTGTTGTTCTGGTGCTTTGAATTTCACTGAAGAACCAGAAGGTAAAAATGCATATGGCAAGACAAATCAGTGAAATAATTATTCCTAGTTGAGTGATCCTTGTAAGAATATTATAATCTTTAATACCCTAAGGGGAAATAATAATAAAGCTGTTAAAAGAATAACTCAGTAACCTGTCAAAGGAATTACAACATGTAATGAACTTCCCTTTTTGGTGAACCATTAATCAAAATGTTCATAAAATGTAAAAATACAAATGTGCATTTAGATGAGAAAAATTTTGAAAATGCTTGATATCCAGAACAATGTGATATAAATCATGCAGCACTTTAATAGTACCCTGTGATTTTTCCCCCTAAACATGTTGTTCATTAGTATATGGTTTAACAATACTATCATCATCAGTTTCATGATATTGGAAAGACAATTCATTATTGTAATGGGAAATTATTAATTAAAATGGATTTATCAATGGTTAGTCCAAGTTATTTCTAATGCAGTGATTCATCTAAAACACAATGAACAAAGGTATAATAAGAATAGCTGAATATGTGGAAGACCAAAACAGCATAGTTCAGAGACTCTGAAATAGAAAATGTTTTATTCTAATTAGATAGGTATTTATATACAGAATAGAGACTTCTTTGCTTAATGAACACCCTGAAAAAATAATCTTTAAGATTGACATTCCTTTAGGCAGGTTTATTGGGCCATTTTATAAACTTAATAATGAATTCTAAGTATGAATTGCATATAAATCTAAAATCTAATGAAGATATAATACAGATATATAAAATAACAAAATATAAAAAAATTATGTAAATAAAATCTTACTAAAGTAAAATACACTTTATGAAGCTATGCATAAATGCTTGAAAATCTTGTAGGATTCTACATTGCTAAAAACATGACATTAGTTAAGTATTATTTTTGACAAAATATCAAATATTTGAGGATACTTTGTCACTGTTAAAAATAAACAAAGAATCTTTATATCTTTCAATACAAAGATAAAGATCCTTAGATTCCGTGAGTCGTTAAAATGTTCAAATGGCATAAAATATTAAGAATTTATAGATGGATGTTTCATTTAACATGTAATCTACTAGATATTTCAGATTAGCTAAATCATAGATTAGGAATAATCCAAAATTCAAACTAGATATATTTTATAAGGCAAGGAGAAAGGCAGAGACTAAAAGAAAGTAATATTTTTGTTTTATAATAATACTATATGTTATTTATATCCAAGAAAAACATATAAAATTAATTATTCTTTTGAATGATATGGAATAAAAGCAGAAAAGAAACATAGTCAGATTTATAAATATACAGTGAGAAATTGTCTTACAATTGAAGAACCAGAAGACATCAAAATTGCAAAATGTGTCAGGTGGTTACAACGGCATGAGGTGTGGGTCTCATTTGAGTAGGTCAGCTCACAGCCCTCCAAAGACCAGCTGCCATTCATGGTATCAGGTGAATAGTTCCAAAATGCACACTGAGTCCTATACTTATCTGTGATCTGAAAAAGAAACATTTTACTGATGGAAAAAAAGAGAAAAAGTTACATAATATTGCTTTAATTATATTTAAAATAGCATTGATAAATTAAAATAATGTCTAGAAAATAAAACATAAAATAAATTCTAAAAAATGAAGGTTATTGCTCTGTGGAAGAATTGAAATTTGTCTTGCAACGAAGCTGTTTTATCAATCTTATGTCACAGAGTGGTGATAATTTATATTATTAAACGAGATCATGGATAAGTTCTTTAAATCAACGTATGAACCATCATATGGATCTTTATTTAAAAAACATTGATTATTCACTGAATGTTTGCCATTTATCCATGTACTCAAAATACCACACTGAACAAAACAGATGCAAATGTTTGTACCATATATCCTTAGTTGGGGATGAAGTTATTATAGGTAAAAAGTAAATATGGGAAAGAGGAAAATGGAATGGAAGGTGGTGTGAGGAGGCTTTTCCTCAGAGGTGATGTCTAAGCAGATAATTCAATGAAGGAAGTGTGAGTCCTACAGATTGGGGAATAGAAGGTTCCATACATTTGAAGGGGCAAATAGAAAACCCCTGAAGTGAGATGACAGGAACCTTCCAGAAGCATCCAGAAGCCAGTTATGGTACAGTACCATGAGTAAGGGAAAGAATAGTGTCAATGAGATCAGAGATTAGATGAGCTTAATCACATAAACAATGAAATGGTTGTTCAATAAATAGCAGAATTCTCTTTATCCTATTTAATGTGAAAATTATATGTCTAATGACCTATAATTTTTAATAATTTACTAATAGAATGCTGAACTTGTGTAAAAAATACTTTATAATTATATAACAGTTACTATTTACTAGGTACTTTCTCTGTATTTTGTTTAATATGACCCTTGGATGAACTCTGTGAAGCAGATGCTATGCTGAGGGCAAGAAATATCATAAGATATACTTATGACTTATCATTGTTAAGGGAAGTAACAGAATCCAACTCAAACTTTCAGACAATTACTTTATTAAAGAAAATATGGCTTCAGTATCAATGTGTGGCTCTGTTCAAGGAACCAAGCTTCTCAGTTGAAAAAAATAAGGCATCTTCCCTTCAAAGATGAAAGACATTAAACTGGTTTTAATATAACAAGATGATCACTTTAATGTGATATAAACAAAATACAACTCGTTGGCAACAGTTGGAGCACTGACACATTCTGAGTTTGGGGTGAGTCTGAGAAGACAATGATGGAGCTCAACTGAAGAGATAACTAGAAGGTTTCTAGGAGATCAAGCTACATGGAGAAAATGGAGAACCTTTATCTAACGGACTGGAAAGGTCAATCCTAGGGGAACCAGAGGGACTCTAGGACTGGGGGTCCAAAGCCAACTGAAAGCATGGATGTCATTCAGGAAAAGAGTGGTCAAGTGAGATCTGTTTACACACTGGACCTCCACTGCCCCCCACCACATTTTCATAGTTCTCGTAATCCTTGAAGCTAAGCTACTGCCCTTATGCAGGAAAGGAAAACTGATAGACTCAAGAGAAACTGGCTTTTGGTTACTGACCTTTAAGATCTTCCAATGCCAAAACCAGGAACCTGCCTCATGAAAACTCTCTGGTGAAGTACATCACTGCCATAAGCCTACAGGAGCATGCCCTGCCTCAGTATTAAATATGATGGATGATCAAGAACCACCAGGCATCAGAAAATAACCTCTAACACAAAAGGGGGAGGATCAAGGCTAATCAGCCAAACAAGAAATTAGGAGGAAGACAATGAATGCATCCTGCAGAAAAATAGTTAAAAAAAATACATGAATATTATCTAACAGATGAGATACTACATTCATTAACCAAAAGTAAGGTTAAAAAGAGTAAAACTTAGCTGGACATGGTGGTGCATGCCTGTTATCCCAGCAGCTCAGGAGGCTGAGACAAGAGGATTGCGCATTCAAAGCCAGCTACAGTAAAAGTGAGGAGCAAAGTAACTCAGTGAGACCCTGTCTCTAAATAAAATACAAAATAGGGCTGAGGATGTGGCTCAGTGGCTGAGTGCCCCTGAGTTCAATCCCTGGTACCCTCACCCCTCCAAAAAAAACAGTAAAACTTTTCCATGAAAATTATGTTCAAAGGCAAATTAAAAAACATGAGGATGAAAAAAGAAATAAAAACTGTGAAATATATATACTTTTTTAAATTAGAAGCTTGACTGAAAGTCTAATATTAAAGAAGAGGAAGAGAAAAAGAGAACAGAGATACTGGACAAGCAGAAGGAGAAATTAGCAAAGAAATAATACTAGAAAATTTCCTAGAACTGATGCCCAAACATTTTCACACTGTATAGACTCTCAAAATTCCTACTATAATTAATGAAGAAAGACCCATACTGAAGTCCAGTTCAAAGATTTTGGAATACTGAGAATGATTTTAAGATCTGAGATGTCTGAGAGAGAGAGAGCGAGAGAGAGGGACTGAAAAACAGAGATGGAGAAAGAGAACATGTAAAAGATTATAAATTCTAATTAAAACATTAATTTACAATTCATAACCCAGTATCATGCATCATGATATTATCCAGATGACATAAGGGTAAAGTAAAAGCATATAATATAGATAGTATAGATAGAGATGTAGCTATAGATGATATTATATTTTATATATCTAAGACATTTCATAGATTGAGATGTAAATATAGATGGTATATTGATATATGATATATTTGATATATTAAAGCTTATTTCCTTTCCTGTGTAAGGCAGTAGCTTAGTTTCAGGATTAAGAGAACTAAGATATGAGATATATATATATATATATATATATTATTTAATATATATGTAAAATACTCATTGAAATATATATACAGTGTTTGATATATCAAATATATATATATACCAAGTATATATATGGTATTTGATATATGTATATATACATACGTACTCATTGATACATCATAGTTATACCTCTATCTATGAGATATATAACCATATAATGCAAGAGCTTAGAAAGTGACCTTCTATGCTTTTTTTTCCTCAAGCAACCACCAGGGAATTATGCCATCAAAATACACAAATAAGCCAAGAAAAAGGATGACATTGACTTGAGGAAATATGGAAAGTGATGCAGGAGAGAGGAGATGGTTGTCTACGGTGATGGTGAAAGGATACCCAGACTCAGAGTGGCACAGCAGCCATAGCATTTACAGAAGGTTTCCAAGACATCAAAATAGCTGACAGATAATCATATGTTTTCAAAGGCATATGGTACCATCACAGAATTTGGGAACAAATTAGTAATGGATATACAGAAGTACAAACAAACTAACATCAATTAATTCATAGGAAAAAGTTCAGTCTAATGCTTCATTTGCAGATAACACATATCAAGTTACAACACCACAGACACTGAAAACTGATTTTATTGAAAAACTGGAGGTAAGCATGGGATGACGGTAGCCCAGGAAGTATGCGTATATAGGGGAAAATGTGTAAGAAGTAAATCTGAATCTTCCACAGATGAAAGTTAGTAGATAATACCCATTTTTAGAAGCTTAAAATGAAGAGGAATTACTGAGATTTGATCGAAGAAACTTTAAGAAGTCAGAGACTTGAGTGTATTATTGACTGAGACACTGGAGTGAGTGTAGAGACCCAGGAAAGATGAGGTAATGGCTGAGGTCAATTTTCTTGGGAGGTACTTCATCAAGGATTTGAGAGCACCAGACTGGGAAAAAGAATCAGAGAGAGCAGGGTTCTGAAGAAAGACTGCATAGGAATGCCACTTCTCCGACTGATTGCCAACTAACCACATGCAAGTTGTTTAATCTCCTGTAGTCTTAGCTTCCTTATGTATAAAATTGTGATAACAGTATATAGTGCATATAAGTCTTATGAGGATTAAAAGATTTTCTTAGAAAGTAAATAATTGCATGATTGCACTATATGCATACTATTCACTAGTATTATATTATTTCTACTATTAATGTTCTTCTGAGGTAATGTAAAAGTACATATTAATCAGTCAAATCACAGATAAATTATGAGGGATGCAAGTCCCTAATATTATGTATGAGACATCTTTTATTTTCTCAGGAAAATTAAAAAGGGGTAAAATTGTCATTCTCAGAGAAAGAGGATTTGGGGGTTAAGTAGAAGTTAATGGTCATTATTTTGAATTACAAAAGAACTGTACAGATAGGCAGATTAAGAACAATTAAGTCTTCCCACAAATTATTGTGAAGAGCATTATTTTTTCTTTTCACATATGTGATTATGTTTTGTTTCTTTGTCAAACAAAGATTAGTGAATTGGGTTGTCCTAGGAAACTTTTCATCTACCAAAACATTTAGTATCTCTGGCCAGGAAAGCATAAGAATCCAAACCAAAAATAGACAAATGGGATTAAATCAAACTTAAAGTCTTCTGTACAGCAAAGTAAACAATCAAGAGAGTGAAACAACAAGGTAAAAAATAGGGAAATATGTTTGCTAACCATACATCAGAGAAGGGGCTAATATCAAGTATACATAAGAAACTAGAAAAGAAAAAAAATAGGAAAAATTCAAACAGCCTTATTAAAAAGGGACCATAGGCATAAATAGATATTCCTCAAAGAAGAAAAACAGGTATATGAAAAAATGCCCAACCTCACTAATTATAATTGTGAGATACCACCTCACATCTCTTTGGATGACTATTATCAAAAGACAAAAGATAATAGGTGCTAGAAAGGATGAGAAAAGGGAACCCTTGACTGCTTTCAGTAGGAATATAAGTTAGTACCACTGTGATGGAAAAAGGTGTGGAGATTCCTTGAAAAATTAAACATGGGACTACATAATCCAAGAATTTCACTAGTGATTGTATATCTGAAGGAAATGACAAAAGCATGCTAAAGAGACATCTGCACTCTCATGTTTACTGAAGCACTATTCATAATAGCAAAGAAATTAAAACAACCTAGTAATCCATCAACTGACGAATGGATAAAAAAATGTGGTACATACACACAATGGAATAATATATAGCTGCAAAAAAGAATGAAACTCCACCATTTGTCTGTATATGTATGGAACTGGAAATAATTATTATGTGAAGTAAGCTAGAAACAGAATGATAAACATCACATGACCTCACTTAAACATGGAATATAAGAAAAGATGATATCATAGAAGTTGAAAATAAAATGGTGGGTGCCAGAAGCTGAGGTGAATAGGAGGAAGAGAGGGATGGGGAAAGATTTATCAAGAGGGGCTAAGTTATGGTTAGACAATATCAAGAATTTCTCCTGTGTTATTTTGCACAGTTGGGTGACAATGAATAACAATGTCAACTATATATTTCAAAACGTCAAAAGAAAGGATTTTGAATGTTTTCATCATAAAGAAATGATATTTTATGATATATTTAACCTGATTTAAACAGTACATAATGTATACATGTATTGAAATATCACAAGATATCCCATAAATATATAAAATTTTTATTTCTATGTATTTAATAAAAAATCTAAATAAAAAGTGAAAAAATTAGTCTGTTTTTACTCTTAAAGCATCTCACACTTTCTTTTTCTCTCAATGTAACGCTTATCATTTAAGTTTGATCTATTACATACTTGAATTTTCTACACATTTAGTTTCTTTCTGAATCAGAAGTCTTCATTGAACAGTGACACATCTGAATTGTGTGTAAACATACATATGCTTTTGGTTTAGACAGTCTCTCCCCACTAACATGAATGCACAAATATCATTGTCCAGCTTTAAGGTTCTCCAAATGGAGTTTTGGAGGTTCTTTGATCATGTACAATAACCAAAATTCTGCTGAAAGTCCAGGAAATCATCAATTGTACGAAGGTAGAAAACAATCTATGACTTTTTAGCTTCTCTGTTCATTTGAAACTAAAATAGCTTGGCTAGTTCTAATAATACTTTTTATTATATGAATTTAATTATATTTGAGTTTGAAAATGATTTTGTATAAAAATGAAAGAGTAAAATGGTCTTGGTGATCTTGGTGACTTATGAAATATTATAAAAGTCTTTATGATTTTGTTTTACTCCATACCCACATTCCTGCAAACATTATTTTAAATGATGGATCCCACTTCTTAAACAAGTGTATTTGTATCTTCAACTGTGATACTTGCTCATAATTCATTTCTTGAAGGCATGGAAACTTCCAAAATAAATAGTGTACTTAAAAAATAAAACTAAAATATAACAATTTTAGAGAACCAAATGTGTAAATTCTTTGGTATTCAGAAACTTCAAAGAACACTATAAAAACATTATATAGAAAAGTTAGTTGAAAACACTTTACTCTCAATTTTAAATCCACATTTTTAAGCTGTAAATGCCACATGTATTCAAGTAATGCCACAACAATGAAAAAAGCATTTCTCTGAATGGATCAGCATCTTAACCAACAATTCCAGAAAACAACTTACCTTTATGTGACTTAAAGTAAATGTTATTTTTCCCAGTTCATACAACGTGGGTGGATTTGAGCTAACAGAGACAGAAATTACTGAAGAGATGACTCTTTCCTCCTCTTCAGAATTATCAGAATTTTGAGGATCCAATAAGAAGTTGTCAGATGATGAAAGCAAGGGGCCAATACTTTTATAATGTAAAAATGCAACTGCAACACTGCCTATCAATCAAATTCATATGCTTAGTGAGAGTCTTATAAAACAAAAAATTATATTGAAACATTTAAACATAAAGATTGAACAAAGAAAAATTTTACTCTAAGGAAGTCATACAAATACACAGACACTGAAATGCAGGCCACACTAAGCCCATGTGTACATTATCAGACCACATTAAGATTGCTATTGTCTGATCTCCACAAATCTGAAAATGATCATGAACTGTAGGTTTCCCTTTGCACACACTATAGTTAGAGAAAAACAGATAAATTTACATCTAAATCTTGATGAACCAGAGTGTAAAGTGTATTGACTTAAAAGGTAAAATTTTGAGTTACAACTTCCATGTGCAAATATATGAACTGGAGAGATACTAGAAGAAAATTATTACAGGCTTATGGAATTAACTGATTAAGTCTCAAGTTTTCAGTTCTGCAAATGTTTCAACAAAATTGACACAAGTACATTCAAATGGGTTGAAAATCATAATCTAGAACTTATATGTAATATTAATATTACATTGCACTTATAGCATAATTATATTATTAGTATGAAATTTTATATCATATACACTATGTTCAATTTTTTATGGCTGTTCCACATCTGGGTCAATGGGGCAAAATGGGTTAGGAAAGTTTAAGATTGCACGAGTTGTGACATGCTGAGTTCAACCTTATTCTCACTGACAGGGCTCCTATTTAACGTGTGTCAGAGGAGGAAGTGGATTGACTTGGGAGGCAGCCATTTATCTGGTCCCCTGACACTCCACAATGTGGTATATCAGCATATTCACAAATACAAATAATGATACCATCATCAAAAACAAAGGTCTGTGATCCCCAAACTGGAAACCTCCACATCATACTAACAACTAATATTCTTCAATATGATTGTGTGAAGCAGAAGTTGCCAAAGTGTATCACATGCATGTTCTTTATCTTAATTTTAAAAGGCATCACTGGTGATGTTAATAGCTTCTTGATCCAGATATACTACATAGAACATCTCCTGATCTGTCAGCTTAGAAAACTTGTATCAAAGAAACAAATGGGTATTAGTCTAACACAGATAGGCTAGTGCAATTATGACTCCAAGAGATGACAATTATCCTAGGCATTGCTATGGACAAACAAGGGCCTGAAAACCTTTTCAGTCAATACAACATCCAGTTCATGGGAGTCATTTTTTGGGGGTTGCAATAAGAGATGGTCTGAAATCAAATAAAGAATCAAAAGATCTGGTGGAACCAAAAATTCTCTTACTTACTGTTATCCTATCTAAAGACAAATATTTATTCAACATCTATTTTTTACTTTGCGCAAGGGGTCCCACAGATAATGTTTTAAAATCCCTTGATCTCCTTCAAGAATATTGTTTCAGTATTTTTTCATTCTCAACCTTCTGAACCTTTTCCAGTTCTCATGAACCTTTTCCAGTTTTCACTCATTCTAGCCCTGATCTTGGTTTGAGCTCATTTATCAAATCTGTATCTTCTATCAAAAACTAGGAATCTATCACTAATAAAAGAAATAAAAACCTTGGAATCCTATGAAAGGAATAGGTCATTTCCTACTAAATCATTACCTATACTTCCCCATTTTTCTTCTTTATTATGTCTGTTAGGGTTTTTTTTGTCCTCTGATCTTTCTAATATCAGTTAATATTACCATATCTTTTCTAAGAAGATACAGCCTTTAATTCAATGACTAGAACAGGTATTTGAACATTTTCTTAGTGAAAAAACTGCGCTAAATACTTTAAGTTAACAATTATATAAATTTGTTAAAGAGTTCTCATTCAGCAACTGTTCTTCTTTAAATTTATCTATTTTGTTTTTTGACCTCTCTTTAGAATGACATTAAGAAGTTTTTATTACCATGGTCCAATCATAAGTTGCAGCACAAACTACTGGAAAACTACAAGTGTGACAGAAATTATGATTTTTCCTTATGTTAAACACCAAGATCAATGTTCCAACCTAGACTATGCAATGGACTCCTTAGAGAAGCATTGTTCTCAAACTCCTTTGTCACTTCTCTTGAGAATAACTAAAAACATCTTCTAAACAGGATTTTATATGCTTTTCTATTTTGTTGTCTAAATATTATCCAAACTTTATAAGTAATTTAAAAGCAAATATGTGGATCTCTCAACAGAAGTTTATTATCTTTTTATTATAAAATCATGGTATAGAGTATTGAATCTTGTTCTTTTCATCCTCAGCCCCTTTCCCTCAGTCTTCTAAAATTCAGTCTATAAAAAATATTATACATCTGCCTGTGCCCCATGGACCTGTTAGATATTCCTACAAATGGCAATGTGCATGTTCTAAATAATGCATGTCTTTTAGCCATGAATGCTGTCAATAAGAGAAATCACACGTAGATATCACTGATAGGATGTGATCACAGTTTGTTAGATTTGCCCTTACATTTAAGATCCAACCTTGAGGAAAATACATTTTCTCATTCTGCTTTATCAAGAGCTGATATTACTATTCCTTTCAATGTCAGTTTATATGTGCAATCATTAAACATAACAAAGCTACCATACAATCAGACAGTATCCTTTTGAGATACTAATTTCATGACAATTTCATCAACTGTCAATGTAATAGTTATTTTCAATGCTTTTTCCCAACCTCTAAACACTCTTTAAATGTCTTTGAAATTCAACTGTTTGTGTCCTTTGGAATTGCTCCTCAATATTATATATATGTTTAGCTAATTAGTATGTGGCATAATAGGGTAAGAGTCAAGGGTTCAAAGGCAGTGTGACTTATTCATTTTCCTTTGGTTTTTTGTTTGTTTGTTTGTTTGTTTTTGTACCGGGGAATTTAACTCAGGGGCACTTAACAACTGAGCCACATCCCCAGCCCCGTTTTTTATATTTTATTTAGAGACTGGGTCTCAGTGAGTTGGTTAGCACCTCGCTTTTGCTGAGGTTGGCTTTGAACTCTTGATCCTCCTGCCTCAGCCTCCAGAGCTGCTGGGATTTCAGACATGAGCCACCATGCCCTGCTTTTCCTTTTTTATAACTATATGTTTCAAACATTTGTATAGAAAATGACAGAAAGAATGAAGAGGATAATATTGATGAATGAGGAAAAAAAAAAACAATCCCAGGTTAGTGCAGTGGAAACAAAACAAAATGAAAAGGCATTCTTCTGAGAATGGATGTACATACCTTGTTCTTAATAATAAAGAAAACTCATCTTTTTTTTGAAATAGTGTCTGCACATGAGACTATGTGTGCATTGTACAGTTTTTCATTTGTATTTATGACCATCCAAATATTCTTTGAGAAAATATTCTGATTCATGTTGTCCTAGGTAATACATTTTTACCCATATGAGAACTACAATAAAAATTCTTCTAGAAAATTCTTCAGAGATTTTCTAAGTGCAGTGTTCTGAGAGAGCAGATAAATGGTTAAATTTAAATAATAGCTACTCGTTTAGCTCTCGTTAGTTGACAGGGAAAAGTTTGTTGGGCTCATTTCTCTTTTAAGACCCTCCTCTCTAGTACTTGTTCTGTACTAGTTTCTGATAAACATGGAGACGAATCCATTAAGTTTGCACCTTAGTTTCACTATCCATAAAGTGAGATACAAATTAGATAGTCATTAAGTTGACTACTGGTGCTAGCATTCTCTGATTCAAGTTTTTAAACAATGCTGCCTTTAGGTTTAAGGGTTTACTGTATAAAGGCTGGGAAAAAACAAGAGAAAAGAGAAGTCTAACAGTATTTTATAAACACTATCTCTATTTTGTTTCACACAATCTCAAATTTTTTTCATAAAGAAGAATAAAGACCCAGGAATTGACAGCTAAAATTCTCCTCAGGTACTCTGAATGAAATTCTTAAGTTCAAATATGGATATCCTGTAAATAAACATTAAGTGTTTTCCTATAGGAAAACACATGTTATATGTGCACATGACAAGTATTTATTGCAAATTCGTTGACATATCACATGTAAGATTGTTAAAGTCTTACCATCTGAATCATATGCAGCTTTTCTCTTTGGAAATATCTTTATGTAATCTCCACCCACATTCATATGGGGATGAATATATTTCATATCATATGAATCCAAACAGAAAACTTTGAAAGCTGAAACAAAACCATGAAAATTATAAATTCTCCAAAATTAGTTTACTGACTATTCATAATCAATGTATTTATTTAGAGAGAGTTTCATCCATCATTATTATATTTCAACTTCTTATTGAATAAACATTCTGAACTAAATTCCAGCACTATAATTTTTTGTTAGTATTGTTATTGATACTCGGTATTGAACCAAGGGGTGCTTTCTCACTAAGCTAAATCCCTAGTCCTTTTTATTTTTATTTTTCTGAGACAGGATCTTGCTAAATTGCTTATGGCCTTGCTGAATTGCTGAGGCTGGTCTGGAACTTACTCTCCTCCTGTCTTGGCCTCCTCAGTCTCTGGAGGTACAGGCTATTATAGGCATGTCTTAAAGTGACCAGCAGACAGTATAATTTATACCTTAAAAATATGATGACAAGTTTTAATTTTGTCATTTCATTATAGCACTCATGGTTTAATTCACATTGAGTTAAATAAATAAATTATAAAATACATATGCATTCAAGGGCATCCATACATAGTTACTAAAGACAAGATGAGCAATGGCTACTTAGAGTATGTTATGTATAACATACTTTATTACCTAAAGAGTGACTGAATTAAATTATTGTAAGATAATTTCCTTACCTGGTGATTTTTTTGAAGGAATATCTAGAAATTTAGGGCCCTATATATCAATCAAAATCCTTACAAAGCTAATTTTGATAAGTGGTGAAATACTGATAATCATTTTTGTAATGTACTACCACATAACATTTATAACCCAGAAAATGTAATAATGAAATGGAATGATTATTTAAAAAATGTATCTTTCTTCCTTAGGACAATTTTATAGGTAACCTTAGTTTGATTAAGAACATGAATAGTTTTAGTATGAAATTGCATTAAGCAGGAAACTTTTTAATTTACTATGTTTACTCCTTCATATTATCAAAAGGCAAAGGATTCCTAAACGGAAATTTAAGTATACTACATTTAAAAGATCTGATGTCACTATCTTTGGTTGAAGTAAATCCTAACAAGTCTTGATACTACTGACTG
Source organism: Glaucomys volans (assembly GCA_020662805.1). Classification (NCBI taxonomy): domain Eukaryota; kingdom Metazoa; phylum Chordata; class Mammalia; order Rodentia; family Sciuridae; genus Glaucomys; species Glaucomys volans. Next base: position 224,460 of record JAJEJO010004268.1, on the reverse strand, counting down.
AAAACAACAGGAGAGTAAGGTACTCTATATATTTAAATGCACAATGGTTCAGAATGGGAAAAAATGAACATGACAGGAAGGAAGGAGCACCTCTATAGTTATTCTTTCTGTTGTGCAGTATCATTCATATTGCTCCTGCACTATAAATTGCCATTCACTTTGATATGTATTGATAAAATTACTACTGATTTAATCAACACTGTTTTAAAATACCCACCCTCCTTTGGGGAAATGTCTTGACTGAAAACACCACTGATTTGAAATTGACCTTTGAATCTTACCTATATCAGTTGTATTTGTATCAAACTGAGTGGTCTTTTGGAAATTCTGAGCAATCCTTAATGTAACTTGTTCAGCAGTATCCATCAGTTTTGTAAGATAAGCTCTCCTGTGTTTTGTAGACAATTTGTCCCAAATTATTAATGTATCCTTTTGAACAAAATTATTCACAGTTTTTACAAATTCCTATAAAAGAAAGTGAGTCTTAAAAATATTGGAATCCTTCACTAATCAAATGTAAGGAAAGATGTAAAGATGAATTATATTAAAAGTTAAAGCTCAACATACTCACAGTAAGAGTTGCATTAGAAAGGGTGTCCTTGGTTGAGACAGTGTTATTCATGTAACTTAGTAATGGGGATGATTCAGCTAATATTTCTATATATATAATTACATCCATCGGTGAAAGCTCAGTTGCAGAATTTCTATAGACTTCTTGTAATAAAGTCATAGGTTCCTCTATAGGTCCCATCTAAGCAAAAATGAGTTCAGACAAGGAATCCAATTTAGATTTTTAGAGCTTTTCAAAAATAAAGCTCATATGTTTATACTGATGTTGGTTTTCTTATCCTATACATATATAAATTAGCAGATTAAACTTAAACCAAAGCATGCATCAGTGAAAACTGAATTGTTTTCAAGGGATTAGCAGATAACTTAAAAGGCATGGAGTTAATAAAAATACTTCAGAAAAGGCACGGAATCTATTTGAATGGACAATTTAAAAAATAACTTTTAAGGTAACTTCCTATATTCCAATATGAAATTATATTTTAACAAAAACATGTTAATATTTGAACTCCTTACTCCTTAAAATATTGATATCTTAAGTGATAAATTATAACTTAATAACTTGAATTAGATTTTAATCAACCACAGAAGATTCTGTACTATGTGATCAAAGAGAAATTTGCTTTAGCTGATAGTTGATTGCTCTTGTTGAGATTCATATTTTCAATCAAGTGACAATAATTTTATGAATGTCTGACTTTATTTGCTCTTTGAAGTATTTACTTTGAAGTACAAAATCTAGTTGCATTCAACTATGTCTTAGAATGCAGGATTGGATTGGATTGGGAGTCAAAGTAAATTTTTACTGTTTTATTTAATAACTTTCTTTACAGGTAGAAGGTGATCTTCTAGTATATGGAATAATGAGCAAATAGCATAAATTAAATATGTAGAAGTCTTCTTCAACACTTTGGAGATTTTCAAATTAATTCTATTTGTAATGGCAACACAATAGGCAACACGACTCTTTATGTAAACAATGACAACAAGTTGAGATTGAAGTTCAATTGATACTTAAACTTCTTGAGATTTGAACTGGAAGGATTTTAACTGAGACCAAAATGGCAAAATAGAATAAATTTTAACTCAGCTTGTCTACTTACTTTTTTTAAAGTTTTATTAATACTTTTTGCAATGCAGGCATTATCTAAATGGCAGTTTGCATTCACATTTTCTGTAGAAAAAGAAAATAGATTGCATGGTAAGTTTTAAAAAATATTTTACTAAGCTAATCATATTGACGCCAATGAAGATGCTCACTCATGAATATACTAAACTCATGTTGTTTAACACTTGAGTTTCCATTTCAATTTTAGAATACATAATACTTTGTAGAAAATGGAAGAAAGTAGTTTTAAGGATTAAGGAGTGCATATTAATTGCATAAAACATGCTGTTAAATAAAACAATACCCTTTCCTTAATTCATTTTATAGACACAAATGAATGCTGGCATATTTCTTGGAAATGTAGCTCTTTGATACTTCACAATTATGTTGGAAATGTTTTACATAGTTCTTTGACAACACGAAAAAATTTTATAACATGAATTACCTTGGCAGTGAGAGCCATCATTAGGCATGAACTGTGCCTCTCCTGTGGATGTCTGATAACCTTCCTCACAGAAGCAGTTATACCCTCCGTTCACATTTTCACACACCGCGTGAGCACCGCAGACAACTGATTCACTGCACTCATCTATATCTGAAAATATTTGAAAAATTAATTTTTTAATTTAGTGTTCACATAGTTGCTACCTTGCTGATAACAGTATTACATATGGTTGGTGATTTCATATCAAACTGTACAAGAAAGTAAGAAACATCCTATCACTTGGAAAAAGGCAGAGCAAGTTAGATGGAATTATTTTTAAACTCTATTTGTCCAACTTATTTTCACTGAGTCCTGAAAATGTCGCTCATGGGCCAAACACTCAAACAACTTTTTGAATAGCAATGATTCATCAACAAAGTCATTAAAATGATTTCCATCATTGACAATGTAACATTTAGGTGTAATTCAATAAAGACCCCATTTTTAAATATACTTTAAATTATTTGTCATTTAATATTAAGCTAAATTGATTGTAACAACTTGGTTAGAATAATCTGGAGAATAAAAGAATTACAAACTTCTTTTCCAAACCTTCATTTTATGCATAAAAACTGAGATGTAGCAGACGTGCTATTCGACTCCCTTAAATTTATCACAATTTATTACTTTTGTGTAGATTTTACTTTTACTATGATTCCTAATATGCAATCATCATAGATACAGTATAGATATAGTAATAAATTGCACAGAATTCATCTTAGATTCTCAGTAACTGTCTATTAAAACCACAATAAAGGTGCTTTTAAACTCAATTCATTTGTATTCTTTAAAAAATATTTTTAGCTATAGATGGACACGATATCTTTATTTTTTTTTTTCATGTGGTGCTGAGAATTTAACCCAGCGCCTTGCACATGCTAGGTGAGTGCTCTACCACTGAGTCACAACCCCAGCCCTCATTTGTATTTTACTTTTTTTGTGTGGTGTTGAGGATTGAACCCAGGACCTTGTGCATGCAAGGCAAGCACACTACCAACCGAGCTATATCCCCAGCCCTCATTTGTGTTCTTAAATTTTTATACACTACAGTGAAATGTAATGTAAAGTTGTAAATAAATACACTGCCAGGACAGGCAGTGATTTAAAAGAACTGAAGCATCCAGATCACTGCCTAAATTAATGCAAAGGTTTTTGTGTTTAGAAGCCCAGATGCAATATCTTAAGAGGTATTTTCAATTAATGAATGAGCCAGTAATTTTAAATCTGCAATATGATCTTTAAAAAACTATAGTGTTTGCCAGTATTTAAAAAGAAGTAATCAAAGTCTAATTTAAAATGACATCTAGCTGGTTATCTTAAATGCAGCTGTTTCTAATTTATCACTTAAAATTGTGATAAAGACAAAAACAACCAAATTCACACTACTAAAGGCCAGATTTGACAAAGAGCCTTCTAGTATATTCTTGAAGAAATTTCCATTAGCTGGGAAAGTGATGGGACTTAATTTTAAAGAAGTTTAGTATGCCCTGGTTCTTGAGAAGTTTACACATTCATGATCTGGACTGTGCAGAAATCTAAGTGCACTCCACCCAAAGAAACCCAAATGCTGCTGAAGCATCCTCACCCTGCATTTCCTTATTTCTATGTGTGTTCAAAAACTACCACCCCACAAAAAACATTACAGAAAATAAAGTAAGAGACAAACATGTTGACTATAGGGCTAAGGAGAAATATCAAGAAAAGCATTCTTGACTGGACTCAAGAACAAGCGAGTGCAGAAGGTGGTGCAGAGTAGAGTTATTATTTTTCATGAGTCAATGAAGTGAGAAAAAATACAGAACTAAATTCAGAATAAGTCTTTTTTTGAAGCAGAGCTGTTGAAGTAACACATGCTGCACCCCAAGTGGAAAAACACCCCAACAAAGTTGTTAATAGACTGATGAAGTATCATAAACAGCACAATTTATTTCATTGGGTGAGACAATTAATATGTTCTTTGAATACCTGTGTTATGAGTTTTATGTGACTTCTATGGATACTGTGAATGAGGTGCTGACTTCTCTGAATTTTAAAACCATTTAAATTCTAGAGAACTCCATCCCAAATCCAATTCTGAGCAACATACAAATCTTGGACCTACAAATTCAATTTCCATCCACTCTCTTGTACTTTGGGTTTAAATATACACAACCTTGGTGCTCATAACTGACTCTGTTTCATCTTTGCCCTGTGCTTCCTCCATACTCTTGGGGTTTCAGTTGGGTTGTCTGCTCTAGTTCAAGCACTCTGATCATTTCCCACTGGTTAGTTGATATCCCAGCAACTTGCATCAAATGGGCATTGAGCCTCCATATTCACCAAGTGACAATATGGTGATCTAATAATAATGACAATAGTAGTAATAAGTAGTAATAGTAATTTCCTGGGATACTAGCAAAGTTTTATATTTCAACTTCAGTTTTATGAATGACTATTAATTTTCACATCAAAGCAATGATTTCCCATTTACTGCCTGATTTATACTTTTCTTTCCATATGTTTTACTGAAATATGAAGTGAGACTTATTGAATTTGATATCATCACTCTGGGCCTCAGGGGTAGAGTTATTAGAGTTTAACTCAATAATGTTGGGGTGATTGCCCCAACTCGTTATGTGCCTATCAAAAGAGCTTCTTCTATCCTCAGCATCTTGTTCTATGACTCCCTTTTATCTGATAAGACATGGAAAAACAAAAATCCTTTTAAAAAATCCCACCTTGTAAAGGGATGACACTGGTGTGACCAAATGGAATGTGACTTGTCATTTTGCAGCAACGTCCTCACTAACTTCTCATTCAATCTCTTGCAGTGCCTAAATGGCCTGAACCTGAACATTCTACTCTGGTCCCACCCTTCTGCAAGGAAAGGCCAGAGTTTACTAGATAGAAGACTTTGATTTATGCCTTATTCTCACACTCACTAGCTACGTGCCTTTGGGTACTATTTTAAACAAATACTTTTAACTCAGAGGAGTGCTATCTTATAACAAATGAGGAAATATAGGTGAAGGTGCTTGGAGTAGTGCCTAGGATACAGCAGATACCTGACATTGGAACTGGAAAATCAGGACCAGTGATTCTGTTCATAGTGCATGTTTTCCTCCTAGTAGGAAACCTGTGAATAAGTAGGTTTGGCAATACAGATTGATAATGCATTTATTTCTAGGTTGACATGTGTTGGTAATCCCCAAAGTTATAAAAGAGAAATAGAATCCTTTCCTCTATCTTTATGAAAGCTAAATTGCTACTGTGTAATTGTTTAAGTCAAGTAAGGATTCACAGAACAGATTAGTAATTGACCCACTTCCCCACTATCAAATGTATCATTTGACTTCATACTAATAATTCAATATTACTAAGTGCAAGCACATCATTAACAATTGTAATTCATTTACTACTTTTTCATTAATAAGGTTATGCTTGTTTTTATGCCTAGAGTTAGCCAATCCAGTAATATTTTAGAATTCTTTCAAAACATGATCATATCCTGGTTATGATCATATGGTACTTATAATTATTATTAGTAATAGAGTTTTCTAATATTTTATAATTCATAGGTGGCAAAGAAAAGATAAAACATTAAATTATTGGAAATAATTCACAAAGGCAAAATTTAATTTTAATATTATGGAAAACTCGGAAAAAAACTACCATTACATTGAATACCCATAGCAAATAGTCCACAAAAAATTAAGAGATAAACATTGCTGTAAAGCACAGGGTGAAATAAATAATTCTTGGCTTCTACTTGTTGGGTCTTGGGAGTCACTTAAAATTGGATGCTTTTTTCCCCATTTGTGAAATGCTGGTCTAGATCTAGGTCTCTTGGAAATTGGTCATATGACGTTCTGTTTTGCTATGATTCCAAAGGGAAGAAAAATATACACAGGGTTCAATCTCACCCATAGCCTCTGTGACAAAATTATCCTATATGTGGAAAACAGCATGTGGATATGGACTAAAGGTAAATAATCTCACTCGGGTCTTTTCTTGACCCAAATTGAAGTCTTCCATTTTCTACTTACTGAGGTTCTTAATGATTTTAATTACTAGAGGTGTCCAATTTAAGGATCTCCTAAAATTTCAAATCAAAAAGCAGTGCACTACAATGTGTTAACCTAATATAAGAAGCAAATGGATTTATGGTTCTCTGTTCAGATTCCCTGAGGATTTCATGGTGCACAACAAAAATTACTACAGGATTGGCAAAAGAAGAAATAGCTGCACAGCTTCTCAAAAAAGCTTAATCCTTAAGGACAACAAAAATTGGTGAGAAATAACATTTTTTCCAGAGAATGAGTTTTCCACTGAATAATCCATCAAACAAAGCAGGTAGCAACAGAAGGACTCAGTACTGGGTATTGAGTTTTGAGATAGTTACTGTGTTTTCTGACTACTTAAAATAACTTAAAAGGGAATTTGCAAAAACTGAGGGTCATTCCACAGGAACTCAACAGAGAAGGAAGATGGCTTACATTGCAAATATACTACATCTCCTTAAAATACTGGCATTCAGTCATCTTTGTGTGTGTGTATGTTTTCTCTGTTGTCTGTGACTCAGTTTCTTCTATTAAAGGAATTCTTTACTTAATAAGGAATATGAAAGAATAAATACACCCCTCTGTGAATTGAGGAATATTAGTAATAAACATGATCAGACATAAACAGATGTCTTCTAGGGACAAAAGGTATTAGGAATTGAGCACACAGATAAAATCATATTAAATTATAGTGATTGAGATACAATAAGTTGGGCTTCTTCACTAATTGGAACATTTCTACTGCATTTACAGAGTTACATAATCAAATGTAATTATTAAAGGTCATATACATTATGACATTCTACCCAGATAAGAAACAAGAATATAGGTTTGAGAAGAGCAAACTGAAAGGTACTATAAACTTTCTGGGCAGTACTCCATAGATTCCTAGATCCTAAATACATTGTAATGCTATGTTCCAATAAAACGTTTTCTGCAACCACTAAAGATGAAATTATTGTTCAATAAGAATAGCATTATTTTCTCATATTTTAAATCCTTTGTGACCTTGCAAAGCTTGATCCACTACATTACATGGTTCAGTGTGAGATTTAAATGGCCCAGCTATTTAAGTCTCCTGTGGAAAGAATGATAGATTTCTAGATATAAGACTGTGATTTTAGTTCTCCCTTTATCTTAAATATGTGAATTGGAGTAGCCCTTCACTTTCCTTGGCTCTAAAATGAGGAGACTAAAATCTTCCCTATTTGTATAACAAAATAAGTGTGAAGCATAAGTACATGAGACTGGATGATTTCTTTGAAACAGACATTTCACTGATACATTTTTTTTAACACTGTCTCCTAACCTGTCATGTGTTACTATTAATATTGTCAGACTTCTCCTTAGCTTGCTGAAGAGGATTTTACTACAATCAAAAACTGTGTAGTGTGATCTAGATTAATTTGAATACCTCTTTTATCTAACTATATAAATTAGCATCATATTATTCCTATTTTGCCTACATAGTCCTGAGTTCCAGTCGCATATTTTTCTTTGATTTATTATTCTCAAAGTTAAAGACTTTTGTCTCCAGAGAATATGCTTTGAAAACACTTCCTCTTACCTTCTTAAATTCTTGAATAAATAAGGATTTGTTCCCAATAAGGAACAAATGAAGTTTCTAAAAGCATTTATCAACCAGAGTTCAGTCAAGGTCCAGAAGAATTTAATTCAAATATTATTTAATCTCTAGAGGAAATAAATAGTAAAAGACAGGAACAAATCATATGTTAGATAATCTAACTTACCTATGCAGATGGTTCCATCATTAGTGATAAACCTGTCTTGGTTGCTGCTGGATCTAAATCCAGGGGCGCACATACAGTAATAGCTTCCCTCTGTGTTAGTGCAGTTAGCATTTTCTCCACAGGGCTGGGTTAAATTTCCACACTCATTATCATCTGTGGATATAACAATTTAAAATGTTATTTTTATATAGTTGTCATGAATTTATACTATTTTCCATCAGCATTTGAGAATTCTATTAACTAGTTGAAGGTAAAGCAACATTTATTTAAAAAAAATACTGAAGAACTCACCTTCTATACATAGTTTAGAATGTGAAGATTTTTTCTTTATAGTTGCAAAGCAAAATGGGATCTTTTCTTTCAAAAGCATTAAACTTGACTACCAAATCTATACTGTAATATTTCAACTGTTTATTATAATGATATCGATAAATACACATTCAATTGTGAATTTATAATACTCCTTATGCTAATCTAAAAGAATACCATAAAATTATATATTGACCTACTCTCACCATGTATTTATTTTCATCATTTATCTGTAGCATAATTTTGTACTACTGGTTCTCTTCTTTTATTTATTAATGCATTGGTTTGCCACTGTATGCATTACATTCTTCTCTCTCTCTCTCTCTCTCTCTCTCTCTCTCTCTCTCACACACACACACACACACACACACACACAGGGATTGCATCATGGTTTCATGATCCTTACCCTTACATTTTTATAGTTTACCAAAAAAGATACAGGTTCAGAAACCCTTTTTTTTCAAATCAAAAAACATATTTGTTATCTGTCAAATAAGTAGATAAGAAAATAAGTTCTCAAAGGTGATCAAAATGGGCTGGAGAAGAACTTTTTTTTTAGGGGGGGTTACCAGGATTGAACTGAGGGACACTGGACCACTGAGCCACATCCCTAGCCCTATTTTTTTTTCTTTTTGGTATTTTATTTAGAGACAGGGTCTTACTGAGTTGTTTAGCACCTCGTTTTTACTGAGGTTGGCTATGAACTCGTGATTCTCCTGCCTCAGCCTCCCAAACTGCTGGGATTACAGGTGTGTGCCACAGCTCCCGCAGAAGAACATTTTAACACCTGAGACCCTGTTGTGGGCTAGATGTGTCTCCCCTAAAGAAATGTACAATTCCTAAGTCCTTAGAGTTTGTCTGTGCGACTTTTTTTGGAACTGTACCTTCACGATATAAACAAGTTAATACAAGGTCACACTGGTTAGTGTGTCCTAATCCAATGACTGGTGTCATAAAAGGAAGGGAATCTGGACAGAGATACAGGAGGAGGCCCTGTGGAGAAAGGCAGAGATTGACATGATGCAGATGCAAGCCAAGGAACACCAAGGATAGTTCCTAGTCACTACAACGCTAGGAAGAAGCAAGGAGGGACTCTTCCCAGGACACTTTGGAGGAAAACAGCCAGGCAGACTCCTTGACTCTAGACTTCCAGTTCCCAAGATGTGAGAAAATAAAGGATTGCCTTTTAAACTACTAAATTGCTGGTAATTTGCTATGACAGCCCCCAAGAAACTGACAGACGTAAACAGAATGTAAAGCTACATACATGGCTACATGTCTATCTTAAATGTAAGATACATAGCATTCAGAGAGAAGGCGAGAAGGAGGGAAACTGCGAGAGAACAATGTTGGACAAAGCTATGATCATGAGGCTTTCCTTAATGCATTTGGGGACTAATTTGGGAGTGAAGATTAAAACTGGAGGAATTGGTCAAGATTGGAAGAAAAATTGAATGTTTATTATTCATTTTAATCAAATCAAATTAATTTTTTTAAAGAGTGAGTTTTATAACATTTAGTACATATATAGGTTGGCAATGGCATATATGTAGTATAGGGCTATGAGCTGGAGACTTTTCAAAATCCTTTATAAATATTAATTCACCTAATCTTTACGTAAGCTCTAGAAGGTAGGTATTATCTTCTTGAATGGCTGAGAAAATGAAGCAGAGCAGTAGAACTAGCCCAGCTCTCACATTTAAGGGGTTTTTGTGTGTGTGTGTCAGGGATGGGGGTTGTAGCATCAGACCTCTTTCCTTTATGATAGCTACTTTCCAGGCATGTTGAGTTGAAATTCCTAGTGTCCATTAAGTTTTAGTCACTGAGATAGGGTGCAATTTATTACTGGTAAATAAAGGGCAGAGCAGTAAGGGAAGACTTTTGAACTACCCCCAGAGCCAGAAACTTTGAGACATGAAAGAGCAGAGGTTGAACTGTCCAAAGCTGATGTAGCACAGACCAGGCAGGTAACTTAAAGTTCAGCTCCACCAGGTTTCAGGAAACAGAAGGTGAGTAGCTTTCAAGACTGGGAAGTTCAAACCTCACCTAAAGGATCAAAGACATCTTAAATCTAAAGAGTATTTAAAACACTGTATTCATATTTAGTATTTGGCCAGGATTTGTCTCCTCTCAAAAACAGTAATATGGAGGTTGGAGGAATTATAAAACAGTTGCCGAAAATATAACAATAAAGTAAGATAAATTGTGAATGGTCTTATATAAAAAGATGAAAGTTAATACTTTAATAGCATTATGTATTTAGTTATCTATTCTTCATATTCAGAAAGCAGAAATATATATATGTATGTAAGCATTCAATAGAAATTAAGCTAGCTTGTTAAAATTAATTGTGAGTGACTCACAAATTGGACACAAGCACCTAAATCAGGTTCAAGAAAAAAAATTCACCCACATTGGGTTTGATTCAATTATTTAGTTACTCAAATATTTATGGAATTTCCCAGTTCCCAAGTGTGAATATCTATACTGGGAAATAAGTAAAAATTAATCAAAAAGTCAGGATCTGTGCCCTCCTGTCAGAGTTCACTTTCTAAAGGTAAGTTAACACCAAAGCGTATAATTGAGTTTTTATTAAAATAAAAGTTTTCATTTAAATCTCTAAATTTGACTCCCTTCACAGCATACTGGGAGAAGTTTATATTAAACTTTAGAAGAAATAGTGCTCTCAGATCAGTTATTGGTAATATAGAAAACGATGAGAATTGCATCCCTGTGGACTATCGCTGCAAAACGATATGTAAAAATGCAGAGAAAAGGATTCAGCAGGTCTGAGGTACTGATCAGAGTCCAAGAAAATGAACCACTTTTTATCACCTGACTGACTGTGTTTCTAAAAATAAATTGAGACTAATATGTTATTTAACTCCAACATATTTTTACTAGTCTTGAGTAACATATTAATAAGTGGGAAAAAAGGGTTTTTATTGATTTTTTTTGTCTCTCCCTATTGCATGGTTTTGGGTACTTGACTATTTAGCTTTCTTATTGAGAATTTGGAAATAAAAATATTTCCTATCTCTCAATCTTCTGGAATGGATATATAATATGGGTATATTCCCAATGGTCCTACTGAAATCTTGTTCAGTAAAATACCACTTATCTGAATGTAACCTCACTTCCCTCAAGATAGTGGAGATAGGCAAGAAATTATCTTTGTGAAGTAATATATAAATATGAATTATTTAAATGGCCTTAAACTTTCTAGTGTCCAGCTTTGAGATAATTAATCTTCAAGGAGAAGTTCCTTTAGATGGGTATAGTATAGAAAAGTAAAAGCCTGCTTCTTTTGTGCTCATATTTCTAATATTCAGATCAATTTCCCAGTCATAATACCTGCTTGATGTAAGTCTACATTTAATTTTGGGGGATTATAAAATGCTTATTTAGATTAAGATGTTTCTTGAAAAATTCACTCTAACATGGTTAAATTAGAGTTAGATTTTTTAAATGTTATCAAAAATTAATAGGAAGAAATATTTGGCATTTGGCATTCTCTCAGCAAAATTTTTCCTGGCTTATGTCTAACACATTGAGCTGAACAATTTTTGATCCTTTAGGTGAGGTGTGTACTTCCCAGTTTCGAAAGCTACCCATCTTCTGCTGCCTGACACCTGGTAGAGTCAAACTCTAAGTTACCTGCCTGGTTCATGCTGGACCAGCTTTGGACAGCTCAACCTCTTCTCTTACATGTCTCAAAGTTGCTAGCTCAGGTGGGAGTTGAAAAGTCTTCCCTTACTCTTCTGCCGTTCTGTTTACTGAAGAATAAATTCAGCCACATCCTGGAAACTAGGGATTTCAACTCAGTATGTCAAAAAGGTAGCTATTATAAGGTAGAAAGGGGTCTAAAGACACGGCACAAACGCAGGAACACACCCATGCACACAGAGCCCCTAACTTAAGGGGATTCAGGGCTCCTGGAAAAGATGGACAAAACCCAGATTATTAGACTATACTGTGCACATGAAATAAAAGAGGCATTTAGTAGTAGAATGGAAACTCAGAGAAGGGAATGATTTACTCAGGTCATGTTCAGTATTAAAATGCCAAGATTATTTGCAAGGAAGCATTATAAGAGAAAAATGATGCTTGAATCAAAGATTCCTTCTTAAGGAAGAGTTTAGGCAAAGAAAATGGCCAAAGAGCAAAGGGAAGGGTTTACTAAAGACCTCGAGGTCTTTAGGAATAGCATTACTGTTGAGCATTAGGTCTGAGCCTAGAGACTACCAAGCAAAAAAATCTATGCAGGTAAGCATGATCAAAACTGAAAGAAAACACGTGCTAAGAATTTGGAACTATATGTGGTGGATCTAGGATGTCTATCAACAAATTTTACATAGTAAATATGATGGATTTGAGTTTCAAACATTTTTTTAAAATCTAAGGAAAATTAGCTATGATCCAGGTAAAGGTAAACTTGATAGAACATATAAACATTGAAAGCAGAGTCAAGAAGAATTAGGTTACACCTCATCAATATTTGGATGTTAAAGTGGGTAGGATTCAAGTAGACAGCTATGAATTGAAACTGTGCCATCTGGATGATGGTTAAATTGCAGACATTTTTATTTTGTCTACTTGACTTTTTTCATAATTAGATAACATTTAAAATATCTGTGGGTCTTAGAGATTAACTGGATTTTCGAGGTGGCTGGAGAGAAAGAGAAGCAGCAATGGCTCCCAGGTTCCAACCTGAAGGATTTGGTAGATGTATTGATTACTGGGCTAAGGACTGGGAGAAGCAGAGAAGGAGATTTCTAGCAGGTAAAGATAGCGAGGTCGCTTTTGTTAAGGGAGGGAGGCACCTCAATTAATAAAGGACATTCAGATAGAAGTCTTACGTGTTGAACAGTCAACCACATAACCATCAACTGTTTCCTCCTGAGAGAGTTCAAGACTCCCTTCTCTTCTCAGTGGCTGATGGGTTCAAGAGCAGGGAATTCACTCCAGTGCAAGGGGCCAGCCTGCAAGTTTCCTTTACATTTATCTTTGGAGAGACCAACTCGCTCTCCTTCCAACTCCTGTTTCAGTCTCAAACAGAATGTAGCTGAAGACATTGCTGCTTTTCAGTTTTACCTTCCTGCTCTGTTGTTTGTTGTTAGTAGTTTTTTTTCCTTGGGTTTGCCTCTTCTCACAAACCAAGTGATAAATTACAGAGGACTGAGGCTAAGATGTGAGGGTAGAGAAAAAGGACCAAAGAAGCACCTTCATCTATTTATGTTTTCAGCACTGACTGGAAGAATTCTTAGGGTTCCACATGGCTCAGCACAACGTGCTAGAAAAACACACAGGGGTCTGAAATAAACAGATGTGTGTGTCTCCTATATCCTTTTCCAGTATATTTGGGCAGCTTCTTCCTGTAATTGGTATGTTACTCATTTAGTTATCCTGTGTTTACATCAACAACTGGATCAGCATGATTTATATCCAATAATCTGATAAAAGAAAGGGAATTTGCTTTTCAGGTTCTCCTCTAAATGTTACATTTTAATTACTCAATGATTAAGATAACACTATGTTCAACATTTTCTCCATTTTACTTATGAAGAAACCAAATCTCAGATGTGCTAAATCATGCTATTGTAGAGACTCGAGTTTGGTGAACGCAGGTTTGATACTTAGCCTGACTTCAAAGACAAAGTTGTTGTTGTTGTTGTTGTTAGCATTCCAGAATGAAGGGTACTTTGTCAAAAAATGTGCTTCTAAATAAAATACTTACAGTGGGCATCTAATTCTCCAAATTCAAGAGTGACAACAGGTACCCTATTAATGGCACATTTTTGGCAATCATATGGTTATATTACTTTTTGTACTTAAAAACAAACAAACAAACAGAATTTTGCAGACTTTATAAGACCTGGGTATTCCAAAGTCTGAGTGAGACTAGTTTGTATTCCATTTTTCAATCTATTGACTGAAGACAAGGAAAAATAATTTAAAAGAGAAAATATTCCCTTCTCTTTTCCTAACACTTGAGATATTATTGGCTAGGCTCAAATTGATTATAACAACTTGAAAGCCATGGGACTTTAACAGCAGCATCACTCTTGTACACATTTTCCCTCTGGACATGATTGCCAGTATTGCTCTGTAAATTTGAACACTGAAATGACTATAACCATTATGTGATTCCCTGTGAAACAGGCCCTCTATGTCAAAGGTGGAGCAATGTAGAAAGCTTTCTTTTCCTTTTCTCCCCAGTGCAGCCTGCTGGGCTCATTTGTTTTCAATAGCACTGGAAATCCTCTTATACTTAGTCTCTAATGAACTTAGAAAAATCATCACTATTAGCTTTCTCAATTTTGTACTTTCTATGGGTTAGTGTTTGTTTTGTTTTGTTTTGTTTTGTTTTTGGTAAATACCAAGGTACACATGTAGGTGAAGAGATAAAGGAAGAAGGAAAGGTCAACAGAAGGAACAGAAAAAAGCAGAACTACAATGAAAGTAGAATGGGTTCAATCAGTCAAGAGAAGTAATGGAATTATTGTTTCCACGTGTAACTGATGCCATTACCATCCTCTGTAAAAGACAAGGAAAGGGACAAAGGAAAGATACAGGATTGTATTTTTTATTCTCTTAGAATTTCTTTTGCACCTGAATCTTTAAGTGCAGGAAAAAATACAAATATGATATATATCTAACTTATCACTTCCCACATAAAACTTACAGGCAGGATTAACTAAGAAGGCAGATGAAAACATAAATCCAGTACTGAAGATAATAATACTTCCCACTCTTCCATTGTTGAGTATAAAGGACATAGCGTAGACTCACATTCCTTGACCATGGGTTTAATAAGTCCATCCAATGTATTGAAGGAAAAGTCAGATACAGCAGGTAAAAAAACATTATGATTATCAAGGTAGACAAAGTAGAGTTACACAAGAATAAGTTTTTATGCTGGGTATTTATTATTTTTTTAAGTTTCTTTAGTGGAAATGTGATTTTTAAACTGTTTGAAGCTGCAAGTATTATTTTGAGATTTTTTTGAAAGGAAAAATGTGCCTTTGACTATGGATCAGATTTTGAAAAGGATGCATAGGCAGGGGGGTGGAGGAGCGGAAACAAACAATACATGCACAGAATTGTCTCTGTTGATGTTTTTGCAATTACTTATTTTCTGAGGGAAATGGAGCACTTAAGAAAATGTTCCCATTTTATACTAGTATCATTTTTGGTTTTCTCTTTGTCAGTACTATTAATGCACACATATTATAAAAACAAGCAAAACTGACTATAAGAGGAGGTAAATGGAAAGGAAAAAAATCTTATTTTTCTATATACTCGAAAACATTTTTCTTGTTCATTGGACGCAGAGGCTAGATAAAATCCTGACACATTTATTTCAAACTATGAATAAATGATTCTGAAAGTTTTCATTCTTTTGTATCTATCAACTTTAATATTAAAGATGAGCAATACTCTTGTGGTCTCTCTTAGATTTAAGTGATGGTTATGAGTTGATTTTGAGAAACTAGCTATATTGACTTTTGTTTCTAATCATTGAAGTAATACATATTCAATGGAGAAAATCAAATCATTGTAGAAAAATCTTACAAGCTCTCAGTTGCAAAAAGTATTGCTAATTCACAAAGGGAAAATGAACAGACTAGCTATCAGATTCTTACAGCATCCAAAGACAGTGGAGTAAAATGTGTAAGTCACTGACAAAATGAGTGTGTCCCTATTATTCTCTTACCAGCTCAAAAAACCTTTCATTCATGGGAATGAAAGACATTTATAGAAATACACAGATTTAGAGAGTAGATCACCCATGCACTGTGTGAAGGAAATATTCATGAGAGCATTCTAACTCAATAACAATGAAGTCAGAAGATAGATCTCCACATGGTTAAAGATTAGGAAGAGAGTTGAGTAGTTGACAATAATCCCTACCTATATAAATTCAAATGATAAAGACTAAGTCATTGTATGCGTGTAACCCCTCCTTATCACAGGAAATACTTTCCAATCTCCCAGTAGAAACCCAGAAAATGTGGACAGTACTGAACACTCTACATACTAGTGTTTTTTCCTATAAATACAAACCTAGGATAAAGTTTATCAAGTAGGTACAGTAAGAGATCAATAACAATAGCTAATAATAAAACAAGACAATTTTAACAATATACTGTAATAAAAGTTATATGAATATTGACTTTTCAAAATACCTCATCATACTGTAGATTCCAGTAACCACAAAATAATATTTAACATGAGCATATGATTTTTTTCTTTCTTAAGTCTAGAAATTTCACCTTTTCACACAGAGGAAGCACTTTACAGCTTCTCTTTGACATATCCATATTGCCAGCATCACTGTTTTTGCACTCTGGCACTATTGTAGGGTAAAATAAGAGCTACTTGAACACAAGTCCTGCAACACCTCCACAGTTAATCCCAGGTGACTATAAGTGACAAAAGGTGGGTAGGGTATACTGCAGGGACCTGCTGGGTAGAGGGATGCTTCACATCTTCAGGGAGTCAGCATGAGATTTCATCAGACTATTCACCTGGATGTGTAATTTAGAACTTATGAGTTAATTATTTCTGAAAATTTCCATTTACTATTTTCATACCATGGTTGAATGTGGGTGACTCAAACTGTAGAAAGTATAACCGCAAGTAGCAGGAACTACCATTAAAGTGCTGAATAATTTTCTTCTAAAATATATCCTGAATGGGGAAATTAATGGTCTGGACATACTGGGGCTCGTGGCTTCATATTATTTTGATCGAGGTGAAGCACAGTCAGCATGTAGAGCACACTGGGGAAAGGAACTATTATTATTTGACTTTAGTAAACTTCAAAGATATGAATTTGATAGAAATGGAAAAGATACTGACTATTCCCATTGAATTTAAAAAAAAAAAAATCAGGACTAAAGGAATTGAAAGTAATGAGAAATTTAAGAGAAATTTAAGAGAAAGACAATGAAACTAATACAAAGTAAAAATAAAATAGTTAATATGAAATAATTTTGGTGGGAAAATATCAGTTATTACACTAAATGGAAAATACTTTTAATTCCTCATTATAAGTCATAGATATCAAATTAGATTAAAAACAAAACCCAGATTGTTTGTTTTTCTGCATTGTTAATTCATGTAAACACTGCTTGCTATAACCTTTGCTCTGTTTCTTATTCTATTCATGCTGCATGCAAACTAGGGCCTACTTGAATTTATCAACGCCCATTTTGCTGGCTGCTTCTATGATATCCCATAGTTTGCCTCTACTGTGTTATACTTTTCCATTTTCCTAGTAATAGAAACTAGATTGCTACCAACTTCTCATTACCTCAAATAACACTGTAATTAAGATTTTTTATATTGTGTCCATCTGATCCAGTGTGAGAAACTGTTAATATAAAATAATATATAAAATAAATGTGAACACTGTGTTCAAGACATGTGAATTCTTAATTTAAACATGAACTAGCAGGTGGCAGCTCCATTCTCCACATTTCCTGGGTACACGAGGGTTCCTACAGTCTCACGTTCTCCTTGATACTTTCCGTTATTCATTAACTTTACTGAATATGAAGGCTGCAAAGTAATGTTCAATTGTGTTTTAACAGGTATTTTTCTATTTTCAATGGGTTTGGGAAATTTTGAGGTAATAATAAACATAAAGTTTAATTAGAATAACCTTGAAAATAAATCAGTGAATAAAGAAAATAAGAATGAGACATGTAACATCAAAGTAGAATTTAAGTTTTAAGTTATGAAATGAGAGTAAGAGGGAAATTATACAATGAAAAAACATCTCAATTTATGAAAAGTTACAGTAGTTATAAATATAGAACTTGAAGTCTGAAAATAGAGTCAAATAACTACAGAGAAACAAATTATATGAAATTCAAAGGGAAGTAATAATTTAATTTTCCTCTTTCTGAATCTGATATATCACTTTTGCTAAACATATGAAATTATTTCAATAGGTACCAAATATATAATTACCAAAATTCAACAACTAGAAAAAGAAAACATTTAATGTAGTAAGGGATATTTAACAAAAACATAAATAACATTCCAAAAAATGAAACTTGGTTAACCCAGCCAAAGTACTCCTTGAGAAAGCTGACTAGATCTAGCAATGTATGAGATGTGCTTATTTTTCCCATCCCTCTGCACACAAGCCAATCTGAGAGACAGAAGAGAGATGTCATTTTTATAATTGTGCTCAGAGCAGTGATTTAAATATCAAAAGGACAGGCACCTTTCACACATTTGTCATTTATTTGCCATTTATTTGTCATGTATTTGCATTTCTCCTTCTGCTGACAGCTCTTCATTATCTTTTGCCTGGACATTAATAATTTTCTGGTTGATTTATAAGAGCCTTTAAAAATTATCAATGATTGCCTTTTATTGGTATAATATAAATATTTTTGTACTTAAAATTGTTTTTAACTTACTTGGTGGTATACGTAGTTTTTTGCTTTCTCAGTTTCAGAGTTTTTTTACAGTTAAATATTACGTTCTTCTCCAGTTTTATTTTGTTCTTTTATCACATTTATAAAGCATTTCCACCCTAAAGATACAAAATCTTCACTAGTATTTTTTAAATTACCTTTGCTTTTTCTACAATAAAATCTTTAAATCATAAGCAATTTACTTCAGTGTAAATTGCGAGGTAGAGATCTAATTCTCCCAAAATGAGCAAGTCATTTCATTATCATTTATTGAATAATCTTTTATTTCTTCCCTCATTTGAAATGTTATCTCTTCATAGTCAAAATATATTCATTTTCTTAGAACAGTTTCTGAAGTGTCTGCTCTGTGGATGGGTTTTCCATACCTATAACACTAATAACTTGATTTAATTATTAGTGAGGCCCTGGTTCCTTGATTTTAAGACCCTGAAAATCATAAAACACATCATCAATATAATAAAATGCTTTGCAAAAAGCTATATCTAATCTACACTTACTAAACATTTATGCATTTATCCAGACTACTACATTGTACTTCTTTTACTATATCATAAATATTGACTCCAATCCTTTTTCACATTACATTGCACTATTACTTGGAAGTGCCTTTGGTTTGCAACAATACATAGTTCATGCTGACATTCCTTCTGTAATTTGTAATTATAACATTGACTTGATGTTTATTACATGTAAGTATAATCAATATTGTTGAAGCATGAAATTTACCAGAACTCTGCATTTTCTTTTTAATTTAAACTAGTATTTCACTTCAATCACCACTGTTACATTGTATAGCTCTGAAAATTTACCTAACATTCACAGCACTCAGTTTAAGCTCAGATAGGTAGATGTTCCTGCCTTAATCTCTCTTCCTGAAGCCGACGTTGATTATGCCAACTTCACCTACCTTTGCTCATTTTATTATACATTCATAGAGATTTGACAGTGTTCACATCTGAGCACAAACTGGGAAGAAACTCACAGCTTATTCCTTCATAATAGTTTCTTTTGATATCAGACTCATTGCTATTTGAAAAACAGTACTTATCTAATAGTCAAGTCTATGCTATTTTTTATTTTTAGTAAGGCAAGAGACTAATATTTACTTTTCAAATCTCTCAATCTAATTTAGTTTCCTCTTATTCATCAAATCTTCCATGATAAATTAAGTTGCTTGACTACTATTTTTCAAAGTGAATAACATAGAACAGTAATTGACAGTAGTGAATTAAACTAAGTATTGATAGCATAAAATTCAATATTTTAAAAATAAAATTGTCTAATGTTTTAGACTATAACAATAAATATCCTACAATCTTTCTAAATAATGCATAGTACAAAGAAGAAATCAGAAATCATAATGAAATATTATATCCTTCAGAAAACAGAAAAGAATATATAATTCACAGAAGAAAACAGAGGTAACTAATTGCTCTATAAATAAATATTCATCTTTACTAAGAGCAAAAGAAACACAAAGTAACAAACGAAGGTCAAATGTCAGATAAAATGGGCAAAGTGTATTTAACAATGCTATTTTTTTTTTTTTTTTTTTGAGAAAAAGGAAAAAGAAGTTTGATTGCTTTGTTAGCAAAGGAGAAACACAGGGGACTCTTGTCCCAGAGGCTGTGATTCTGCCCATCAACAGGAACAGGGGGCTTTTAAAGAAGTGATTCAAACGCTACATTCCACATGTTCTCTATTGGAGTTGTAATTCACTTGTTAATTTGGGACATAGTCATTTCTGAGATCTGGTACCATCCTTAAAGTCTGGATTACTTAATTCCTATGGTGGATGTGTACTCAGGGACAGATTAATATGCCTAGGATGGGGAAGAAAGGTAATCCTGTTTCCCCTGAGATTAGGGAGGGGTAAAGATTAGGGAGAAGCAGGGAGAAAGGAAGAGAAAGAAATAAATCCATTTAAAAAATCAATTGCAGTGGCAGAGCAGCAAGGGCTATATTCAAAGCATAAAGTGGATCACTGTTAGAATTCCCAACTATCAATTTCTGCATTCCATTTCCAGGGAAAAATGG
Organism: Glaucomys volans; assembly: GCA_020662805.1. Taxonomy (NCBI): domain Eukaryota; kingdom Metazoa; phylum Chordata; class Mammalia; order Rodentia; family Sciuridae; genus Glaucomys; species Glaucomys volans. The sequence continues at coordinate 203,704 of JAJEJO010004268.1, read as the reverse complement.
ACGATGACATTTCCAAGCTGCTTCCTGTTGAAAGGAGGTAAAGTTGGGGGAAGTAACCCAAATCAAAACCAAATCTTACATCTCATATACATTTAGGAAACAGTGTTAATGATCAGAAATTGACTTAGTTGAAGCAAACAGATATGAGATGTGCCTTCAAATGACAGTGTGGCCCTTCTGTGTCAGATACAATATATAAAAGAGAACACCTCCTGGTTGTCTTGCTGTTAAAATTATATAAACTTTCATTTTATAAACTTTTACATAACACTTCAACAAGGCTTAGACAGATATAGTTCTCACTAGTTACATGCATTTTGGGTGCCAACAATTTTGTTATAACCTAAATAACAGTTGTTTGTTTAGCCAGTTACAAAGTAATCATTTAAGATTTTAAGACAGGTATAAACCCTAATTCCTTTAAGATTTGGGTTCCCCAAGTAATAAAACATAACAAATATAAGAAAATTATCTTGAGAGATAAGAGCAGATCAATGTTTCAGACTTTGCTTCATAACAGTACATTAAAGTTCAAAGAACTTTGACTCTGCTAATTATAGCCAATTTAATGACACAAACTTAATCACAAACTCTTTGAGATTTACCTTCTACAAACATTCTGTGAATTACTTAAACATTCACAACTTCTTTGCATTCTTAGTTTTGTCCCTTTTCATATTGGACTTAGGCCCAAGAATATTACTTTACCAGATAAAATACTTTCTCATCCAGAAACATTTCTTTTATCTTCTAAGTTTCCATACTAAGATACGTCCACACCTATAATATTTCTTTTCTCCTTTATCTTTTTTAGTTTCAGACCTTTTCTTAAATTCATATTCTGAAACAATCCTTATGAATGTTATCTGTGCCTGTAGTTCACACAATAAATTTCATCCCAAGAGAGGGTTGGACAATCTGGTATGTACAAAATCTGTGACTTCACCTTTTCTCCCCAAGCTAGCATTCAAGGAGCCAGGATAGTTTTTAGCCTGACCTGTCTTCCTTATCATTATCACAATGCCTTCAACTTTAAGTTAGTTTCCCACTGTTGATTGTACCCAGAAGCTCCTTTTGGGCCTTCTTCTTATACTAGGCATATCCATATGCAATGGAGGAGGCATTCCCATCCCTTTCTTTAGGCTTCCTTGAAGATCCCTTTGCAGAAGCTGCCTACAAAACATGTGTTGGTCTTAGCTTCTATCTTTTTAGTTTTGGGTGCAGTTATTTATTCTGCCTATCTCCCCAGGCACTTAGTATGATGGGATACTGTTATAGCAAGAACAGTGATGGATATCCCCTGGCCAAATGGGGGTGTGCTACCAGATCTTAAAATGGGAGACTATTCCTGTCTCCAGGTCATAAATTGACAGTGCCGAAACCTACTACCACATCCTTTGTGTCTAGCAGCCTCTACCCTCCATGGCAAAGGGGGCTGGAAGGCAGGGCAGAGGACAGGTTCTCTTTGACAATTTTTCTACAGCCCAGGCGGCTTTTCTGGAATTTTTTTTCTTCCAGTTTAGGGCTAGTGTCCTTGACCACAGTGAAATGATCTGCAACTGCCTGGGTCCAGGCTGAGAAACAGTCAGCACTGGGACTGAGTGCTGAGACTGTCAGCACTGGGTTTGAAAGATTTAAATATTTTTAACCCCTTCTTCTTGTGTCTTGCTGTCCTTGCACACTAGAGGCAGTGCCTTTAGCACCTTCGACTTAGTTCCTGAAGGTTTAGACCCCTATCATGCAACTGCATAAATGCCTGTACATACAGAATCTCTTTCATATACTTTACCCTCAACAGACCAACTTCAATGTGGAGATTGTATAATAATCCAGAAAAATCATTTAAAGGCCAGATTGTTACAGTAAACTGTCTTCTCTTAGACAGGCTTATACCTATAGGTGGCCCATTCAGCCCTGATTTCTATGTCCAGGAGACTACTGGTAAGATCAATACAGCATGGGCCATGTCTTAAAGGGTCAGTAATAGATACAAAAGGAAAGAAAAACACAGACAGGAGAGGATCACTGAAACCAGGGCTGACAGATGGAAACCTTTAAAACAGACAAACCTGAATGCACAAATTTCTTTTACTTACTTTACCTTTGACAGACCAACTCCAACTGCAAGATTGTATAATAATCCAGAAAGCTATTCAAATCAGATCATTGCAGTAAAACTTTATCTTAGACTTACACCTCTAGGTGGTCCTTCAACTTACTTTATTTCTGACCGATCAACTCCAATTGCAAAGATTATAAAAAAGAAACACAAAGATAGACAACCAGAGAGGCAAACAGATGGGAACCTTTAAATTGACCAGTCAAGATCTTTCCCAAAAGACTACCTATAGGATCAATGCAGTATTAGCCATACCTTGAAAGGGGGAGTAACAGAAACAAACAAAACAAAAACACAGACAACCAGAGAAAAATCCCCAAACCCAAGGCCCATGAACAGATGAGAACCTAGAAGAGAAATGTCCTTTGGTTCTCTAGTCCCACTTAACCATGACACCTACACCAGTGGCACCACAGAGGTCTCCACAAAGACAGGGGACCAGACGTTCCTACAAAGAGGAACCAGACGTGTGGAATCAAGGGTCTCATTGTGCACACCAGGGGACTTATCAAATGGCGAAGAGTGTCATAATTTTGCTGAGTTCAGTTTCCTTTTTCTCAAATGGACCATGATGGAGCAACCTGTACCATTCAGAGAGAGAAGGCGGGAGTTCCCAGGAGCCAAAAGGAGCTTTGGCAGTTGTTGGGATGGTCCCTCAGTCTCTCCCTCTACTCCAGGAATAGCTCCTCCAGTTTGACGGGAGGCAATCTCACCCTTCTCCTAATTCTCCAGGAGTTGACTCTCAGCAAGTTCACCTAAAATCCTCAGCATGGAAGTGGGGATCCTTGGAGAGCCAGGCCTGCCCATGAAAGATGGTGAGGGGGCTGCTCTTGGGTCCCACCTGGAATACCAAATTTGTTGCCAAAAGCTCTGTCCTTGTTCTCATGTCAATTCAATAATGAGGACATGGTTTTGAGATAAAGAAAAAAGAAGTTTTATTGCTTTGCTATTAAAGGAGAAACACAGGGGACTCCTGTCCTAGAGGCTGTGATTCTCTAAACTTCTTTGTTTAAAGCTAGAGATTTGTTACGTTGTGATTCATAGTCAAGTCCTTTATGACACTCACCCCTATTGAATGCCACCCTTTGCTAGCACAAATGTTTTTAAATCAGAATGAATCAGAAAGTAGAAAGAGCTAAAATACACAAAAATCATCCTCAATATCTTATTCTAGCCAGTTCTCTACATATATGTGTGTATGTATTCATTCATTCATTCAAACAGCAAGAAACTTACAGAATTAATGAAATTCAATTTGCATTTCCTTTTACTTCATCAGTCAGAACTCATGTTACCTTAGCAGTTTAATGTCTTTTAATTGTACTTAGGAGAATGTAGTGACTTTAGAGAATACTGAATTAGAATCAGTATAATCTGAACACCCACATATCCTGCAACCAGAAATATAGACAATATTATGCCAAGAGACATAAAAATTTTTCTCCCAAGAATTCATCTTGTAAGGTAATTCCTACTAAAGTGCTTAAATCTGGCAAAACTTACATAGACGAATATTCATGTGGGTAATATAATGTTAAGAATAAGCAAGATCCTAAATGCCCAATAAAAATATTCCAAATTATCTAAAAATGTGCAATGTGCAATATTGAATGCAAAATTTTTAAGATGACTAACTTTAGATAATATCTACAGTTTAATAGGTGAACATTGTAAAAAACAAAGATGATCATCCTGCCCCCATTGTTTATTGATTGATTGAAGTATCTCTTGTACCTTTCTTTAAAAATGCTCATTTGGATGCATATCCTTATATGAACTATTTCATTGAATATTATAATGCAGGGTTTTTTTTTCCATACCCTGGGATTGAACCCAGGGGCATTTAACCATCAAGCCACATTCCTAGCCCCATTTTTATATTTTATCAGAGACAGGGTCTCACTGAGTTGCTCAAGGTCTTGCTAAATTGCTGAGGCTGCATTTGAACTCATGATCCTCCTGCCTCAGCCTACTGAGTCCCTGGGATTATAGGTGTGTGCCCAGTTGCTTGGCTAATGTGTTGGTTTTTAACTTCTCCCAGCTACTGTGTCTGTTTTTAAAAGAATTTGTTAGTATTATGATTTTCCTAAAGTTATTAAATTTTGTAAGGATAATTCAGATTTGTGGCTTTTACTATCCATGGAAGTTTATGATTTTACATATTATATGTTATAAATAATATCTAGCCTTTGAGATTGTCATACTAGTAAACATGATTCCTTCCCCTTGAAATGATAATTATGGCTCTGACAACTTTATTGGGTGACCTAAAAAAAATTATTCTGTATCCCAACCATACAGTTGATAGGGTCATTTTGGTGTGAGATGAGGAGTAAGGAAATTTGAGTTATAAGACTTCCACTCTATTGTGTGATGCCTAGGATACTTTGAAGATTTTTTACTATCTGGTGTTGAACTGAATGTCTATGCATACCACCCCAGCCCCACCAAATTCACATGTTGAAATTCTAAAATACAGTGAATAAGTGTAGTGCCCTTCTAAAAGGGGACCCAGAGTGCTGGTTTGCCACTTCCACTGTATGAAGATTCAGTGTGAAGGTGTCAGAAAGCATACTCTCACAAGTGCTCTGATCTTAAATTTTCCAGTCTCCAGAACTATGAGAATTATATTTTCACTGGTGACAAGCTACCCAGTTTATAGTAGGTTTTTACAGTAGGAAAACAAACCTATAGTAAGAAATGCATATTATGCACCCACATATGGATATATTTATAAACAAATTGAAATAACTTCTTTTTCTTTTTTTTTTTTTTTTTTTTGAACCAGGGATTGAACTCAGGGACACTCGGCCACTGAGCCACATCCCCAGCCCTATTTTGTATTTTATTTAGAGACAGGGTCTCACTGAGTTGCTTAGGGCCTCGCTAAGTTGCTGAGGCTGGATTTGAACTCGCGATCCTCCTGACTCAGCCTCCCAAGTTGCTTGGATTACAGGCGTGCGCCACCACGCCCGGCCACTGAAATAACTTATTTTTCATTAAAATTTCACTTCCAACATATACTGTGTGTACTCTGTTATTTTTTTATTGTATACTATTTCATTGTGTTTTTGAACGCAACTATGTTGACTGCATGACCTCCTAATGGATCTTGAACTACAGTGTGAACAAGCAGATTATATTTAGTCTAAGCTTGACACTGTTAGACACCATTTTGATGATGACCTGCTATGTGCCAGATGCCAGACAATACTTTTCTAGGATGCTATACAACAAACTTGCAACATAACTTAAGACCTCATGCAGCCCTGACTTTCATATACAGTACCAACGTAAATATTAAAAAACTGTGCCCTCTCTCGGTGGATGCAGGTTTGCAGGCTCCTGACTAGATGAGCATATGGGGAATTGTGTCCTTCCTCTGTGCTAAAGCAGTCCTGCATAATGGTAAGGGCTTACAGAACAGAGCATGGGCAGGATTTCAGTCTCTAATTCAACTAACCTTCAATGTGCCCCTGACATGCCATGCCTCAATCTGAAATTCCTTTGTTCTCTTCAGAGATCACATTTACTTTCTTGTATTCAATTATTATGACTGGGACATGTCTACATTTTTTTCGTGTAACCTTGATTTCTCTCTGCAGTTTAATTCAATAGCTACCAAAAAGCTCACTTGTGTTCTTCAACATTTGCCTACATTAAATATGGAAAATTTTAATGTGTTATCTTCTTCAAAGCATTTTGCAATCATTTCAGCTCTCTCATGTATATCTCACTGTACACAAAATAAAGTGCAATTATGGTAAGAATATATTTAAATTCTATGGCTAAATAAAAATAATTAAATATCAAACTCTTATCAGTATAAAATGTGGTGCCAATCTACTTGAGAAAAATGACCCTCAAAGTTTACCCTTTCTTAAAAATCTTGATAGGTAAAACTATGAAATGTATAAAATAGTTTCATTATTATAAGTTGATGAACTCTTGATAAATTTGTCCTCTGTTTTAAACAGTGAGATTCTCAAGAGTACATAAATTATTGATATGTATATATTTTTAGGAATAAGTATATACCTGGCACATAGTAGATACACAATAAATTCTTATTCAATAAGAAAACCATAAGACTGAGCTTTTTAATTTGCACCCAGATTTCGGTATGTCAAACATTTATTATCGACAAGCTGTTTAAAACTTGGCATGCAATTTTTTAGAGGTATAAATCATTCTACAACACAGGTTTTCATGCTCAGTAGGAAATCCCAAATCCATATTCCCTTTGCCTCCACCCCTTTTGCTGTTTTTTCCTGATCCCAAGTTCTCTAAACCCAGAAAGGAGCTGGAGAGGCTGTCTAGACAGGAGTATTCTCACTTCCAGGATGTGGTCAAAGTTGTCTTTCTCTGCCTTTTGAAGTCTCTTTAGTGATGGAGTCATCTCACTGATTTGTGCATTTCAGGTCTACTTTGGAACTCTAGAAATAAATCTTGGATACTAAATTCCTAATTTTCATACTGGCAGGATTAACTACAACATTTGTTTGTATTTTAAGACAAATCTCCCTTTAACCTCAAGCATGCTACAAAACTATTCATTTTATCATTTATGTCTTGTTGGTCTCAGATCATCAGTCATTTGACAATTCTTCATGATTTCTTCTGAAAATAAATTTACACATAAAATCAAGGCTCTGGGAAAAAATTAAAGTATGCAAAGAAACACTGTTTTATGGGGCATATAATCAACCTATGGACATTTCTTCAATTCTTAGAATAGTTCATTGATTTAAGAATTGTTGCTTTTCAAAAAAGGTGTGAGCAATTTATAGCTAAGCAAATTGAAAATGATACTGTGTGTAATAAAATATCAGGTTTCCAGTCCTAAAATAAATGCCTAAAGGGTCAGTTAGAAATTGTTTTCCTCCAATGGTTTTGCAGCCGTGTACCACTGGTTAGGGACTGGGCTGTGTGAAGATGATCTAACTAATAGCAGAGACCCAGGAAAAAGACATGATGCCTTATTTTCTGGACCAGTGATCTGACTCAACATGGGATAGTAAAACTGATTTTATAACTTGAGATACAAATACTTAAGTGCAAAAGAGACTGATTCAAAAACTTTGTCCACCTTGAAAATGAATGTTCAAGATTACAGTGATCCTGATATTACTGTAAAATGTACATTTCTTTATCACTCTCATGCTTTTCTAGCTCATAGTATGCAGTTATTGCATTTTTTATGTTTAATAACAGCCTTTTATGACAAGCCACTGAAGACTTAACAGTATCTCATTTTTATTTCAGACACTATTTTTGATCAAAGTACAAAACAGAAAAGGTCGCACAATAACCTTAGAATTAAGCTGTTTATATTCACATATATGATGCAAAAGTAAGTGAAAAGAGCAAGGGCATTCTAGGCAGTTTGGATTAGGCTGCATCTCTACTATCTTCTTAAAATGTTGTTATGTTTATTTTCCCTCTAGCACTACTGTTAGCAATGTCATTTAAAAGCCTAATAAAATTCTTCCATTTATGTCCCTTTCTTTCTGCAATGTTTCATCAATCACTGTGTGCTGTCATGGGGTAATTGCAAATTGACATGCCAAAAAGGGCATCTTCATGTCCTCATCCCCGTTATCTTCACACTGGGCAAGATGACAGCCAATTTATTAGTTGATATATTGTTAAACTCATCAAATAAAATAGTGTTTTCTGCTTCTGTAATGTTTTCTGTTATGGAATCAAAGTTATTTCTTTCAAACGTCCATGTAAAGATGACTGTGATAGCAGTTAGTTATGCCTAATGAGTTTTCTGTGCAGACTTTCTGAAAGTGCGTACTTCTTGGTTCTGACTCACAGTAGATATTTTGGTAGAGGAAAACGTGCAATCGGAATACAACTCCATTTATTGGTGAGATAAAAAGTATGAAGACTCTAAATTGGGAAGATAAACCTCAGTCCTAGATTTATTCGCAAGTAGTTATTTTTTATTTTGGACAAATCTCTTAGTTCTATTTTGGTGTCTGTTTTTCTTCCTACAAAGTTATGATATTAATACTGCACCTTTATATTTCTGCAGAATTATTTTCAGCAATAAATGAGAGTGGCTGTAAATGGACTTACATAGATAAAACTGTAAAGCTAAAATATTTCTAGCATTTTAATCTCTAAAAATAAGAATTTGTTTAATTCACAATATAGAAATCCACTCATGCTTATGAATATTTGGGTTTTGTAAAATACAAATATATATTTTGGGACATTTATTTTTAGTGTAAAACCTAAAATTGACTTTTTAAATTTAAAAACAATTGCACTTAAATACAACTCAACAAAACTATAATCTGTATGACTTTAAAAATAAAATTTAGGTGAATAATTAGCTGATTATCCTACTTTATCTATCCTAGAAAAATAAATATTTGAGCATTAACTCCTTGTACTTGCTTATTTATAGCATGCAAACCTTGTAGACTAGTGGAAAGATAAATAATCTAGAACAACATGCTGATATTTTAGGTCTAGTTATCCTAGGAGTTACCTAAATAATTGAGTACTTATGTATGAAAACCAAAAAGAGAATTTTCTTATTTTACATACTCATCAATTTTATAGCAAGACATAAAATTCACTTACCAAGAACAAATTTAACCAGAATCCTCTTTTAAAAACCTGCTCTAAAGTCCAATAGTTAGAAAAAAAGATTGTGTGCAATAGATTGTATTGTATCCATTTCCACTCATCTTTTATGGGAAAACAACAGCTAACATTGATTGAACACGTAGGTGCTAGGCAAAATTAACTGGGATTGAAATATTAGTACAAACCTTTGAAATGATGTTGTCTGCACATTATAGATGAAAATGTTAAAAACATGGAGATATCAAACAACTTCACTGAAGGACACAGCATTACAGTGTCAGTACTGACTTTTGAATCTCCCTGTGAAGCTGATATTAGAAAATATGAAGCAGTGTTTGTAATATCTTGAATGAACATGATGCCAAAAGAAATAGTCTTTAACAGGATAATAATGTTTGCTTCATTTTAGCCGTGACCATAGCACAAAAGAAACACCAGTCAAAACAACAGCAATAATATCAAGAACAGAAAACCAATGGGAAATAAAAACAAAAACAGCCTGAAGAGTCATGAGAAATGATGTTTAAGTTTTATGTGATTTATTAGAATTTAATTTCCTCTACTGCAAAATGGAACTAATGATGTCTATATTAGAATGATTTTTAAGAATTAAATACTACTAAACATCAGGTGGCCCTTGGCCCACCATAGGTGCTGTGCAAACAGTACAGATTATAAATGCTCATACAGATTATATCATGCTCACTTGAATGGCCACATGGGAAGCTAGTTAGTATTTTTAACTCACTGCTGAGGTTATGGGACCTACCTCTTTGATGGAAGTGTATATTCATCACTGTATCATACGACCATGATGAAAAATTCTGACTGGCTCTTATGTCAGTATGAATACTTAGGTGTACCACTTAAGAGGAAATCTTTAGTAAGGCAGTAAACAGAAACTTAGAATTAATAGGTCTCACGAATCTTGTTGACTCATAAGTTTTCTAGCATATATTTAGAACAAATGAAAACTACAAAAATATTTAAAAGAATAAAATCCTACTCATGAGGAATATCTGTTTAAAAAAAGAAACAGAACAAATCATACTATTCCTATAAAAAAACCTTTATAATTGAAGTACTGTACACATTCACTACTAGTACAAGGATGTGCATTTATTGAACTAGAAAGCAAATATGTTGGGAAATGAACTTGTTGCTTGAAAGATACAGAAAATAGTGTTGGCTATTTCGTTTCATAAACATATGCTGTTTATTGCCAAAAACTTCCCTAAATGCTGGACAATACTGTTTTCTGTAATGGTTCTATTTTCTGATTAATTTCTCAGATTATACCACTTTCCTGGCCAATATACAGCTGCAAACAGTTACCAGAAAGTGCTTTTTTGTGCTACAGTAGAACTCCCTCTGTTTGTTGCTGCCTATTCCAGTCTACAACAAAAGTGTGGAAAGTTTGGTTGAAGAATAAGATTGCCAGTGGACTCTGCTCTCAGCAGGTGCAAGCCCCTCGGCTATGAACTTTGGGCTGAATTTCAGCTGCAAAAGCCCATATTTCTGTAGTTTTAAAGAAAACAAGACAGGTGGTGGACTTTTAGATTTTAGAATTTCCATTTTTTCTCTCAAATATCATTTCTTCTGCTTATTCATTTGTCTTCCTTCCTGATTTAGCCTTTTATTTACTTCCCGCTTAGGAGCTAGCTTCAAAATATCTAAAAAAATAGCTTCTTAATTTAGGTTCATATTTTCGAGTTAAACCAGGAACTATTTTTACTGACACTTTTACTAATAATCAATGTCTTTTAAAAATGAGTTTATTTTAGCCTCATAACAGTGTAACTATCTTCTAATCTACTTCATATATATGTATATGTACACATATATGTATAATGCTTATACAAATATATGTATAAACATTAGGCATGTTTGTGCATATATATTCATTAAGAATTCTTCATTACTAAAGGCACATATATATGCTGCACATAGAGATTACCCTTAGTTCAGAAGTAT
>JAJEJO010004268.1:172174-192995 GCA_020662805.1 Glaucomys volans | reverse complement strand
TTATAATTAAAAATATTGTTTCTAAACTTTTCTCATCAACATACGTATCTTCTGGAGATAAAATATTCAACATATGAGGTGGAAAATACTCTGTATATCTGTTTTAGTTTGGTTTAGTTTGCTTTTATGGTCCATGAGCAAAGGATGTTTTTCGTATTTAAAATGATTACTTGTTAAATTATTTTTAAAGGTACCTCCATAAGAGCTTTGATTTTTGTTCTGTACAGCTTAAAATGCCTATTTTTTGAGTCTTTATGAAAAAAAAATTGCCAACCTCTTATTTAGATAAAATGGACAAATTCCTTAAAAAAGAAAGCCAACTCTCAAAAGCACACTGAAGAAAAAATAATCTGAGTAATCCCGTATTTTTGAAGAAACTGAAATTATATTTGATAGGTTTTCTGGGAAAGGAAACTCAAGGACCAAATGACTTAAGAGGTGAAGTCTTTCAAACAGTTAAAAATAAATATAAATTCTACATAAACTCTTCTAGAAGACAGAAAAGAGGTACATCCTTTCCAGTTCATTCTATCAGGTCACCAAAATCAGACAAAGACATTACAGGAAACCTACAGGCCAGTATCCCTTCTGAATCCGGAGGAATGAATTCTGAACATAACTGTAGCAAATTTAATCTAGCTATACATAGATATGTATGTATCTATGCATATGTGTATCATAGCTATACATCGCAAGAGAGTCAACATGGTTTAATTCTCAAAAATTAATCAATATACTTCTTCACATTAACAAATTTAGAAGAAATACCTACAATTATCAATGTAGAGAAAGTATTTCACAAAATCTAACATCCATTTATGCTAAAAAGAACTCTTAGCAAACTTGCAATAAAAGAAAACTTCCTCATCTACCTAAAAAAGTTTACATAATGGTAAAAAAAAATCGAATACTTTAAGATGAGTGACAAAATAAGGATTATCATTCTCATTTCTCCTATTTAACACTGCATTGCAGGTTTTAGCTAGAAATGAGATCCAGTGAAGAAACTGCATCTTTCACATATTGCCTATGGGGAAATAAAGCGATTCACCTATTTTTCATAATATTTTGTCACTTTCTTACATAGTTAAATATGTAGTTACACAATGAACTAGCAGTTCCACTTCTAAGCATTTACTCAAGACAAATATAAAAATACATCCACATCAATCTTGTACGTGAATGTTTGTAGCAGTTTTATTTATAATCGGTGCAAACAACGCAAATGTCCATCAATAGGTAAATGATTAACGAATCACAAAATATATTAATGGTGAAGAAGAAACTGCTGATACATTCCACAATGAATAAATCAGAAGATGATTATGTGAAGAAAAAATTACATATTTTCAAAAGTACATATTTTATGATTTTACATATTTAAGATATATACAGCTAGTGACAGAAAATCAGTCAGTGGTTGCCTCATACCTGGAGGCAACCACTGACTGACTTTGGAGACTGGGACAAGATTGGCTCTGATAAATAAATAGGAACTTTTGGGGGTGATGGAAATGTTCTACATATTGATTGTGATGTTTGTTAAATGGCTTTATAAATTTTTTAAAAAGCCATCAAAGTATAGATTTAAAATGAGTGAATATTATTTAGTGCAAATTGTGACTCAAGACTGATTTTTAAAAATGCAAAGAGATGTTCTTCAAACATACTTTTGAGAAGAGGAAAACAAGCTGGGATGACTTTATCAGTAGAGACTTAACATAAAGGTATGTTCATTAAGATCATGTGATGGTGATGCAAGGATAGACAAAGGGATTGATGAAATGGAATCTGGCTGTAAAACACTTATGCTAGCAAATAAAGTTTATAACATGGGTTTAATATAACCTTTACCAGAAATTAATTGGAAAAGACTAATACAATCAAGAGCAGATAGTAATTCTATCAAGTCTTTTGGTAGCAAATACAAAGAATATAGGCCAGTGGATGAGAAAAGAAATGCATTAACTAAATAAGAAACTAACAAACGTGTGTACATTTCTAAATTAATATTCAAATTAATAGTACCCCCCAATGATGTTGCAGTCATGTAAATTTCCATAATGATTTCTCACTCTGCTCTATCTCATTTACCCTGAACATGTGGAAGAAGTTCGGAGATCAGTTTCTCTGGCTCCTATGTAATAATAGTACTTCGCTTGACTCTTGGACAGTAACCCATGTATCAAATCATCTCAGCATTCCAGTTGTCTTGCAGTTTTGAAGTAACCCATGGTAATCTATATTGCTGACTGGGTAATCTTTGTGCTTAATGTCATATTCCAGCTTTCTGGAGTTTAGGGGACTCTTGGGGGATTTTCTTGCCTTCTGTAAAGGATCAAAATAGATAACTTATAATTGAACTTTTTACTCACACAACTGCTTTTGTTTTTAAAATATATGGACAACCATATAGCTGACAATGTAAAAGTGAAAGGTCTTGTCTTTGACCACAAGAACATGGAAGATGAAAAGCTAAAAGTTCCAGGTAGAAAACCACTTGCAATAATCAATGTTGAATTCCTCTCTTGTGGAATCCCTCAGGCAATTGTTGCCAGGTTTCTGTTTTTAATTACCATAGTTTTCTCATAACTATATTCTTCAACAGGTATGATATAGTGTTCTCCTCTGAGGATTCCCCAAGAAGCCTTACTATACTTTACAAATATGCACAAGAGCAGACTAACATTTATTGAGTATTTTCCGGTGTTGAAATCTGTAAGTGCTTTACATGTGCTGTTTCAATTGATCCTTACAAAAATTCCTGTGGGTTACATTTTATTAGTTCTGTTTCACCAGTTAGAAAATTGGAGTCAGAGAGGTTAACTTCTCAAAGTTTACAGAGGTAGGAAAGGACATAGGCACAAGTTAATCTTATGCCAAAAATCTCATCTTTTTTTCTTCTTCTTCTTCTTCTCTATTTGAATATCTGTAAGTGGATTTACAATCTAATATCATTGTTCCAAATTTTAATATTTTGGATCATGGATATTGTATCATTTCAGACTGCAAATTTTAGAATTGGAAATGAATTAAATTCAATGAAATCACATCCCTAAATATGTCTCAATAAACCAAAAATCACTGAAGCCTTCTCTAACCCCTGCATGCTTATGTCCCCGATGTAACTGGTCTTAGAAAGGGGAATTAAGATTTTATGATAGTTTGTAAACGGTGAGCCTACCACTTAAAACTGAACATTGTTCACACAGTCATGAGAGTTACATCCATAAAATATAAATATCCTTTCATTACTTTAAAGGTCTTTGATGTCAAAATTAACTTTAAATCCCTTAGCTTAGTATTTCTGTCATTTTCCACAGGCTGATGTTGAAGTCCCTTTATAAGCAGACCTGGGCTGCCTACCTCTTTTTTCTATTTTGTGGTCTGTACTTCAGATCTGTCAGGTACTTGAAGATTTCCAAACATCTCAGGTTGCTCATCTTCTGAACCACTAAACATTGCTTCTAACCATCATTCTCTTAACCTCACATTGGTGATGAATACTAATGTTTAGAACACAGCTCATGTTTCATCCCCAAGAGGTCTTCTAAATTCTGATCTGCGCACACAATCCACACATGCATACCCACACACCCCCAAACTGGGTGGCAGGGGCATTTCTTCTCCTATGAGCTGCCTCTTTTCAATGTGCTTATTTTGCTCGGGTTCAAATCAATTCATTTACTGTTTGGCATTTTCACTGGACCTTTCTTCTGAAGAACTGGGACTTGGTTTCTTTCTAGTGTCTAACACACTGTCAGTAAAGTATAGACACATAATAAATAGTAAAAGCAAAACAAAACAAAATGCTGTTTACAATATCACATTCTTTCCAGTAGAGACCTATAAATGCAGTCCATTTAAGTGTTTTATAATAAAACAGTGCAGATTTCTACAGTTAAAAGAGTTTTTTACTTTAAATTCTTAAAACAGAAAATTTTATAGCCACTAAGGAGTTCAGACTTTATTTATAAAGTCAGAAAATTTAGACAAAGTCTTCAGCAATTAGTTTACCATTGAGAATACTAACTACAGCCTAGTAGAATTTATGAGCAGTTCTAAAGAAATATTCTATTTCTTCTCAGAATTACAAGGTTGGAAATGAATCAGAAAGGTCATATGGTTCATCTCTCATGTTTATATCATCCCATAGAGATGAAAAACTATACTATTTGTAGAAACCTCCCCAAAGCAGATATGACAACTTCTCTTTGCAACACATTCCAGTACTTAACACCTTTGCACTGAAAGTCTTTCCCTAAATGCTACCTATATTTTCAAGTGCTAGAGTGTCAACCTACGGAATGAGCATTGTTGAAGCCCTGAGCCTGCAGGTTAATCTCTGTGTGCACAGCCAACACGTACTGGTGCAGTGTAGCTATGAGTATTTCTTTAGTCTCAGGTTAAATAGTTGTTTTTCAGAATTGTATCAATCTTTGGGCATTTCTTGGAATTCTTCCTGAAGGCATCATCCCCTCTGAACAGCAGGCTTCTCATTTCCACTCCTGTCCTTTGGCAAACCCTTCTCCCAAGCAGTTATGCTATTATGCAAAATTGAAAGACAGAGTAAAAAGGACCAGCTGATCAATAAAATACAGTCAGTAGATTGAAAGAGATGACAAGTCCAATATTTGAAAGTAAAATATGTTGATTAATATGAAGTGTTCACTCTGGTGGAGAAGACAATATGGAAAAATGCTGCCTGTTATGAAACTATGATTTTTATCATGTCTGTTCCTTTCAGAGTAGCTCAAATTATTTTGTGTCAATTTATTCTAAAACTGATTCAAGTTAAAAAGTTATCCTGCAACTACTTTTAACCCACAAAATGCTTTCCAATAAGGGAATCTTCTTCAAAATTGATTAGGATAATGGAAGTTAATTTAGAAGGCTATTGCATTGAGTGGGTGCTTAGTAAATGTTAGCTTCTGTTATTTGCAGTATGTGTTGTAGTACTGATGATCTTTTTGCACTCTTAAAACATATGAACCAAGTTGTATAATTTTAATTCTCAAAAAAGCCCTCAGATGACAAGGAATATGGTCTTAGAGAAACAAAGAAACCTGTTTAATGTCTTAGTTTTCCTCAGTTCTACAAAAGTAGCTGCTAAGAATAATTAAAATATCTGTCTTGTGTTGTGAATTAAGTTTCAGTAATTATTAATGTAAAACAAAGGTTAAATACAAATTTAATGATTTAAATTATTTAATATTCTTTTATGTTCCTTAATGTCCTTGCCAGACATAGGGAACATTTTACTACTTTTATTTTATGTTCAATAAATATTGTAATTCATTTTCAACTTCACTATTTACCACTCTTCTCCTGGTCTTCTTTGTAATCTGCCTCACTTGTCTTTTGCATGTACAGCTACAATTTAACCTCAGTATCTTTTAAGTAATATGATAATTAAATTTTCTTCATTGATCCTGAATTTAATTTTCCATTCATATATTCTAATAAAATTTTACTTTTTGAATTTTTCTGATTCATTATATAATCCTGAACTTAAATTTCATCTCATTCACTGAAGCAGCTTTCTAACCTGAAAATCTCACTTATATTCCCCCTATTTGCATACACCTCATTCTAAAATATGTATGCCCCTTGATTCAGGGCCTGACAACCATTTGCTTCAATATTCTCCATGAAAGGTAGGCCAATATGTCACAGAGAGGGACTTATACAAAACATGCAAGGTGCTTAAACTATAAGTAGCAGAAAACCCATTTCAAAGTGCCTTAAGCCATAAGGCAATTAATAATCTTACCAAAGAGAAAAAGTGCAGCAGCAGAACAGCTATAGAATTGATTAATTTAGTCACCAACCATGTCATCAAGTTTATTTTCTCATGCTACTCTGTCATCTACAGGGCAATAGTTTCTCTTGGGCTAGCTTTCTTCTTGATCACAAGATGACTTATAATGAATTTTGAATTTCTATCCCAACAATCTGAGGACAAACTTAAAGAGAAAGTATGAACTCGGGTATACAACAAAGCTTCAAAAGACTCTTTGGGAGATGATGCTTTTTAATGACTTCTCTGGGAGAGGAAGCAAAGACTAAATCTGCAAGGTGGAGCTGGGATTGAGACAACTGTCTGAAGTCAGGACATCAAAGGGCTACCTGTGCAGTGGTAAGATGGTCTTGAAAAAGATTCTCTTCAGGAAAAAGATAGTTTTTTTTGGGGGGGGGGAGTGATGTAGACATTTAAGAATTCATAACTACATGTTTGTGTCTATAGAAAGTCCAAGCTGACAAATGGCAAAAAAGTACCCCTGAGATGGCAGGAAAGAGGGTACAGTGGCTGGAGGATACAAATATTCCTTCTTATACAAACATCCTTGAGAGAGGTGTCACAGAATTCCAACACTCTGAAAACTGGTGGAAATCAATTCTACAGTTAAAATTAAAAACATACACATACAAACTACCAGCATTAGTGAAGATCAGCAGAATCAACAACTAACAAATTTAGGGTCCTTTACAAATCCATGTATTTGATACAGAGAATGCAATAACTATGTTTAAAACAGTAGAGGTAAAAGGTTGAATTTAAATACATGAGCGCAACACAGTACTATTAAGAAAGACTCAAGAGAGTTTAAAAGAACAAAGCAGAAGCTCTAAAGTGAAAAATAAAAATGATTAATTTAGTGAATTGGTTATACAACAAATTAGATGCAGCTGTAGGAAAAATGTTGAAGTGAAAAATCTGAAAAAAGATGGAAAACGATTTTTGAAAAATTCAGAAAACATGAAGGATAAGAAGAACATTTGATTAGAACCCCAAGGAAAGCAAATGAGAGTCATTATTTTAAGTGTTAATAGATAAAGATTTTGCAGAATTGAAGACATGAATGTTTAAATTCAGAGAATACAAAGCAAAATAAACAAGAAGAAATCTAAACATGGCAACATCCCAGCATAATTTCAGAAAGTCTAAAATATAGATAATATAAAAAGTGATACAGAAATGATAGGTGATTTACAAAGGAAAAAGAAAATTCTTAGGAAGAAGCATCTTTTAACTTAAAATGTTATATTAAAGTAAAAGAAAAACAAAGACACTTTCAGGTAAACAAAAGCAACAATTTTATCACCAGTGGTGAATCTTGGGACAAAGAATATTGAACTCCGAAGAAATGAACGACAACAGGAAGCAATGGAGAGAAGAAATGGAAATACCCAAGTAAATCTAAAGCAACATTATCGAATGAATAGTAAGTTCAAAATTAGAATACAGTGTAGTGATTCAGAACATGTTTTATATAGCAACCACATGTCTGAAATATCATTCAGCTACTAGCTTGAAGGGTAATTTCACATAATGTGACAACTTCCACATCTGAAGATTGTAAGATTATGATATTGTAAGATTATGTGAGTAGATATAAGCAAAGATACCAGGAAACTTTCTGGCAAAAAAGAGGTTCTTATGTCTTGTTGTTGTCCTCCTCCTCCTCCTCCTCTTCCTTCTCTTTTTCCTCCTCTTCTCCTCTTCCTCTTCCTCCTCTTCCTCCTCTTTCTCCTCCTCCTCCTTCTTCATTATTATCATTATTATTATTATTTAGCAATACTAATGACTAGTCTGTAATTCCATCCACTTAGGCTGAGACAGGGGAATCATGACTTCAAAGCCAGCCTCAGCAACTCAGCAAGGCCCTAAGCAATTTAGTGAGAGGCTGTTTCATAATGAAAAATAAATAAAAATGTTAAAAAATGGCTGGTAAAGCCCCACTGGGTTAAATCCCCAGTATCAAAAACAAAACAAAACAAAACAAAACAAAACAAAAAAGTACCAATGACTAATTGGGGTGGGGGAGCTGAAATACTACACTATAAAAACAATGAAAAATAGAAGTGTGCAATTAGTGCTAAACTAACTTATTGTATTTTGAAGTATATAGAGATGCTGATTATTATTTTTTACTTGTTTAAGTGATCTTGCAATCTCAAAACTGAAGATCCTACTAAAAGAAACAAAAGGAAAATGCCCTTGAAGACAGAGCCTCAGTGAAGTTTGAACGTACCCACCAGGCAGAAAAGGCCCATCAACCATGAGACAGGAAACTCAACAAGCCTCTGTCTTTGGCATGACAGCAGTCAATGCCAAAATACACAAAATATGGTTCACAAATTTCTAATAAGGACAGTCTGACTTAAAAACAGTATCCAGACAAAATTTTCAAGCATAAAGGGAGCGCTAAGACATTCTAAAATACAGAGGAAAACAGAATACAGTGGCTAGAAATTAAAAACCATTCTTGAAAACAACAAATTCAGGGAAGAAATTCAACTAATTTCACTGAGAAATAAGCCAGACTCAGAAAGATAAGGGTCTTATGTTTTCTTTCATATGGAAGCTGGAAAGAGAAAAGGGGGAAAAAAGGCAGAGGAAAATCTCATAAAACCAGAATCGAGACCAGTAGAGTGGAAGAAATGGGGAGAAGTAGAGTGGCAAAGGAAAAGGGAGGTACTGGGGAATGAAATTGATGA
Organism: Glaucomys volans; assembly: GCA_020662805.1. Lineage (NCBI taxonomy): Eukaryota > Metazoa > Chordata > Mammalia > Rodentia > Sciuridae > Glaucomys > Glaucomys volans. The sequence goes on along the minus strand of JAJEJO010004268.1, from coordinate 184,493 downwards.
AAGTATAGTATGTGCATGTCTGAATATGTCACATTGAATCCTAAAACTATGTATAGTTATAATGCTTTGATAAAAAGTTATTTTAAAATCAGATAATGAATATACTGTATGTAACAAGAAAACAAACAGAAATGGAGACCATAGTGAAAATGATTCAAGGCAGTACTAATCTTTTATAATAAAATCAAGACAAAACTACAGTGTGAATCATGGTAGAACAGAGTATCAGTTCTATAAGCTTTGACAAAGTAAAAACAGTATAAGCAATAAAAATCAAGTATAAAGGGAACAGAAGGAAGAAGAAAGTGTTAGTATGATAATCAATTGCCTTTTGTATGGTCTGAGAAAAGAGTTATTACTATCTTTATTCCTTTTTAGTTACAGATAGACTGCCTTTTATAGCAACTGATCAATGAGTATGGTCTGAAATCAAATTCTGTTAAAAATTAGCATTCTAATTATATTTATGTAATTTTGCTTAAATCTATTATAGTGTTTTAAGTTGCTTTTTGTTGATTAAGAAATAGAAATCTACAATCTGTAATTCTGTTTCATTTCAATTTCTTTTTCTTCTGTTAACTTCTAGTAAAATGAGAGTGGATATATTTCAGTGAAATAAGATCTAAATGATAATTGTTATGATGGTCTATCTTATATTCTCTACCTCACCTAAATATCCTTTCATAGTTGTCCATGCAAAGAAAGAAAGATAACCTGAATAATGCTAATTAAATTTCTAAAAGTAGGTTTAAATGTTGGGGATTTGAGTGAGGGCTTTTTTTCCCCTTGACTTTTTAAATAGCCTGAAATTCTTACCATATGTATATATCATCTTTTAAAAAACAACAAAAAAAATTCAAAACATATTTATGAACAAAAGCATAGAACTTATCGATTTAACAATGATAGCATCTAATTTTTTAGCATTGAGCTGGTGCTATACAACTGGTATGTTTCCTCCAATGATAACTTGAGATAAGTTCACAGTTATTACATAATCACTCATTTTCCATCCAAACTAAGATAGAAAACCAGAGACAAAATTTACATAACCTTCTTTTAGATGCCAGAAGGCAGGAGTGGCCAAGCTTAGGCAATTTATGAAAAGCATGACTTACACATGTCAGTTTTGTTTGGTTTTGCTTTATGCTGGGGATTGAACTTAGAGACACTTTACCATGGAGCTACATTCCCAGCATTTTTTAGTTTTTTATTTTAAGACAGGTCCTCACTAAGTTGCTTAGGACATCCCAAAATTGCTGAGGTTGACTTTGAATTTGCAATTCTCCTGCATTAGCTGCACAGTAGCTGGGATTACCAGGATGTAACAAGGTGCCTGGCTGCACACTTAAGTTGTTAAACAGCAATACTATGACTAATTGACTCTGTTCTCTTGGGTAAGGAAGTATACAAAAAAAAATCAGTATGTATTAATTTTTCTTCTCTTATTCAAACTTTTACAAGTTGGGGTTGAAAGTAATATTTTGATACTAATAAAATAAAACTGAAATCCAAATTCACACTGTGTTTCTACTCAAATTCAAATATTTTCCAAGTTGTTGACTCATCAAAACTAAAGAGCAGCTGGTGTCCTATTTGAAATAACTGTAAACAATCTAAGTTGAAGTCTCAAAAGATTATCAAAGGGATGGAAAAACATGCATCTTGGAAAAGAGACTGGGTAAATTCTAAAAATGAATTTGGCCATAAGGGAGGTGTTCTGTAGCAATAAGATGCTTTGAAGACACTTTAATCTCAACATGTGTGTCATGTAACAAAAATAGATCAATCATGGCATGATGATATCCTTAAAACAGGATATTTTGGAAGAAGATGTAAGTTCTATTTAAACTTCCAGTTTCAGATGAATTTTTTTTAACCAAGAACATTAGTTAAAAGTAGTTGCAAATCTCAATATCTAAATCACTGTGTAACAGAAAGCATAATAATGACAGTTTCTACCCTTGACTTAAGATGGCAACACAGTGTGTGACTGACAGGCTGTTGTGATACACTGGTCGGAGTGCCTCATTGGTCCCAGAGGTTTCCAGATGCCTGAGGAAATGTGTCCAATGAATATGTAGAGAATTCTATTGATACAAAGAAAAACAGTGCTAATATTGCTTAACTTATTTATCCTTTATACGTTTCTACTTTGTGGCCTTTCATAATGTGGAATGATGCAAATATAACTAATTAGCAAATGGACATATATTAGATGTTCAGTCTGAAAAAATGTTAAGGAATTAGGATAAAAAAATTCAGCAACATTAATTAGAATGAGGTATATTCTCATGATAATTCTAATTTATTTTGTAGTTGTTGCTCAGCAGTCTTTGCAGGGAAAACTCCTAAGGCAATGTGCAGTCAGCCCCGGTAAGGGATCCTGGTGAGATTATCTATGGGGGAAGGTAGGAAGTGAGGCATCACTGGAAGTTTACCATATAATGTCCTGCCACAGGCACTGGCAAATATTGCTTGGTCATTTTATATGGATAATTTCTTTGCTGTAATCCTTTCCTTTTCAATATTGCAAGACTCCTATCATTTTCACAATTATTTCCGCTTTTTGTCTTCACCACTCCCACATTAGAAACAGCACACAAGGGCACTCCAAAGCCAGACCTGTGGCTGTGCCCACAAGTAAACCAGAAGCTTCCTCTGCTCTAGACTCTTACTCTGCACTGGCGTCCTTTCCAGTGCTCTGTAGTTCATGCATTTTTGTCTTTGTTGAGCCTACTTTACTTTTTAGCCATTTACTCTTATCTCCGACTTTTTATTAAGTTTTTCACAACAGCCTTTTAACAAGGTCAATTTCTATGTTGGCCTTTCTGCTTATCTTTTTACAACCAAACAACTTAGAGGAATTAGAGGCGCTTGGCTGTCACTTTTTTTTTCCTTTCCTTCTCAAAAACTGCCCAGTCCAGTATGGATTGGATTTGGTTACCATAACTGCACCAAAACAGTTCTTGTTAATGTTATCCTTCAGCTCCACACTTACAAAGTTGTTGGGTGTTTCTCAATTTCCACTGGACATCTTGGTTGTGTTTAGAACTGTAAACTCTCTCTTGACACACCCACTCTCTCACACTAATAATATGCTTTCTCTTCTCTAAGGTCACACTTCAGAATCCTGTCCATTTCCTTTAATGCTTCTATTGATGAAAGGCTTGACTCTCTTAGGACTCGGGCTTGCTTCTGTCTTGTTCTCACTCTATCAGTTTTCCCTATACAGTGCCTTTGATCATATTTGCTTTTGTGGCTAACATTACCACTGATATTCTGTTAGTGACTACAAAAATTATCTGTATATTCCAAACTTTTCTAAGTTTCAGACCAACATGAACTAGTGTCTCCACTTAGATTTATGAATAGCATGTCAGTCCTACTATGTCCACAACTGCACTAATCGTTTTGCTTTCTAAATGATGGCATCAACATTCACCCAGTTGTTCATGATGCAATACTGAGAGACTTCTCTCACAGCTGCTTCTCTCTTACTTGGAATATCCAATCTATCACCAAGATCTGTAGATCTCTATGTTTATGTATTTCTCCCATTTGTCTCCTTCTAACTTTTTGCACAGCCATTTTGATTAAGTTAATATTGTCTCTTGCTGACCAGTGTGATAGCCTCCTACCCGATGAGGCAACATCCACACATCGGTGGTTTCCAATTCATTTTCCTTTGTAGAAGCTAATGTGATATTCAGAAATGCAAATATTTGGAGATGAACCCAATTTTTCTATAGGCAATATCAGAGTCCTACATGGACTGCTTGCTAAACAACTTTATAGATATGTCCCCTCTGATTACAGCCTTCACTAGGCACTTCAATAGTTTTTTTGTTCCAGAAATTTGCATTTCTTTTCCATTCATTAAAGCTTTTAAAAGTCCATTTCCTAAATAGTCACTTCTCACCATTCTGGTCCTCTAGCACATGCTTCAGGAAGCCAATTCCCAGCTCAGTTCTCAGCTTATACATTGCCTCCTTATGAACATTCCCTCAAATCATTAAGTACCCATTTTATATTTTTGTTTTAAAATTTTTTATCCTTTAGAATCAATGAAGACCATATATGCTTGCTTTTTGCTTTGTATTTAACTTAGCAAAGTGCCAAATGTATTACAGGTGCTACACAAGTGTTTATTGAATGAGTTAAGCATGAATTAATGAATGGTAAATTATTCATGAAAGCTTCCAATTTCATTCATCCTTAATGCTCTATTATTTAAAAAAATGTAATCTAGAATAATTATAGAATTTATTTTTAGATTTATGGTAGGGCATTATTTTTCATGTTATTATTTCAAACATTTTAAAATGGCAAATGTATTTTTTCTATAATTTAGAATATTGACAAATTAGAATAAAAGCTGCCAAATATATTAGAATTATAAGTAATGACTTTAGAAGCAAAGCAATGTTAAGTCATAATACAGTAGTTTCTCACCAAATTACAGAATGAAAGTAAGGGAAAAAGGCATTATATGAAGAACTTAAATGCTTTATTTCAGGACATTTTAGAAAAAAAGTTAAATTGATCTCCAGCTTTTGAAGAAATGGATTAAACATAATAATAGCAAATTTAGACTTGGAAAAGCTCAGTGGGAGTTTCCACCATTGACCAAGTGCAAAGACGTCTGTTGTAACTTTTCAAAAGCATGAAATTGAGCTTTAGTCTCAAAAGGCTCTTTTTTCATTCTTAATTAATTTGATTCATATTGCCCTTCCTACTTTTTATATACTGGAAAGGTTTCTGTAATAGTAAGCTTTGTATAACTCAACAAAATACCTAGAGCAGGTAACATTTTAAAGAGGAAAAGTTTAGTTAGCTCACAATTTTGAAGGTGCAAGTGTATGGCACCTACATTAACTCAATTCTGGTAAAGGACTTCCTGGGTCCTGTCACATTATGGCAGATGTGCATAAATGGAGAAGAGCTTACAGCACCCAATAGGAAGTCAGAGAGGAAAACTATAGGGTCCAATACTTTCCCCTCACTGACCTAATGATCTCCCAACAGGCCCTCACTTCTCAATAGCGCCACTCTGGGAGCAAGACCTCAATCAAAATGGACCCTAGGGATATATGATTAAATGATTAATCTACATCCAAACCATGAAAGTTTCTAAGAAATTGCAAAGGGTTCTAATGCCAAAACTAGATATGTGATTGTCTTGAGTTGACAGAAGTTAAACCATAACTCAAAAATGTTGCTGAATTGAATCAGTATCTAGTCATAATTCCACTTCAACCTATCTTTGTTCAGGATTAGATTACACCAATGAATGCTTGAAAAGTCATGGGAAAAAAGAATCATGGTAGAGTAATTCTAATTGCTTCTCTCAACCAGATCCTGTCAATGTATACAAGTCTTCTCACCCCAATGTGTGTATGGGTGTAATAAATCATATTTATATTTATATTACATTTATTTATATTTATACATGTACACACATATAAATATAAATATGATTTGTGAGAAATCAGATCCCAGATAGTCTATGTAAATATGCTTTTATTTTAAATAATGTCCTCTATCATACACAGATAATTGGTATAAAGATTTAAAGAATATCACTCTTTAAAGAATGCTTATTAACAAGTAATTTTTGTTTTTCCTGATTTTTTCCTCCTTTGGACACAGTAAGCCTAAAATGTATGTTAAGAATTAGCAAGCAGATAACAAGTAAGCATAAGTATGTTCCTATTTCATGTATATTGATGTGAACATATATGTTGCTGTTCGTGGAACGTGGAAAGAGCAGAAGAGCAAGTACAAGTCACAGAACCCTTGCTGACCAGTTGACCTTATTCCAGTTTCTTGAGGAGGTAAAATGAGAATGTATCTACCAAAAGCAATTTTGAGAGAAAATGGTTGACAGATTTACAGTAGTAAGAGTCCACATTTATTGAGGCATTTCTATGTGACTAGTATTATAATTAAGTGCTTTATTTTTAATATCCTACTTAGTCCTCAACAACCATTTTGATATTGATGAAACTATTGACATTCAGTAGATACTGAAAGTAATAAATGCCAGAACCCAGACTCACGCCATGGATGTCTTCCTCAGAGGATCTGCCTCTTCCACAGTTCTGCCTCCCACACTAAACTATAATTCTACTTCCCACTGAACATAGTGACCTATTTTCATGAGTTTTTGATCAATGTTGATTAAAATCATCAAAGTTTGTTTTCTGAATCAAAGTGCTTATTCTTGTATTTTCACGGTGGATTTTTATCATGATGTTTCACCCTCTGATACCTACTTTGAAATCAATAATAGCTATTTTATTTCTCTTCTATATTTATTATCTGTACTTGACACCATAGTTTTGAATACTTATGTTTCAGAATTTTATTCTAAATTCTCTTCTTTAAGTCTGTCATATTTCCAGTCCATCTTAAATGTTTTTGGAAGCACAATTTGTTTTTCATTCATAAAGGAATTTATCTGCAAATACAGTAGGCAGGTATTCGCAGTAGTAGGTTCTCAGATTACAATTTTGGAATAACTGGAATCTTTAAGTCGTATCACTGGCAATTGATAAGATATAGGTTTAATGTCCACAACATAATAATGTGATTTGTACTACTATTGAAAGCCTTACTTCAACTCAGATTAACTCTAAACTTATTTATTCTTAGAGGAACCATCTGATGTTTTTCAAAGGAATAAGTATAAAGAGGTTGTTGACTATAAAACAACAATTAATGCCTCTACTGAAAATTTTTTGACATTTGTCTTCTAACAAACTGAAATTCGAAGTGGAAAACACATTTAAAAGATCATTCTCCTCCACATGGTATTCCATTATGAAACTGCAGCAATGAACATGACATTAGTTGAACAAACATAACACTGTAATCATGCATCTGCTCTCCTTACAGCATTGCATATACAACAGAGATTTGTTGTTCTTTTTGAGTATTCTCAATAGGTTTCTGTGTTTACAAAGGTCCAGAAATAATCTTCAGAACTTATCCTCCATATGGCACCAGGAAACCTGGCATAAGAACCTCTCTGACACAAAGGATATTCAACTCTTTTATTTTAGAATATCAAAATATTGCCACAAAGACAAAGTTATCAAAGCAAATGTTAGAATGACCTTAGCTTCTGTTTAATCTGGTCAAACCTAATTGATCTGTCTGAACATGTGAAAATTATCAAAACTGCATTAAAGACTGTATATTTCTTCCTAATTCTAGTTCTAATAGTTAAACATGACTTCATTTGTATTACTATTAAACTTTTAAGACTTAGGATGTGTTTTTGTCCAGCAAAGGGCCCACAGCATGAAGTCACTTCATAAACATGACCTATATTTCAGTTCCTATGTTAAACACACAAAAGAAAAATAAAGCGATGTGCACTTGTCTGGATGATCATTGTATGGATAATGATCTGGCTAGTCAAATCAAAAGAACCTCATGGAAATTATGTGGAGTCCTTTGGGAAGATTTCTAACATTTCACAATTTGTTTTCTCTAGAGAAATTCATTTATTCCTGTGTAAATACAACCAGAGTCAATACTGTTAAATAACCTAAAATTTGGATGCATGGAGAACACTGATCACTTAAGGTGCCAGATCTAACGCCTTGAAAACTACATACTAAAATTTAATGACTAATTCAAAATTTAAATAATTTTTACTTGCCTCAATATGCTCATCAGCACATACTTTCTTAGTTATGATTTTATAAACACAACATTTGAAATATAAGAAAATATAAAATACTGTAACCTTTAGTAATATAATTCTTAAATAAAAGACTCCACCTTCAATACAGTGAGTCAACTAAACATAATAGTTGTCTCACTGTATTTATAATATAATGTTAGTTACATAAAACCCACTTGTTATGCAATAACAGGGGATTATTTAGTTCCGCCCCACTAGCAAAATGTAGCTTCTTTCCTTATAATGGTAATGAAGTGATTAACTTGCACTTTCAATGTGAAGGAATAATATGGTTCCCAGTATGTGTGGCTCCTTTAACCTAGTCGAAACACATTGCCAGATATTTCAATTAATGTGTACTAAGGTCACAAAATCAATTTCTTATCAGCCAAAAACACTCATACAGTAAATTTTATTTTCAAACCATAATCTCTAAATTAAATCTGTGTACCTAAAAAATACAGTGCAGAAACTCAGTCATTGGGTTTTCTCCCTGATAGCATTTTCACAAATGGCACAAGGCTTTGTATGCTATATTTAGCCTACACTGTTTGGTTAGATTCTAATCTTCCTAGAGAAAGTCATTATCTCTTCCCATGGCAAATAAAGAACCAAAGTGTTAATTTCCTCCTTAAAATAAGTATAAGGTTTGAACAGTTCTGACATTGTGTCTATGGTGATTTATTTGGAAACTTGTAAAATATTTTAAAGAAAACGTGTGAATCTGTATACTAATCCAGATTTCTTGGTAATATAAATTATGTGTCTGAACACAAGAATGTAGAAAAAAAATCAAATCATATTAATATGGAAAATAACATAGCCTTGAAGTAAATCCCACATATAGGAAGTTTGCAGGAATTGAGTTGTCTGATGAACAACACTCAAAGGTAATCATATTTTTAATGGAAAATCTTTGACTTGAATATAAAATACCATTGTCCATTATGTTTGGGTGGATATAGGGATATATATAGGGATATACCAATTGTTCTCAACACATATTCCCTCCTCATAATATTCTCATTCTCACCCTCCCCATAATATCCTCATTCTCACTCTACTCACAACCATGCATGAAACTATAGTAATTTAAGGTTGATATCTGTCATCTATGCTCAATGGCAATGGACCAAAGTAGGTAAAAAAAACTAAAATATTTCAATAATCTTGGCATTTTAAAACTCAGAAAATCGATTTTTATATCTATGAAAGTATAGTTTTATCTACTTTTAAAAGACAGTTCAAATGTTAGATACATATATGCAAGTATTTTATAATATGTAATACATAGTGGTAATCTCTCATAAAGCAAACAAATTATATTGTAACTTCAGATCCTTGGGTCCAATTAGATGTTAGATGGTTGATAAAACACAGGATATAAAAATATATCTCAAACAGACAAGAAGTAGAAAATTAACTGAGATTATATACTTAGAATTCCTCAAATCACGTTTCCCACATTCTCCTAAATACAAAATCTTTTTGTTGATTTTAGCAATGCTGGACAGAATGAAAAGAATCCTTCCTAGTATAAGGAAGTTGTTATAGTTCAGATGTGAGGTGTCCCCCAAAAGCTCATGTGTGAGACAATGCAAAAGCATTCAGAGAGGAAATGATGGGTTGTGAGAACCTTAACCCAATCAGAGAATTAATCACCTGCCGCATTAACTGAGTGGGAACTGAAAGCAGGTGGAGTGTAGCTGGAGGAGGTGCCTGGCACTGGGGACATGGCTTTGGGGTATATATTTGTATCTGGAAAATGGAGCTCTCTATCTCTGCTTCCTAAATGTCATATGAACTGCTTCCTTCCACCACATTCTTCCACCATGTTGTTCTGCCTCACTTCAAGCTCCAAGAAATGGAGCCTGTTCTACATGAACTGAGACCTCTGAAACCATGAGCCCCAAAATAAACTTTTCCTCCTCTAAAATTGTTCTGGTCAGGTCTTTCAGTCACAGCAGTGAAAAAGTTGAATAAAACAGAGGTGAAGAGTAAAATATACTCGAGGAAGATTAAAATACATTTTTAAAAATTTAAACAAAACTTTTTTGTGTGGATAGACAATATTTTATTCACACTTTAAATATATTGAGATTATCAATATTCTCATAAAATGATTTAAAGTAGTAGAGAGGGAATTTGTTATTTCTTCCCTGTTTGTGATCTATCCCCTTTTAAACAAATATAGGGATTGATAATAAAATAAATTCTAGTAACTAATTGTAAGAATGGCAAGACTTTTACTTTCTACATATTAATGCAAAAAAAAAAAAAAAACCAAAAAACCAACAACAAAAAGTCAAACTCTTAATCTTCAACTGCTTAATGAGAAAAAACTACAGCCGCAAATAAAGCTGTTTATAAAGGTTGGTTCATGGGAAGGAGTGATAAGCATGAGACAGGTATTATGCATAGAAAAGACTAAATTTATTTTTTAACTGAAGAATAAACCATCAAATAACTATTCTGATTAGAAGTAAAAATTTCATGTTCCTAAGTGCTAATGATTTCATATTTCCTAGTATTTTTTAAAAAGACATTTTATATACAAGATGTGAAAAGAAAGAATATAGTTTCACAGTAATTCTTGGATTCTCTAAAGAGACCAGCCAAGGTGCTTCAAAAATAAAAGACCAGATTTTGCAGCTTCCCTGGAGGAGAGAGATCATCTTCAGCTGCCTGAGCCCTCACAGCTGAGCTCAGGTCTTCCGGAGGGGCCGCGGGGCTGCAGCTCCAGGTGAGATCTGAGATTTGGTCTGGAGCGGAGACAGCGCCAGCTCCGGCGGGGAGTTTGGGCCCTTCGGAATCATTTTACAGCTTCTCTGGCGGAGACAGACCATCTTCGGCTGCCTGAATCCTTGAAGCTGAGCTCAGGTGTTCCGGCGGGGCCGCAGCACTGCGACTCCTGGTTGCCTCTGCCCAAAAGCATTGATCATTCCCAACCTGGAGGTAGTGGGACAGCAGCTATCTTGGGCCACCGCTTGATCGAGCACCTCTCAAACATCGGGTGAGTTACTAGAAATCTGCAGGGACACTTTAAGTCTTTACAGGGAAATTGCAATCCCTCTGAATTGCACTACTAGAGGGGAAGATACACGAGAAACATGAGAAAACACGGGAAGAAAGTGTCCCAAACAAACCTAGATGATATATCAAGAGAACCCAAAGACAGCATGGTAGAAGGAGTGACAGAAAGGGAGTTCGGAATGTTCATAATTAAAATGATCCGAGACGAGAATGATGTGACAAGAGAGCAGATTCTTCGCTATGAATAATCAGCTAATAGAGCAATTGCAGGAAGCAAAAAATCATTTCAATAAAGAGATAGAAGTTCTGAGAAAAAAACAAACAGAAATCCTTGAAGGAAACAAGGAAATGAAGGAAACAATAAACCAAGTTAAAAACTCAATAGAAAGCATAATTAACAGAATAGATCACTTGGAAGACAGAACCTCAGACAATGAAGACAAAATATTTAATATTGAAAACAAAGTCGAACAAACAGAGAAGATGGTTAGGAATCATGAACGAAACCTCCAAGAAATATGGGGAGGATCCAAGATGGCGGATTAGAGGAAGGCTGCATTCCTACTTGCTCCATGGATTCCTACTTGCTCGGGATTCAAACAGCAGGAATATGACTCTCAACAAGACTTTACATTCAAAGCACATATAAGGGGTCCCCAGGTGCTGCTCCAGAACCAACTCAGCCGGGCTGGGCTCGGCCCGCCGCGGGAAGCGAGCGACGATCCGGGAGCCGGACAGCTACAATCCGATCCGGGAGCGCCTGAACCTGCAGCTGCTTCGGAGCCACCGACCTGGATCTGCGACAGCCAAGTGAGTGCGGGTCCCCAGTAGCGCTTTGGAGTCACTGGCCGTGGCTCCAGCACCAGCCGGCGGCCTCCCAGGCAGAGACCGAGCATCTCAGGCTACCTGGGGCATTCAGAGGCGTCCGGGGAACTCTGGGAACGCGGACTCTGGCAGGGAGATGGAACTACCCCACGCCATTTTGGCGGCTTAACTGGCGGAGAAGGCCCATTACCAGCTTCCTGGGGCCTCCAGCTGTGTCAGGGGAGCTCCAGCCGGGAAACTCTGGGAACGCAGTCTCTGGCTGGGAGTGGGAACTATTCTGCCCCACTTCCGCAGCTTACCTGGCAGAGAGTGCCCATCTCGGGCTTCCCAGACCCTCCAGCCGCACCTGGAGAGGTTGGCCCGAAGCCCCTGGAATCACTGACTCCGGTGGGGAGGTGGAACTGCTCTGAGTTTGGTGGCTTCCCTGGCAGAGGGGGTCCATTTCCAGCTTCCTGGGGCCGCCAGCAGTGTCAGCAGTGTCTGGAGTGATCGGGCAGGGAGCTTTGGGCCTTTGGCAATAGCTTACAGTGTCCCCAGGAGAGAGCAACCACCTGCCACTGCCTGAACCCCCAGCGAGGAGTTCAGGTCAGCCTGGGCTCTCAAGCCCAGTGTCTCCATCACTGAGCACAGTTCTGTGACACCACCCCAACTTGAACTAGTGCCCAGGCCCACACCCAGGCCCGGAGTCTACCACCTTGCTGTATCTAATTGTCTATCAACACTAGGCTGCCTCTGCCCAGAAGCATTGATCATTCCCAACCTGGA
>JAJEJO010004268.1:153542-167174 GCA_020662805.1 Glaucomys volans | reverse complement strand
ACCAAATTTAAGAGTAATTGGGATTGAGGAAGGCGCAGAGATACAAACCAAGGGTATGAATAATCTATTCAAGGAAATATTATCAGAAAATTTCCCTAATGTGGTGAATGAGATGGAAAATCAATTACAAGAAGCTTACAGGACACCAAATGCACAGAATTACAACAGATCCACACCAAGGCACATTATAATGAAAATGCCTAACATACAAAACAAAGATAGAATTTTAAAGGCGGCGAGAGAAAAGAATCAGATTACCTACAGGGGGAAACCGATACGTATATCAGCAGATTTATCAGCCCAGACCCTAAAAGCAAGAAGGGCCTGGAACAACATATTTCAAGTTCTGAAAGAAAACGGATGCCAACCAAGAATCTTGTACCCAGCAAAACTTACCTTCAGATCTGATGATGAAATAAAATCCTTCCATGATAAACAAAAGCTTAAAGAATTCACAAAGAGAAAGCCTGCCCTACAGAACATTCTCAACAATATATTTGAAGAGGAAGAAATGAAAAACAACAATCTCAGTCAACATGGGGAGGAACTACCCTAAAGAAAGAGTCCATCAAAGGAGAAACAAAGTTAAGCTAAAAACCCCAAAAAAGCTAAAAGCAGGAAATACAAGTCATATCTCAATAACAACCCTGAATGTAAATGGCCTAAACTCATCAATCAAAAGACATAGACTAGCAGATTGTATTAAATAGAAAGACCCAACAATATTCTGCCTTCAAGAGACTCATCTCACAGAAAAACATGCCCACAGGCTAAAGGTGAAAGGTTGGGGAAAAACATACCATGCACATGGACTGAGTAAAAAAGCAGGAGTTTCCATCATCATTTCAGATAAAGCAGATTTCAAGCCAAAGTTAGTCAGAAGGGATAAAGAAGGACATTTCATACTGCTTAAAGGAAGCATAAATCAGCAAGACTAACAATCATAAATATTTATGCACCAAACAATGGTGCATCCACGTACGTCAATTAGATCCTTCTCAATTTCAGGAATCAAATAGACTAAAACACAATAATACTGGGAAACTTTAACACTCCTCTCTCACTGTTGGAGAGATCTTCCAAGCAAAAATTGAACAAAGAAACCATAGGACTCAATGACACAATCGCTAATTTGGACTTAACAGACATATATAGAATATTCCATCCATCAAAAAGCGAACACACTTTCCTCTCAGCAGCTCATGGTTCCTTCTCTAAAATAGACCATATGTTATGCCACAAAGCTACTCTTAACAAATACAAAAACATACAGATACTACCTTGTATACTATCAGATCATAATGGAATGAAATTAGATATCAACGAGAAAGTTAGAAACAGAAACTACTCCAAGACCTGGAGATTAAATAATATGCTATTGAATGATACATGGATAACAGAAGACATTAGGGGGGAAATTAAAAGATTCTTAGAGGTCAACAAGAACAAAGATACAACATATCAAAATCTCTGGGATACTATTAAAGCAGTGCTAAGAGGAAAATTCATTGCTTGGAGTGCATTTAATAAAAGAATGAAAAGTCAACAAATCAATGACTTCACATTACAGCACAAATCCCTAGAAAAAGAGGAACAGATCATCACTAAAAGTAGAAGACAGGAAATAATCAAAATCAGAGGTGAAATCAATGACATTGAAACAAAAGAAACAATTCAAAAAATTGACAAAACAAAAAGATGGTTCTTTGAAAAAATAAACAAAATTGATAAACCCTTAGCCTCGCTAACGAAGAGAAGGAGAGAGAAACTCCAAATTACTAAAATTCGCGATGGAAATGGAAACATTACCACAGACACAATTGAAATACAAAACATAATAAAAAGTTACTTTGAAAATTTATACTCCAACAGAATAGAAAACCTCGAAGACATTAACAGGTTCCTAGAGACATATGAGCCACCCAAAGTGAATCTGGAGGACATACACAACTTAAATAGATCAATTTCAAACAATGAAATAGAAGAAGTCATCAAAAGCCTACCAACAAAGAAAAGTCCAGGACCAGATGGATTCACAGCCAAGTTCTACAAGACCTTCAAAGAAGAGCTCATTCCAATACTCCTCAAAGTATTTCATGAAATAGAGAAGGAGGGAACCCTTCCAAACTCATTCTATGAAGCTAATATCACCCTGATACCAAAACCAGAGAAGGACACATCGAGGAAAGAAAATTTCAGACCAATATCCCTAATGAACATGGATGCAAAAATTCTTAACAAAATTTTAGTGAATCGTATACAAAAGTATATTAAAAAAATAGTGCACCATGATCAAGTGGGTTTCATCCCGGGGATGCAAGGTTGGTTCAACATCCGGAAATCAATAAATGTAATTCACTGCATCAACAGACTTAAAGTCAAGAACCACATGATTATTTCAATAGATGCAGAGAAAGCATTTGATAAAATACAGCACCCCTTCATGCTCAAAACACTAGAAAAAAATAGGGATAGTGGGGACATTCCTTAACATTGTAAAGGCTATCCATGCTAAGCTCACAGCTAACATCATTCTAAATTGAGAAAAATTGAAAGCATTCCCCCTGAGAACTGGAACAAGGCAGGGATGCCCTCTTTCACCACTACTATTCAACATCGTTCTTGAAACTCTAGCCAGAGCAATTATACAGACCAAAGAAATTAGAGGAATAAGAATAGGAAAAGAAGAGCTCAAACTATCCCTATTTGCTGATGACATGATTCTCTATTTAGAAGACCCTAAGAATTCCACCAGAAAACTTCTGGAACTCATAAATGAATTCAGTAAAGTAGCAGGATACAAAATTAATGCTCATAAATCTAATACATTTTTATTCATAAGTGATGCATCCTCTGAGAGAGAAATCAGGAAAACTACCCCATTCACATTAACCTCAAAAATAAAATAAATACTTGGGAATCAATCTAACAAAAGAAGTGAAAGACCTCTACAATGAGAACTACAGAACACTAAAGAAAGAAGTTAAAGAGCATCTGAGAAGATGGAAAAATCTCCTATGTTCTTGGACAGGCAGAATTAATATTGTCAAAATGGCCATACTTACAAAAGCACTATACAAATTCAATGCAATTTCAATTAAAATCCCAATGACGGACCTCATAGAAATTGAGCAAGCAATCATGAAATTCATTTGGAGGAATAAGAGATCCAGAATAGCTAAAGCAATCCTTAGCAAGAAGAGCGAAGCAGGGGGTATCACAATAGCAGACCTTCAACTATACTACAGAGCAATAGTAACAAAAACAGCATGGTATTGGCACCAAAATAGACAGGTAGATCAATGGTACAGAATAGAGGACACAGAGACAACCCACATAAATACAGGTATCTCATACTTGACAAAGGAGCCAAAAACATACAATGGAGAAAAGACAGCCTCTTCAACAAATGGTGCTGGGAAAACTGGAAATCCATATGCAGCAAAATGAAACTAAACCCATATCTCTCACTCTGTACAAAACTCAACTCAAAGTGGATCAAGGACCTAGAAATTAGACCAGAGACTCTGCACCTAATAGAAGAGAAAATAGGTCCAAATCTTCATCATGTTGGCCTAGGACCAGATTTCCTTAACATGACTCCCAAAGCGCAAGAAATAAAAGCACAAATCAATGATTTGGATAGAGTCAAACTAAAAAGCTTTTTCTCAGCAAAGGAAATAATCAGTAATGTGAAGAGAGAGCCTTCAGAGTGGGAGAAAATCTTTGCCACACACACTTCAGATAAAGCACTAATCTCCAGAATCTACAAAGTGCTCAAAAATCTTTACACCAAGAATACTAATAACCCAATCAATAAATGTGCCAAGGAAATGAACAGACACTTTACAGAGGAAGATCTACAAGCAATCAACAGATTTATGAAAAAATGTTCAACATCCCTAGTTATAAGAGAAATGCAAATCAAAACTACCTTAAGATTTCATCTTACCCCAACTAGAATGTCTTTTATTAAGAATATAGGCAACAGCAGGTGTTGGTGAGGATGTGGGGAAAAGGGTACACTCATACATTGCTGGTGGGAGTGCAAGTTGGTGCAGCCACTCTGGAAAGCAGTGTAGAGATTCCTTAGAAAACTTGGAATGGATCCACCATTTGACCCAGCTATCCCACTCCTTGGCCTATACCCAAAGGACTTAAAATCAGATTACTACAGTGATGCAGCCACATCAATGTTCATAGCTGCTCAATTTACAATAGCTAGATTGTGGAACCCACCTAGATGTCCTTCAATAGATGAATGGATAAAGAAACTGTGGTATATATACAGAATGGAATATTACTCAGCCAAAAAGAAGAATAAAATTATGGCATTTGTAGGTAAATGGATGATGTTGGAGACTGTTATGCTAAGTGAGATCAGCCAATCCCCCAAATCCAAAGGTTGAATGGTCTCTCTGATAAGTGAATGATGATGCATAATGTGGGGTGGAAGGTTGGCAAGAATGGAGAAAGGATAGAGAGCATAGAGGGAAGGGAGGGGTGGGGTTGAGGTTGGGGGGTAAGAATAATAACAGTATGTGTGACAGACATCATTGTCCTGTGTACATGTATGAATGCACAGATGAGGTGACCCTACTTTGTGTACAACCAGAAAAACAATTGCTGTACTCCATTTGTGTTCAATGAATCAAAAAATTAAATAAAAAAATAAAAAATAAAAATAAAAGACCATCACAAGGTATTATTGTCAATATTACAACTGACAATACCTTAGAACATAATGCTTCCTAATTCATGAATATGTTCAGTCTTGCATAGTTAACCACTCAAAAATGAAGTAGGAAAATAAATATTTTATGGAGCAAACCTCTGTGAAGTTTTTGACACTACTTTTGATCATTTGTGTAAATTTTCACTTGGGTATAGTGCCTGTTTTTATTTACAGCAAGATATATGGGATGGGATTATATCTAAGGATATCCAGCCATATGGACCTTTTTAAATGTGTAAACTCCAGCCAAAGTACCACATTAATACAAATAGAGCAAACAATCACAGTTTGTTAATAGACTCAGTATAGGCATATACAATAAATATGGAGCACCATCCAAAATTGTAGCATTTTGTAAATTGAATCAAAAGTGTTTGGGTACTTTCCAAGGATACAAACGAGAATAAGAACTAGTGATTGTTGGGATTCCCCAGTCACTACTGAAAAGCAGGCACACCTCACTGAAACTTACTTCAATAACATATGTTAAAGTAAAATAAAATGAAATTACTAGAGTATGAAAAAACTATTAATTATAATTGATAGAAATTTAAAAAGGCCTTACAAAGAAGGTGACATATCAGTTGTGTCTTAGACAAGGAGTCTCAGTTTATAATATTTCCAGTATTGAAAAGGCCCAGTTTCTCCTCTGATAATTCTGCCCCATTTATTGAGCCTAATACAAAGGTTATTTGATATCTGACAATATGTATCATCATTAGAATGGAGAAATTTGACTTTAGATTCCTTTTTCGCTCAGAGGACTTTGAATCAATTTCATTCTTACAACCCCCAGACATACTCAGCCAAGTTCTTTTGGAATTTCAATCAAGGGCAAGTTTCATTATATAGCATTTTCCCCCCAGGTGTTAGTTACATGGTAATTGTAACATCACTTATATCACAACCCTCCCATCCTCTCCCCAAATGGGTGCACACCCAGTATACAACAGGAATACTATGAATTGTATGTAACGGTGACTAAACCCCCAAATGGGGGAGCAAATGCAAAATTATGGTGTTAGAGCCTTCCACCTGTTTTTATTGTTCAAGTGACTACGATATAGTGCTTCCCTCACTGATCAGATTGTACTGAATATCTTACTTTGAGGCACTGTAATACAGTACGTCTCTTTGGAGATTGATACAGAAATTCCTTTTAAGGGAGGAAGTCACCAGAGAAAACATGAGAAAAATGTTTTCATTCATGCTCCAACCTCTAATGATTTGTGGCACCTAACTAGTAAGATTAGGATAAGAACTTGGAGGCCACAATCTGGCTCCACAGGAAGAAGTATCAAGAGCTGATAGTCATGAGTGGGGAGATGAGGAGCACCAGAGCAGATGGAAGCATTTCCTGCATTTGTCATGCCAGCTCCACAGACCAGAATCAAAGAACAGAGGAGACTGCAGGGAATTGCACTATTATAACCATGAAAGTTATAGGCATGTTTTTTTTTTAAAAAAGTTTGAGCTCAATTAAATGGAACTGAGGCTCTTACAGCATAATGTTCTATTCCTGGTTACTAGGTGTGGGTTCCATTCCTATAGGAACAACATTAAAATGTGGAAAACCACAGGAAAATCATATACTTAGGTTGACTATTGCTTTTTCTAACCCATGAAATAAAACTGAGGATGCATATAAGAAAGGTCTGGGCACAGATAAAGGAAAAGATAACAAATTGGTAAAATTGGTATATTATAAAAAGGGGGACTGTACTGAGCTGATATTCTTTGAATATCTTGACTACTGAAGTCCCAGCATATTCTCCACTGAGGTACAAATAAATTTGGCATCTGTAGCTCCCCTATCCTATGTGTTAACCATCCTTGCAGGATAGGGAACCCAGAAATAGAGATTTTATCATCAGTCTTATGGTGGTTTTCAAGCACTGTTTGCAACACTAACAATTTACTAGCTGTTGTCTTGATACCTCTTGCTACAAAAAGTGAACAAGAAGAGAATGGAGATGTAAGATGTTGATCAGCATGGAATTTTAGGATCAATGCAAGTAGAAAGGTTTCTGTGATATGACGGTTCTTTTGTTCACAGAAGTCTATGCTATTTTGTTGTTTGAGTACAAAGTTTTCAGAATTTCTTTAACCATAAATAAATTGGAGTTTTCTTTTCAATCTCTTTTCCTAAAATTATAACTTTACAGGCCAATTTTTCGTATTCATCTGTGTGTGTTTATTGTTGTCTTTTCTTTAGTGACTGGTCATGCTTAAATTTCCCTCCTGTTTATAATCAACAGATATCATTGATTATCACAGGTAGCTTGCTCCAGGTTTGACGTGTGAGACAGTATAACCTCTTTATCATAAGAGAATTCAGAGTTCTCTGTGCACATGGAGGGCATGTTGCAGGTAGTATAGGTTGGAAGAAGACAGAAAGGGGGCATCAGTTTTCACTGTCAAAAGTTCCTTCAAGCAGATCACCAAGTTCCCTCTGAGAGGACTTCCTTGGCTTTTTCTGGGAGCAACCAACAATGGGTAATAGAGTAACACTCTGTGTAGCCTTTAGAAAATAATATTTCAAACAATCTCCTAGATTTCTACTCCATTTCTGGAAAGAGAAAAGAGAGCCAGCACCATGAGGAAAAGCCACCATCTTTGCTGCAACTAACTGTGTGTGGGTGGAGTGCCCCCTTTTATGGCACCAAAGTCTGCATGGACAAGTCCACTCTTCATTTGTGGATTCCTCATGGTCCTCCTATGATTTTACTGCTTTAATGATTAACTTGGCCTAAGGGAACTGAGTGAACGGGAGCTAAACACTTGTGCCTCATCTGTGAATATTATCAAGACATCACAACCTATAAACAGTTCTAGCTTCCCTGTACTTATTGTGCCAGGAATTAACATATCAGAACTCAACTGTTTTGATAATGTTATGGGGGTAAAAAGCAGGTGCAGAAAGGCTAGAACCAAAATAATTCATTTTTATCTCAGTGAGATTCACTTTCCTTATTTACAGATCTACCTCACAAGGCAGTTTGAGAATTTTACAAGGTGATTCTCTGAATATGCTTTCTCTGACAAATTATTTAACCTATGAATTGGGGATAGTACTAACTTTTACTTTTGAGAGTTGTTGTGAGCATTAAGTTCATAAATACATGTAAAGAGCTTAGCTTAACTCACAGAAAGCAGTAAAATCAGCATCAGTGTATTACCTTTTTTGTTATTAAGTTGTAATTTTGAACTTATTTAAACATTTAAGAGACTAAATTGGGAAGAAGAGAAAGAAAAGAAAATTAGGCCAATAGAAGACTAGGTAATTTTTCTAAATTAATCAGGAGTTGGCTATGAAGTATACTGATGTCCTGTAAAAGGGGGTTAAAAGATAGTGCCAGAAGAAAGGAAATGTTACCAATTTTGCACCGTAAATATTGACAGAAGAGTGGATCTATAATAAGCAACTCTGAAAATGGAAACTCAGGGACTTATTTTGTGGTATTAAAAGTGCATCTCTGCTCCTCCCTTGCTTTCCTTTCTATTAGTATTTTTCTTAAATTGCAATAGAGAATTTAAATATTAAAAAATCCACAATTAAAGCACATTCTTCATTTAATTTTAATTTCTTAGCAGTTCCTAAAAAAATGGCAGGACAGAAAACACAAAATGGGACAGCTTCTAAATTCAGTTTGCATGCAAAATGAAAATGAATTATAGAAAAGCAATATATAATATTCATTGTCATTGATGCTTTATCATCAGCAATTTTTACATAGCAATAGCAATCTATCATTTATCTATCTGCTTAAAATGATATGCTAACTTGCAGAAAGGGCAATACCATAATATCACCTCTGATAGTATTTCTTGTGATAAGTAGAAAAAATACTGTGAGAAACCTTATGTATGATTAACTTAACAGAATTTTGAAAACTCTTCTTGACTCTTTAAGATTCAGAAGCTGTGTATTCATTTTTAGTCTTTTGGTTTTATTTCCTGTGCTATCAGTTACCTATATTACTTTTCTGTTTCTAAATATGCAATGAATCCATCTGGATAATAATCATCAGACAGTGCTCAAAAATAAGAATTCTATGTAAAGGAGAAGTTTCATGATATCTCATTAGTGTTATTTGGAATAAACCATAATGAGAAATCCAAAATTAGATGTTCATAGTAAACCTGTCTTAAAGACCTATATGTATTTCTTATTTGCATTTCATTAATTGTTATAGTTGTCCTGTGAGATACACATATAACAGGATGGTTTTGAAAAATAATTCCTGAAACTTAACCTGCAAAACCGACATTGACAGGTCAAAACAGAAAAGTTTGTAGTCTTATAACTATAAAATCTATCAGCGAAATAAAAATAGCACAAGCCCCTTTTTTCTTCTCCTTCTCAAAAAATAAAATGCTAACCTAAATGAAAGCTTGCTGTGGCTTATTGTTTCATTTTTCTCTTTCAATATATTAATGCATTTTGATCTTTGTGGAGTGAATATGATTTAGGAAGTTCTACCTAAGTATTGTGGCAGCTTTATTCTCTCTGTTGCATAACCTTCTTTTGAAGAGAAGAAAGAGGTCATTTTTCTAGTACAAGGAAAGGATTCATAAAATTGGCAAAGATATTTTTTATTTGGATAAAGGTCACAGAAATCTGCATCCTGAAATAGAAACCTTGAGTTAATTAGATGACCATTTCTTAAATAAGTTCCACTTTCTATTCAGTACAAGAAATGCCAAAGAAATATAAAACTTACATAAGAAATTTGGTATACTCTCTAGACGCACCTCAGAGTTCCTACTTTTCCAAATTTTTAGCAGTATTCATTCAGTTGGGAAATTCTTCTGAAGTATGTAAAATGCATTTGTTTTGCAAAAATATTTGCTTCCCCCAAAATTTTTAGTGACATATACTATACATGATATATAAGATGTCTGTGTAATATTATTGGGACATATATTTGAATTCTTTAAATATTCTTAAACTATTGTCTAAAAATAAGAGCCAACACCTTCTAAACATTTTAATTAAAAAAAAAGAAAGAAGGAAAGGTAGAAAGAAGGGAGAGAGGAAAGGAAGAAAGGCAAAAAAGAGGGAAGAAAGAAGGGAGAAAGGAAATACATGCTGGCCTAGGTATTGCTCAATGCTAAACCCTAAGCTTCAGTATCACAAAAATGTAATAAATAAATAAGGGCAGGAAAGGTTTCAGATGAACTATCAGAGGAGCTGACAATTCCTGATGGGAACAGAAGGCAAATATGAAAAGATACCCATTTGAAGCCTTGAGATTTAGAAGTTATTGTAAAAAATAGTTTTTCCAGAGTGACCTGAACCAGGTAGTTTTGATCCACTCTATATTCTAGGTAAACAACTTCACAGAAGTTATACATCTATGTGATTTAAAGGTAACCCATAAACCACAGCCTATCACATAAGGTTAGGTGTGGAATTATCCACTTGTGATCATGTTTGGGCTCATGATCTTTTGGATTTTGAAGCATATCAGGTGTTGGATTTTTGGGTTAGGAATGCTCAACCTGTCTTTATCTATCACAGTTAAATGTGACATATTCTAGAAATGAAATGCAAAGATGAGCAGTTAGAATTATTTTTTGTTTACATTTCTATTGTGGAAATTATGACTTCATTAAATATTTAAAACTTGCTATTTGTGAAGCATGGTTTAGACAGTATAGTTAATTGGTTCAACTGATATCATATATTCATCACACATACATACACCCCAATTTTGTATGTCTTGCATCCATTCTGATGCCTACTGATGAGCATCCTCTTTATCACCAAGAAACAAACTAGCATGAACACAATCACTTGTCCTCAGTACTTATATTTTAGCCTAGCTAGAATCCTACTAGTGAATTATTTGAATGAGTACTTTCCTAACATTCTGAATCCATGGGCTATTTCTTCCTAATTGTTAGATAGCTATTGCAACAGCATTTGCTCTCCCTTTACTAGTGCCCTTGTTCTCTAATTTGCTATAACTTTCTTCCAGTTGAGTTCTAGAAGCACATATTCACTAAGTTGCTAAGGCTGGCCTTGAACTGGCCATCTTCCTGACTCAGCATCCCAATGTGCTGGGATTACAGTTGTGCACCACCATGCCTGACTAGAAACACATATATGGTTATTAGATGTTGATAAAAAAATGCCTGTTAAATGCAAGGTGTTTCTTCCTGGGTGTACACACCAATACTTCATTATTTGCCTTGTGATATTGTTTCACAGTGGTCATATTTCAAGCTAAGGAAAGATTCATATACATGTGCACAAGCTGTCAATTACATTTTTCTTGACTCTTTCTATCCTCATCTGGCGCAATCATTTTTCTCATTAAGATTCCATAAAAGTTCCCAAGAACACAAATGATGAGTTTATCTGCAAGTAGAGGGACTGATCTATTCATCCACTCACTAAAGGCTTCCCTTTACTTCGGCTTCTAATTTCTATTTCATGGTGATAGTGATGTTAATGATGATGAAGAAGGTCAATCAATATTTGTGAATAAAACGATTAAATAAAATTCACTACTACTAATACGTATTTCTATGGAATCATGTAATCTAAGTTCTACAAGACTAGTTCAACACTTGTTCTTGTACATTTAGTGAGATTGGGTTATTTGTTATGTAAGCAACAGAGCCAAATTTCATAATGTTCATGATGGTAATGATGCTAGAAAGAAAACAATGTTTATTTCTAAGTAAGTAGACAAACACCTCTGTAGCTAACCTCCTGTCCAGACATTTCTTATTAGTGCAATACAAATTGTAGAGAAAGAATTTTCTGACTCAAACTATAGCCCACTCAGTGATTGAGAATACAATGCTTTAGGTTTAATTCTAAGGAACACATTAGTGCACGTTCTGAGAAAATATGTCAAATATCTGTCAGTGAATTAGTTAAGAGGTAAAAAAGATAAAATCACTGTTTAAATAGTTTCAGTTTTAGTTTTAACCTCAGATAATAAATATTAAAACAAATGAATATATAACTTTCTTTAAATACAAAAGGGATATAAATTTAACATGAGCATAATAAGAAAAATGATTTCCATTATAAATTCATTCTGAGTGAGGAGAAATTGCAGGCCAAAAGGTCTAAATGTCTTTTATTTTTGCTGTTTTGTTTTTTCCAATGGAAAATATTTTCTGTATTTTAAGTGGCTATTGACTTAGGCAGTTGGGTGAAAAACAACTGCATTGGATAATGGAAGATGCGTTTTTAAAAGAAATCATTAAAAGCATGATTATAAGCTGGTTGGTTGCTGAAGGTCTAAATTGTGAAAATTTATTGATGTTAATGATGGTAATCATGGCAGCTGAAAAGTATCTAAATAACAAAAAGGCAATGCTGCTTATGAAGTACAATGATACAATTTATAATGATTAGTGGAAAAGCACACTAATATACTTGATGCAATATTTTGAAGGTTGCTCAGCCATCAACTTCCCACAATACCATTCAATTAAATACACAATAAAAATCTATGATTATTTATGGAAAGTATTTTGTAGTGATTGTAGAATAGTACATTTCAAATTCTGGCTGTATATGAAAACAGAAATGCCTGATCTAATGCACCATTAAGCAAACTGTAGCTTTTCTGTACATTTTTTAAACATTAAACTAATTATGATGAGGTTTGGTCTTATTTTATACTGCATATTTAATCTTTTTTAAGAGCCTATCAAATTGAATCACAAGATACAACTTGTTTATGCTATAAGCAACCACATGCAATATGAGCAATGCACAATATCCTGGCTTAATTGAAAAAAGTCCATGTTATCTTAAATACATTTAGAAGTATAATACCACACAGCTGTAATTTGAACTTGCCATTTAATTATATTTTAAAACTAATTTATATGACTTGAAACATTTTTTTCTCTCTTTCCTACATAGAATTCTATGCTATTGACCTAGTTAAAATTAGCTCCTTTTGAAAATCAAAGAGAATAAAGATTGAGTGAGCCTTCTAAGGAGGGGAGAAGTGCTACCACACACAAGGAATCACCTAAATTTGTTTATCAGATGGTATTCTGTTTACTAAGTCAATGAGCACCCTTGGAGGTCCCTGTCTAGCAATCTCTGGGCTCTACCTTCAAGTTCTATGAAAGAATCTACTTCAGAATAGAAGGTCTTCAAAATTTCCTCCTACCTCTCTCTGCCTCCCTTCTTCCCTTTCTATTTCCCACACTTAGAGGATGCAAGAGGAAACCTCAAATCTCTTAATTTCCTCAACTTTGAGTAGTCAGATGTAAGGAAAATCTCTAAGCACCACCCATTTGAGTATAACCTGACCATGAACCCTCTGTTCCTATGCTCTCAAAGTACTGACTCTGCTCTTGCCACCTAAGTTTTCCAGTTTAGGTTCTAGAGCAATCTATAATGTTCACACCAAAAGATGGATGCACATGGAGTCATCAAAAATAAAAAATGCAGTATAAATTGACATAGGATGTTCAAACTTGTTTAATTAATTAAGCTTTTTTCAATAGCCTGCAATCTAATGGTACAAGGTGAAACAAGTTAATTTCTGGAAGACAAGAAATGCCATCAAATCAGAAATTTAATTTTACAATAAAATTCTATAAAAGATAATAAAATGGCTTACCTTTACAAAATGAGACACCATTTCCTGAAAATCCCAGGTTGCAGTAGCACCCTTCAGCTCCATTACGGATTTCACATTTTGCATTTGGGTCACAGGTTGTCTTGGTGCAATTTTGAGTATGAGCACAGTTCAACAAAGTGGAAAAACCCACTAGATAAAATAGAAAAACATAAAATATCTTTTCAAATACATCTTCCCCTTTTGAGTTAGAATATAAGAAATACAAATACTCTTCTTTCTTTCCATTTAGATAAACAGATCATGAAAATTTCCCAACGGAGCATTTAG
>JAJEJO010004268.1:5632-153532 GCA_020662805.1 Glaucomys volans | reverse complement strand
TTTGGGTCTTCATATTCCAATGTGTGTTATTTTAAGATGATACCTTATTATCTAGGAGGAAGAATGTAATTATGTATTCTTTCTTCTGTGTTCTAATGATTGTTAATTCTGCCTATTTTACAACAATTTCTTTTACATTTTCTTACATTAGGGGAAATTAAAGCAAGATTAAACATACTGTTCAAAGATTGATATTCCAGAAATGGAAACAAGACAAACAAAAACAGAACAAGATTTTATTTCAAAGTTACTGAAAATAAACTTGGAAGTGATATTTT
Organism: Glaucomys volans; assembly: GCA_020662805.1. Taxonomy (NCBI): domain Eukaryota; kingdom Metazoa; phylum Chordata; class Mammalia; order Rodentia; family Sciuridae; genus Glaucomys; species Glaucomys volans. Next base: position 153,254 of record JAJEJO010004268.1, on the reverse strand, counting down.
ATGGACTGTTAAGATAAGAAAAAGCATAGGATGTTCCTTTTTTATTGTTGTTCCAGATCTTTTCAAGAGAAGGCTTGGGGACCAACAGTTATGAATCATGAAGTCATTGTTCTGAAAACAGACATCTGAGATAAATTGTCCTTATCTGGTACCAAGAGATCCTTAAACTTTCAATTCCAAATCCCAGGCCCACGTAGGACTGGACATACTGTCTAAACCAGAATTAATTCGCCTTCCGAGATGTGATTTATTATCTTTCAGGGCAGCATCATCAAAATGGTATTTTAAATGAACCCAAAGTCTGGGCAGGCAATCCCCTTAAAATGTCAGGAAGCCGCCCATAGTGCTAATGGCTTGGAAGTCCCAAGTTTCTTGGGGGGAGATCAGGAAAAAAGGTCAAAGTCTGAGGCGGCTTCGAGGGCTTCAGGGACTTCTCCAGTAGGAGTAAAAAAGTAACAGTCCCTGAGCCTGAATACCAAGCTCCAGAGTTGAAAGGCCAAGGAGAAAAACATCCTGAGAAGTCCTGCGCAATTCTCCTCGCGGACTCTGCCAGATATGCTTGCCACATGAGCTCCACATTGTAAAAACTCCTGTTCCTACAAGTGAGGGCCCTCCTGCAACCGCGGTGACCAGGGACGCCGAGCACTCACCTAGGAGCGGGAGAAGCTTCATTGGCGGCGGCCGCGGCGGTGGCGCTGGCAGTGAGCGAGGCTGGCTGTGCGGGGCCCTGTACCCGGGATGGCGGGGCGCGGCAGGGTCGGGCTCGGCTCCGTCCCCGTGACGCACGGGCTTCCTCCGGACACTTTCCGGCCTCTTTTGTGTGACTGTGTGTGTCAAGCTCTGAGTCCGAAGGCCACGTCCGGCCTCTGGACCCTTTCCCCAGGCCACCTGGGCTCCATTCCCTGCCTGGTGACTACAGCTGCCAGCACGATTGTAGACCCTCTGTGCATCTTTTTGCCTCAGAAGCAGCTCTCAGAGTGTCAGCCTCAAAGCCCTGCTCAACAAAGATCTCCAAAGACCCATGAAGTAGCCTCCTGAGGGCACCCAGAGCGAGCTAGGTGTTAGGGGTCCTCCCTGCAAGCTACACTCCAGGATTACAGCCCCCTTCTATGCAATAATTAACTTCCATAAGGAACAATGAACCAGGAAGTAATCAATAGACCTGGGTTCATGCAATGTAGCATTACCAACACCCAGCACTCACCTTGCTGGGACTCAGGGTGACAGGGAGCAAATATTAGAATTGCTAAAATGACCACACAAAAAATAAATTAAAAAAACAAAACAGCCACAAAAATAAAAGCAACATTTCAAGAATAAAATGGGTATGAAAGTACAAAATGCTGTTTTCCATTTTGAAATTAAGTTTCAAGTAAAATCCACCTTTACCTGCTTCCTCATCCTAGAACAATTTATGCATCATGTATGGTTTCCCTCTTGCATATTACTGAGAAAGTTCATTATGTAGAAACATGATTCAGGTTGGAACATAGAAACAAGTCCAACTTAAAAATTAAAAATAACTAGCAGGCAAAATAATATGTAATGACAGGAAAGCAGATCAATGGTTGTGTAGATTGGGACAGTGTGGTGAACTGACTGCAGAAATTTGGGGTAATGGCAATATTGCATATCTTGATTGAGAAGGTGATACATGAGTACAAGCCTTTGTCAAAACTCATCCAATTGTGTACTTAAAAGGAGTTCATTGTAATGTAAGTTAAAGAAATCAAATTTTATGTAAATTTAAAGAAAATCAATTTAAGGAAAAGAAATGATGGATGTTCATACCATCTACATGAGCCATTATACCTTGAAAGAGTTAGGTATACCCTTGTCACTTCCCAAAGCCTAATTCAGCAAATGTCTACTGTGAATTGACATTTTATAGAGAGCATCTTCAAAAATATGAATAGCTGTGCCCGCCCCCCAGCTCCATGGAGTTTAACAAAATAGTGGTGGTAACGATCAAAACTAGTCACAATGACACGTCACAAAGACGTGAGTGTTTAAGTATAGACACATTCCCCTGGCTTTCCACAGCATTTTCCTGGACCTTTTTTAATTTAATTTAAGGTTGACCAAAAACTCCTGAGAATGATACCACACTATGTGAGCCTAAGGAGGATCAGAGTTGTTATGTAACTTGCCCAGAGTCACATAGTTATTCTAAGTAGTTGGGTTTGATTCAAATCGGACGATTTTGCTCTTAGTTACCTATTATATTCCTTCTGTAGTGGTCCTACCCTCAGGAGGTTGTTGCAAGAATGAGGAGCCATCAGATAGTGCTACTCAAGGAGCTTGAAAACCCTTAATGTAAAACAACAAGAATGAGAACAACAAACACAAAACTATTCTTTTAAAGATTTCTTTTATCTTTCTCTTTCTGCTCTTCCAACCTCTCCCTATTGGGGATTGAACACAGAAAGGCTCTACCACTGAGCTAAATTCCTAGACCTTTTTATTTATTTAATTTGTTTGAGACAGTATCTCATTAAGTTGTCCATGTTGGTCTTGAACTTCTCATCATTATGTCTCAATCTCCTGAGTAGATGGGATTACAGGACTGTGCCTCTCTTTTTAAACTGGATAGCAATTCAGGAGAAAAATTCTGGTAGCAATGCAAATGATGAATTTTAAGAAGATACCAAAGGCACGGAAGCAAGAATAGACTACAAATAGTCCAGGAAGGAGAACAAATTCCTGAACAAGAGTAGAAGGATTAGGGGTGGTGATATAGGTATATGTTTGAAATAGAGAGTGTGGTGATTTCCCAAGTTATGTGAGTGGAAAAAGGAACTATTCTTACAAAGCAGAAAGCTACCATGAGGACTACCTTTGAAGGGGAAAAACAAGGAGCCCATTTCTGCAGCATAAAATTGTAAGTAGTACACTGACAAAGCAGATCTGACTCTGTTTATGTGAAACTAGTTTCTTCAGTCATATGAAGTTGAGTTTCAGTGTACTGTACGTACAGAGAAACTAACTTCAAAAGGCTTAAATATAGAAGTGTATTATTTTCTGAGACAAGTTATAAACTGAAACACAGTATCTATTTAAAAAAATCATTACTCTAAAATAAATTACCCCATATATCTGCCACACATGCTTAATTTTTAGTTTTATCCCAAAAAGTATAGAAGACAGCCAAATCTTTTAAAATATGTCTTCTCTGTACATTGCTTAAAAATTAGCAAAAGAGAATGAAAACTTTAATATCTCATTAAAATGTTTTCCAAGCTTTCCTTTTGCCTGTGCATTCTTTTTAAAGGTGAAAGTCTATTCATACTTCTTATCAAGAAAATGATGCAGGTGAGGGGGCTGGGGATATAGCTCAGGTGGTAGAGTGTTTGCTTCACAAGCACAAGGCTGTGGGTTCAATCCCCAGCACCACCAAAAAAGAAAAAGGTGCAGGTGAAAACAAGTGTTTAATACACTTCTGGTTTTCAGATGGCTCATTGTAATATCAAAATTATTTAAAAATACATTGATTGAAGAAGCCTGCAATTCCCTAAAGGAATAAATGTAATCACTGTATAACTCTGGATCCATCATCTTTACATTACTTACACAGAAACATTGAGAATTTTCAATAAAGATTTTTAATGGTCAATAAAAGAAACCATATTTGAAAGAGGTCTTTTAAAATATTGAACTGCAAGTCTAAACTTTCATCAACACATTTCCCTTGGGAGGCATTGGGGCATGGTTGGCTTTTGAAGACGCAAGGCTCACTTGGACCTTGAATGTGGCTAAGTATAGCACATGGAAGTCAAGTCACTTTAAGCTGCCTACCTACCTGATTGTGGGTTTTAGGAAATACACCATTGCATTGGTGATTCTAGCATCAATGTGAGATTTTATCATATTCATGCTTACTTCTATCTTAGGTCTGTTTATAAATGCTGAATTATACAGGATTTCCTTGAAAAGGTCTTAGATTTGAATTTGCTCTTCAATATGAAGACCTGGGTTTAGCTCTAGCTTTTATCTTGAGTGGATTCTTTAACTTTATTGGGAATAAGTTGACCCTGTTTCATGAAAATTGAAATAGTGTTACATGCCAGAATTATCAAATATCCATACTTTAAACATTCAACTTATCTAAATATAGGAAATTAGTGCACAGCTGATTAAAATGACCTTCCCAGGGTTGTAATTATGGCTCAGTGGTAGAGTACTCACCTAGCAAGTGTGAGGCACTGATTTGATCCTCAGAACCACATCATAATAAATAAATAAAATAAAGGTATTGTATCCATGTACAACTAAAAAATATTTTAAAAAATAAAAATAAAAAGGATCTTCCCAAAGGTACTGTAAAGGTCTGCGCTAGGATCATAGTGCTGCTTCTGGACTTCCTTCCTAAGGCCTTTGAGACAGTGTCTAATTCTCACCAAGTGTTAATGTGGTTGGATTCTGTTTGTCCAATTGTGACTAAACCTCCAAATATTAGTCATAACAGATCATTTGACTTTCTCAAACTACTGAACTTTCATCATCATTTCATTGATTGTGGTCATTTCTCATAACCTCACACTATCACAGTTCCTATAGCACCTCAACTGGATTACAATTTACCACATCATTTACCATATCATTACCACCATAGCTCAATTTTTATCAAAACCAGCTTGAACAATGTACAAGTGATAAAAGTGCTCTAGAAAGATAAAGAAAGGAAGAAGATTTCATCACAATAAAGTTAATGTTGAAACTTAAAAAAGCTTTAGCAAAGTGAAACTGGAACCCCCCAGAGTATGGGAATTCTCATAAATGGATAAGGACTGAGTCATCACAAAATGGACTTCTCTCTTAATGCTTCTTCTTAATGTGGTCTCTCAGAACTTGAAAGTCAAGAACATATATTTGTTTGCTGCTCTGTACACTTCCTGAGTATGATAGCTATGGAATAAAATATGGCTGATTGACTGATTGAATGAATAATAAATTTCTAGAATAGTATATAGCAAAATTCGTGTAAAATGCAAAGTTTTACTTTCAAAGATTAGCTGGAAATTGCTTGCCTCAGAGGACCTGTAGGTTTACAGATGCATTTTGTATTATTGGAATATAGGAGTATTATCTTTTGCATTTAAATTTAAAATAAAAGTCAGCAAAACAGTTATATTTACAGTAATTCTAAGTTTCTAGATGGGGGGATGACAAATTGTTTCTTTTTTGTCTAGTGTTAAATTTACAATATAATATAGAATATAATTTCCAGTCAGGAAAGAGATGCTGCAATATCCAAACATAGCTATCTGGAAATTTGGATCTTCATAATCTATATTAATATTTGTCAACATTTTGTAATATGAATAAATTACATTTTAATATACATGTCTACTTATCTGTAATAATTTCATGATCTAATTATGAAAATCAGGTTAGTATTTAAAAGAACATTTTTAAAATTGATTTTCCAAGACTGCCAGTAGCATTTGACAAACTTTCCTGCTAGTAACTTTCTCAGTGGAAGGGGGTGCAAAAAGCATCTGCTAATGTTCAGTATTGCATGGAAGGGAGGAGGCCCAAGTTCCTTCCCAGCCTGGTCGTTCAATTGTTCTGTGACCTTCAAAAAGTCACTAAATCTTTCCATTATTCTGTTTAACATTAGCAAATGCCCCTGCTTTGTATGGTTTCTTTTCTCCCTAAAGGTTCCTTTCATAAAGATTTATAAACGACCACCCACACTTAGGAACAGGTTCTTTTTGGGGGCCAGGCATTGACAGAGAGAGAGAGAGAAGAAGAAAGGGAGAGATATGTTAACTTTGTTTAGACCTTTTGCATATTATAAAAATCTAAATCTGACCATCTTTTATAAAAGACTGCACTCCTGCAACAGAAACCATGTAATTTACTTTCTATTTAATATTGTTCCACTTTTAACTGTGCTTTCCTCATGTTGTAGCTCTGATTATTCATAGCTGATTGCTCTTCTTCATCAAGTTGTCCAGAATAATAACCTGAGAGGTTACTGAATCCATCAAGGTCTACAAGTAATTTAAATTATTTTTTTAGATTTGTAATACATTGTACTTTACATTAAACTTCATCTACCTTTATGTTCTTCAATCACTAGCTTATTACATCTTCTTACACTTCTCTACAATGGCTCATTTCCTTAGGAAAATTAAATATTATAATTATGTCCTAAGAGCAACTATGATGCATTGTTATTAACGTGTAAATTGAAGATACAAGCCTTTGGCTCAGGTCTCCAGGGAACAGCATCCCTACCTTCCTATTACTTCAAGAATTTTCTTTACATTCTTACTCTTTGCTTTCTACTTTGTCACAAATCTTTAATTTCAGCTAAGATTAAATTTTCCTACTGTAATTTGTGTTGCAAGTAGTCCTTTGTTAGGAAAGAAAGGATTAGAAAATAGAAAGCTATTTGGAAGTCTAAATAAAGTGTGTTAACTGATACTCATTTGTAATTTTTCTGATTTTTAAAATGTTTCCTTTAAAGATAGGCCTCAGGTCCTGAGATTTCCTCATGTCTTCATTTGCAACCATAAATAAACATAAATAGAACTGTCTCCAAAAAAATTAAAATATAATTTTGCTTAAAATAATTAGGAAACTAAAAGTAATCATTTGCTCTTTCAAGCCATGATGCCATAAAGATATTATTGATACATAACTTATCAATTAACATTTTTAAACCAGGGATTCTCATAAACAGTTTATTTTTACTATTTTACTTTTTTATGTCATAAAAACCTATTTACAAACAAGTTACATGACTTTCTGCTAAAATTCTTAGTTTTTTGACTCTCAAAATTTTAATTATACTAAATAATCTTTATTCTAGTAATTTATTTTAGTGATTTATCTTAGCAACATAGTACATAGTTTGATCATTTTTAAAGTTATCAATATCATTTGTTTTCTTTGTATATGAAATTATACACACATTTGTTTTTCATTAACTTGTAAGAGAGTTTTGGAAATCTAAAACAATGGTCAGATTTGGTGATACTTCCAGAAACATCTTTATGGATGGACTTGTATAAAGCAAAAAAGAAAAATGATGTCTTCTGACTTTCAGTCAATTTTGTTTATGAAACCTAACAATAAATTTTAAGGTATGAAGAATAATGATATGAAAAAAAAACTAACATTATTTTATTTTTGTGACCAAATGTGATTTTGAAGATAAGAACAGTGGAAGAATGAAGAGGTTTTTTAATAAGTAGATGATCAAATATTTACAAGTAATTTCCTTAACGAAAATATGCCTGTTTAAAAATGGAAAGTTTCTAAATTGCAATTGTATTTAGCTGTGAAACTGTTTAGGCATGAACAACCAAAGTTGCAGCTGAATTATAACAACATAATGGACCTTCAATCCTGAGGTTGAAATTCTATTGTAGTATGTTTTTCTTTTTGTCTAATTAAATTAAAAGATTAAAAAAGATTACAGCCCAAGCAGTTGATATTTTCCTTAATCTAGGCACTTCTTTAAAAAATTGAGCTACATATTAATGATTTAAAGTAGTATTTATTAGATTTTTATTGTACTAAACACTAATATTTCTACTAAAAACTAATATTTTTTCTATTATACAAATTTGTTTTCATAATTATACATTTTGTTTTTAATAAATCCAGTCCCCTATCTTTAGCAGCATATCTTCTAAACATGTTCAACACCCCCATAGTTTTGAGAATAAAATGTTTCACTCATACTTGAATCACTTTTGAGAACTGTATTATAATGCATACAACTAAAATCATGAATTCTATCTTCCTATCTTCCTATTTTTGAAAAGCTGAAATTAATTTTATGCATTGCTTTTACGTTCAGTTCTAAGATTGATAAGGTTGATGCATACAATATTTAAGTGATGTATCTTGTTTATAGTTCTCTGTGGTCCATTACCAGAGCATTTGAGAGGAACCATATGATTATGGTCTTAAAGGTTGTCCTGTAAATACACTAATTTTGTTCCATTTCCCTTCTGCCCTTGTCAATAGAATAGCTAAAACTCATCCTGTTCTTTTTGTTTTTGGTTTTTGTTTTTTCTGAAGGACTTACAAGGCTGTCAAAAGTATGAATTAATTTTGTAAATCTGTCATGAAATGCTCACACCTAAAGAACCACCGTTATGATTGAATTTAAAATGTATCACATACTTGCACTGTACTAAAATTTTCTGAAGGGAAAATGTGGTTAACAAAAGAATCTATTCTTACTAGAGTCTTTAAGTTGTAGCTTCATGGTTTTTCTGAAGGCAGCAGAGCACTGAAGAAATCTGTGTATGATAAAATGATGTCTGGTGGAAATTTTAATGTGTAATATCCACATCTCAGTAATTTATTATTAGAGTATCTGATCACTCTGGAATTGAATTATCTGCAAAGTATTATTATCCAATAAAAGCAACAGTCTGTATGGGATATCTAATAAACTAAGTTACTAGGAAAAATAGGATATAAGATGTTTTCAAATTCCCTGCCTTTATCTCAAAAACTGCATCCCAGTTCTTATTTACCACATGATGATCACACCTCCATTAACTTCCAGTAACTTCACCTTCCCAAAGCGATGGTCAGTTTCTTTATCTGCTGGAGTTTTAGGTTTTGCTTCAATCTACCAGGCCCACAACAGGAAACTGGTGTTGCAGCTCTTCTATGTGGGGTACCTGCACACCAGCTGCAAAGGCCTGCTTACCTCCACAGTCCTCATGAGAAATTTAGTTTATAATGAATATTTTTTCGTTTACAATGAAAGGAAACTGTTCTAATGAGATGGTTGGATTCAGACTGATGGAATTGTGAAAGTGAAAAATAACAGCACGAAGCTTCTTCGATGCTGATGGTTACTCTAGTAATCAAAGGCTCTTAGACGGTATTCTACTAAAGCTCATTCTGTATTTTCCTTGGCAGAATCACAGGAAGTTTGTTTTTTCATTAGAAAATATGCACTGTATGGTTATTAAATCCAAAGAAAAGGTATTTTTTAATTTCATTTAAATAAAGAAGCAAATAATTCAATTATCAATTTATTTTTACTGCTGCCTCAGGAGCAACCTTAGATATCCTCCTCTTTTCGTCAGATCTCTAGCCAGCATTACTGAGAGTTCACTGTGTGGCACAATCTGTGTGCCACCCTGGAGTCGCAAAGCTACAGTAGCACAAGCAGAAACATCTGAAATGGCACAGAGACTAAGTTTGGATTGCCTGGACAGTGAGCCAGCTAGAGCATGGAGTTCTCTCTCTGCTTTCTTGAGCAGGGTGAGGACCTAAACTTGACTTTACAGTGGACCCCAAGACGCCCAGGTATTTTCCCAGACAACTTTTGTCAATAGCTAGGATAAAAATTGAGACTGCTTAGCTCCCAAATTTACTGTAATTCCTTCTTATACAACTGACAAAATTAAAGTCCTACTCATTCCACCAAAAGAGAGAGACTCTCTCCCCTAGAAGACACATCTGCACTTCATGGGCAGCAGAGAGACCTAAACAATATTTTTCTACAGATGATGGGAAGACTGGTGGTCTGTGTCTTCTCTTTTTTTGTGCACCCTTGTCTTCCATCTTAGCCCATTTGCTGTTGCTGATAACACAATGCCCAAAACTGGATAAGGTATAAAGAAAAGAGGATAATTTTGGTTCATAACTTTGGGCCAAGGTTGAGCTGCTGAATGTGGTGGTAACCTTCTTGCTTGCAGAGTCCCAATGTGGCCAAGGGCAGGGTGAGAGATAGGGATTATGCAAGTGACCTGGCAAAACTGGCTTTTGTAGTCGACCCACTCTCAAGATCACTCACTGATTAATCACATGAATGGATTAATTCATTCATGAGAGCAAAGCCCTAATTACTTCTTAAAGGTCTTACCTAGTCTCACATTTTAATAACTCAGAATAGCAATTAAGTTTCAATATAAGTTTCTGAAGGAATAAATCATATTCACACCATGTAGCTTATTTACTTGGTCAGGTATTTTTCTGGGTATGTATTGTATAAGTTTGGATTACCATGCAAGGAGATTTGGTTCTTTTCTCCCTTCTTTTAGGGCAAACCCAAGAAAATGAATTTTCCAAGTGATAACAGTCACCTAGGAGACAAGAAAGCTGGTTTTAGGTCCTGGTTGCCCAACAGCAGTGACTGTGAAGCCTGTAGGTTATTAGGCGTGGCAGAGAAAGCTGCCTCCTGATGGGAAAAGGGAAATTCTTTATCTCATCTATTTTTCTGAGTATCCCAAAATGTGTTTTCAGGGTAACTTTGAGTCAGTCCTGTCCCTCATGCCATAAAGTTAACAAGACATGCCGTAAGGTTCAATGATGTTAGAGTTAAATAGGTGTGTGGATCATGTTTTGGTTTCTGTGGCCAAAATGCCTAACAAGAACAACTTAGAAGAGGAAAGATTTATTTTGGCTCACAGTTTCAGAGGTTCAGTCCATGGTTTGCTGACTCTAAGGCAGAAATATCATGGCAGAAGGGCCTAGCAGAGGAAAGTTGCCCAGCTCATTAAATTCAGGAAGTTGAGAAAGGAAGGGGCTGTGGAAAAGATAAACCCTTCTGGGGAAGGCTCCAGTGACCTACTTCCTCCAACTAGTTCCTTCCTCCCGGTAGTCCATTTAGCTATCAGTGATGACATTGGAATGCTCATGATGCAATGGTTGCCTGAAAGACCCACCTCCTGAACCTTGCTGCTTTGAGAATCACAGTTTCAGCACATGAGTTTTGTGGGAACATTTATAAGGATAAATCAAATATTATGATGCAAAGAAATTGTCAATAATGGTATAAACAATTCAGTCTGCTGGAGAGCATGGCAGAATCTTCTTACTGTATCTCTAACAAATACTTGTATTTAGTAATGCTATCTTGTACTTAAAGCAGTAAAACTGGCCTAGTAAGATAAAGTTTGCATTTCCTAGTCTATCTTGCAGCTGGTATCCTTGAGAGTAAGTTCTGGTCATTGAGGTGTAAGTATATTCTTTGAATTTCATTCTTAGAAATCTTGAAATAGGTGAGATTTTGTTTTCTACCTGCACCCTCCATTCTGCTACTTATGGCGCAGTGGTAAAAAATTGGAACTCTAGCTGTTCTCTTGGACTAGGAGAAAGAGCAATGTTGAAGTGTTAAACCAATATCCCTGAAGACAGTCAAGGCAATGCAGCCTCCACAAAAGTGGAGGCAAAAGTGCCTACTCCTAGTTTTCTTTAATGCAAGAAAAATAACCTCTTGCGTGTTCGAGTCATCATTATTTTGGAATTTGCTCTTAAGTATATATAAACCTAATCCCAACTGATAATGATTTCAAAACTATCAATGTTTTGGATTTGAGGGAGCTAGAGATGATAGGGTTGTGGTCCAGCAGGACCCAGGAAGTGTCCTCATTCACTGAGATAGCAGTCACCTCTGTACTAAAACAATGCCCAGACTCTACCCAATTTGTTCTTGTCTTCTAGTAGTTAATGACCCAAGCCTCACCAAGAAAGTCCGAAGCTCAGGAGGGAAGTAGTAACGCTGGGATAAGTCTAGGTAATCACATGGCTCAGAACTGCAGTTTAGAAGAATAAATACATTACACATACACAAACACACATATATGTGTATGAATATACAAGGGTGTGGCTGTGTTTATGTGTGTGTGTGTAGGGAGAGAGAGTGAGTGAGTTCTGGACAAACATCCAAAACTTTTGAAAATATAATGTCTTTTCACATATAAGTACAAGAAAAATTACCCAAAATTAAAATCTTCATTTTCACTTTATTTTCTTCACTTATTAGTCTAGAGATTAAAACAAAATTAAAATATTTTCTCAATATTTATTAGGAGATGAGTCCAATGTTATATCCATCTATATCCAAACTCTGTGCACATATTGCATTTGTAACAGTTCCATTAGCTTGTGAATTAAATTAAAATGATTGTCCACATTAAAATATAAATGCTGCATGAAAGTCCCTCTGTGTGGCATGCCCTATACAAGTGACCTAACTGCTCATGACTCCATTCTATGGGTGTTCTACTCCATCTATTAAAAATAATGACAAACCTTCAAGATTTCAAAGAAATCCATAAGGATCTTATCCAAAAGGTTATTGAAATGCTTTCAGAGAGTTGACATGGTGGCTTTTATAGATTATGAAGGCAGTCATTAAAAATAAGATAGTATTTATTGGAGTAACATGAAAAAAGCATCCCAGCATGCTGTAAATGATAATGGGAATCTTTGATTAATTTACAACTATCACATGGTGTTTTTGTAACAGAATCCTAAGCTTTGAGTGAAGCAAATGTGGCTTATTGATAAAGTCTTTTGGCCTTTAAGTCATTGATATCTTAAGAGAAATGCTTAGAACTTGTAACTTTACTAGTAAAATCACTAGTTTGAGTTTCTTCTCAAATGCAATTATCAGATAATTTTAGCTGACAGATATTGGTAAATTTTCTTTTGTGTAGAATAAGAATAGCACTTTGATCTTTACAAGTAATCTCATGATAGTTTTTACGAATCAAGTACACAAATCTTTTGCTGCACATCACAATTTATATAACGATGATTTTTTTTCTTTTACAATTCATTTATTTTAGAAAAGTATTGATATTGATAGATATCCCCAAAATAAAATTGGGGAAAAAACACTAAGAAAAATTCAAAGTGCTCTTTGCAGTTATAAATAAAATAGAGATCCAGGAATTATGGTCTATTATGAATAGAATGAGAATAATCTCTTCACATTTTAGGCACATATTAGTCATGAGGGACGCCTTTTGCTCTGCGATTTGTGATTGTTTATTTCTTCATTCTCCTTGTCTTTCTGACTTTATTTCCTTATTTTGATTCTTGCCATGGTCTACCTTAGTGCTGTTATTAATGTATAACTATAATGCCTGACAGAGACAGCAAGCTCCCTCAGGGGACAAACCCTGTCCTGTCATCTATAGATGTGTGATTTTGAGTCTCTGTGCTTAGTCATTGCTGCCCACTGTGGAAATCTACCCTTTGGCTATTATAGCAACAATGCCTAAGAATACCTCACTCCAAATTCTCTGCAGTTGTTGGTTAGATAATGAAGCAAACAAGAATACAAACAAAAACACCTAAACTGATTAGAGAATAATTTCTCAATGTTCATCCATGCCTTAAAAGTATTCTTAAACCTTTTGACACAGTAGTTTTCAGTTTTATATATATTCTGAAATCATGCCATAGCCAGTCAAGGTCGTATATTAATATAAAATTAATGACAGTGATACTAGAGGGAAATAGGTATGTTGGTGTTTATTTTTATTATTTTGCTAATTTCAAAATGTTGTATCAACATTATGAATCAGCTGCTCTTTTAATTGAAAAATAGTTTTGAACTCATAAAATAAAATGAAAGTCAATACATGACATTTTTAGCACAATACATTATAAGACATGGAGTACAATTGTATGTTTTCCATTCAAATATAAAGATAATGAAATACCTTCTGAATAAGAAAATATATTTCATTATGAAATTTTAAAACAAAATGGTATTTGATCTTTTTGCCCCCAAAAGCACTGTCTTAAAGTGTCATTGTTGCCAATGTGAACTCATGAGTATATTTTTGGGTAGATTATTCCCTGATGCTGCTGAAGCAGCTCTTTCTGCATTAGCCTAGAGAATGGTGCAGAGACAGGCTATAAAATAACTCCAAATACTTTAAATCCTTCGTCTTCAAATAATACATCTCTGAGTTGATAACCTTGAGGAGATGTTTTAAAATAAGATTTTAGGTGTTTTTTTCTGACTCTGCAAAACTTTTTATTTATGGCAAGCTATATATTTTGTTTTTGTTACAATAGAAGTTTCTTGGTTTGTTCTTTTCTTTAATTTTATCTCAGATAGATAGAAGTTTGGGTGCAAACTTCACCTGAATCATTTTCAATACCATTTTTTCATACTCTGTTTACTGGAAATGTTTTTACAGTAGAGTAAGAATTACTCTCAAAAAAAGATTGCAAAATAGCATTTACCTGTTTAAACTCATGGCATATATCTGGATAGACTTTCAGAGTTATAATTGATTTGTCTTTTTGTATTGATTGTATAGTAGAGTTGACACTTTTTATCTGAATAAAATTATGACACAGACTTCAGATTGTTTTAAATGCTAACATGATGGCATAATACTAACAAAAATGTGTGTATGGGTTCTTAAAAACAGCTTTGAATATTGGCATAACTGAACACAGGTATTACAAACAGTATTTTAAGTGACTCTTAAAAAAGACTTTTCAATGACATAAAAGATAATCGTGCTATAATTTTAAATAAAGAAGCGAAAGCTTCAAAATTGCATTTTTAAGAACATTAACAACAATAACTACAATAGAGTAAGTAGATGTTTGTTCTACACCATCATTTTAAAGCATTTAGTAGATAAAAATTTACATACATTTTGAGGTGACCCCATGACATAATTATGCACCACTTTAGAAATGAAGATCTAAAAATGCAGTCATCTTAAGTGACTGTCAATGGATAATTGGAGAAGAAAATATGGTATATACATATACAATGAAATATATAATAAAAAGAAAATTCTGTTATTTGTGATAATATGAATGAACCTGGAAGATATTATACTAAGTAAAACAAGGTAAAGACTAGAGACAAATATGGCATGATCTCACTTACATGTGGAATCTAAAAAAGTCAAACTCATAGAAACAGAGTAAAATGGTGGTTGCCAGGGGCTGTAAGTAGAGGAATTGGGGAGATGTTGGTCAAAGGGTGCAATGTTTCAGTTATGCAGGATGAATAAATTCCAGAGATCTAATGCACAGCATGGTAATCACAGTTAATTATACAGGCAGCCCACTGCATCTGCAGATTTGATTAAAAAAATTAGTGTTTGTACTGAACATGTACAAATGTTTTTCGTTTCATTATTGCCTAACCACTAAGTTCTAACTGCTATTTATATAGCAATTACATTGTATAATGTGTAATAAATAATCTAGAGATAATTTAAAGTGTATGGGAGAATGTGCATAGGCTATACACAAACTTATGCCATTTTATATAAAGGAGCATCCATGGATTTTTCATATCTGAGATGGAAGTTCCTGGAATCAACCCCTCATGGATACCAAGGGACGATGTACTCTGTTGTGCATTGGAAATTGGCTAAGAAAGTAGATCTTAAATAATCTCACCACATGCATGAAGGTAATCATTGAGGTGATGGATGTGTTAATTTTATTGAAAATCATTTCACTATGTATATCAAAACATCATGGTATACACCTTAAATATACACAATTTTTGTATGTGAATTATATCTTGCCAAAACTGAAGAAAATGAGAAATGAAGTGAGGATTTGAGGCAATGCCTCTCCCAGTGAGTGGCTGTGTCTAGATCCTGTTTCAATGCCTCTGGTTTCAATGTCAAATGAACATTTAGAATTGCTTGCCTAACCCCTAACAATAAGATTTATTTTGTACTGCAAACTCAGTATTTGGACACACACACATAACCTTGTAACTATAGCTATATAACTTTAAAGAGCATCATACACTAACTTTCTCCTTTTTTAGCTTGTGTACTGCATTTTGCTGAAGTAGTTCCACCTCTTCCTGTCTGAGCAACAGGAAAACAAACTTCCTCTTTCCAGGAGTGGCCTCAAGAAGTAGCCAAACATCTTGGCCAATTATTGTCAGAAAAATCACTAAATATCAATTATGGAAAAGTCAGAGTCATTGTTTTACACAAAATGATCTGGTATTCGAATAGGTAACTCTCAACTGTTTTGTTCAACTTAATTCATTTACTCTTTTGGAGGTCTGTTTTCTGACTAACATCCCAACTGGGTCACATGGATATCACTGTTCAAAATCAAGACCATTACAGGAAACATGCTACTTATTGTGTAGAAATAAGGACAGAATATTCTGGAGTTGCATTCTGAGGAAACTCCTTACACTATTCGCAAGTACTCCTGCTGCCCGGCTCCCACAGAGAAAAATTATGGCTGGATTTTGAGGTTAATAATTAAACTTTTGTTCCTTCAGATTTTTGAACACTTACTGAGTATTCTTAGGTGCTTACTGAGCAACTAAGAGCAATGTACTGTGTGAAGTAATAGGAATGCCACAGTGAGCAAGACAGTCGTGAACCTGGCAAAGCTTATGTCTTTGTTGTTTATACCGTCAAATTTAAACTGTAACCCTAGCTCTTGTTGCTAGTCACTTGACTTTGCCATTTAAATATCTAAAACATTTTCCAAGACTAAAATTCTCTTGTCCTTGTTTTCCCCTCCAAACAAAATGAAATTCTCTCAAATGAAAATTAAATTAAATGCATTTATTTCCTCAGTTAATTTGGAAGGATGCCATCCTGTATTTGAGACAAGAGCCTTCCGGTCACTCTGGACTCCACTCTCACACCCCCAATCTAAACTCTCAGTGAGTTCTGTGAGGTCCAGCTCCATGGTCACTCAATCACTGTATACTCCACTGATGTCCCCACCCTGACCTGGTCCTAGCCGGGAGCACTGAGCTCCCAGGTTTCTCCATTGCCTCTTAACTGGTCTGGCTGTGATCCTAGTATAGATTGTGCTCAACACAGCAGTCAGACAGAACTTTTTAAAATGTAAGTTGTATGACACTCTTCTGCTCAAAACAATCAATGTCAGTCTATGTTCATTCAGAATTGAGACTAGAAAGAACACTTCTGCTCACACACAGGAACTATGTAACCTGTAATCTTCTTTGCCTCTCCAGCTTCCTCTCCTGTAATTCACCTTCCACTATAGCTAGTGCAGATCTCCCCAATTTATATATATGTATATATATACATAAATATATATATATTTATTTATTTTTGTACTGTAGATTGAACCCAGAGGAGGTGGTTTACCACTGAACCACATCCCCAACCTTTTTTTTTTTTTAAGTTTTGAGTCAGGGTTTCACTAAATTGTTTAGGGCTTTACTTAGCTGCTTAGACTGGCCTACAACTTGAAATCCTCCTTCCTCAGCCTCCAGAGTTGCTGGGATTATAGGCATATGACACCACACTGGGCTTCTCCCCTTAGCTTCTCATGGTTTTGTCTGCCTCAGTCACCTGTTCAGCATTGCATATTTGCATTGAACTTATCAGCATCTGAGAAGATATATATACATATATATGTTAATATATATAATTATTTATTTTGTATTCCATGATTGATTGTAAGATCTATCAGAGTACTCTACTTTCTTTTACTTGGCATGATATAAAAATGCTAAATGTTTATATGAATGAATCAACTTTGAATGACAAATGAACAGAGACTCTGTAAATTAATAGGACAGACAAGATTGTTACCTCCTGGAGTTACTAGTCTGAAAGGAAAGATAATCATGCAATGATAAACCAATAGATAGATGTCAGTATATATAAATATACATATACAGAAGTGTGAGTTGGATCCATTATAGAAAATTGAAGATGTTATATGCCTTGATGGGCTATATATGCTACAAATGTCTTTGCTAAAAAGCAAGGAACTTACTAAAAGAAGACCCATGCTATCCTAAGAGAATAGGACATCAGGCAGAGTTAGGGAACAATCTCCAAGACCACCTTCCTTTCTGATACTATCTGCAGAGTTCAGTGACTCCCCAAACCACCCTTGGTTTTGATAATTCACCCAAAGTACTCAGAGAACTCACTGAAATCTATTAGACTATGAAAGGATACAGATAAAAAAATCAGCTATGGGAAGAGACACACAAAGTTAACTCCAGGAGAGCTCCAAACGTGAAGCTTCCAGTTGTTCATTCCCAGTGGAGACATGGGAATTGTTGACCTCTCCTAGCAATGATGTGATGTGAAAATATTCACAGAGTCTTATCAACCGGGGCAGTCACACAAGCCTTGATGCCCAGGGTTCTCACTGCAGCTCAGTCACCTAGACATGGTTGCCTCCTACATGGCTGGACTCACTCCCTAGCACCTCCAGAGGTCAGGCTAATGTGTAACCCAAAGTCTTCTCATAAATCACATTGATCACAACGACTAGTTGTTATGATCTAAGATTTCCAGGAAAAAAAAAGACACTTTACTGGGCAGAACATTCTAAGAGCTTAGGGATTACCTCTTAGGAGCTAAGTGCATAGCCCAGGCCTATTTGGGGGTAAGGTTACAAGTCTTTATTACACACGAAGTTCCATTTATAAAAGGAGAGACTTCTTCCAAGTTTAGTATTGTTCCTCTAATTCACAGACATTTTCCCAGTCCAGTGTCTCTTTCATCTCAGAACCTTGATCATCTTCTATAAATACAGCATTTTTAAATTTGGGGAATATCTGCTAATTCTACTTCTACCACTTGATGAGACTGGAAATCTACTCCGACTACAGTAGATTAGAGGACCTGATTGAATTGAAGAAGTTCATCAGAATCTTTAAAGTTGGAAAAGAAGAAAAGGAGACTTTTCTTGTGCAAAACAAAACAAAACAAAACAAAACAAAACACAACAAAACAAAACTGAAATCATACAACTTTTAGTTGAGAGACAATTCTAACAGAAACAGACCCTGAAACAAAATATCCTAGTTGTAAATTCTAATTGTGCCATTTATAAGCACAACAACCTCATCTCTACCTCAGTTTTTACATCTCTAAACTGCAATTAATGATAAATATTGCTTCTAATGTTGTTGCAAGGATTATGAGTTATGTGTAGAGCAATGAAAATTTTTAGTATGCACTTCAGGTTACCCTATTTGTTGTTACCAAGGGAAGTGGGGTTTTTAAATAGAAGAACATAAAGAGAGTAGCACAAACCATTTTATTCTAATTAATTTGTAATATTTGCCCAAAATGGTACATTTCAAGACAAAAATAATTTACCTTGACTGACTAAAGAAATACAACTTAGGGGCAATCCCATGTCAATTTTCATAATAATTAGAAATTTTCCCACAGAGAAAATCTCAAACCTATATAATTTTACAGGTGAATTTAATCACATTTTTTAGAAACCATTTAAATCAAATATTTCAAGAATATAGGGAGCTGATAAAACATTGAAACTGAAACTAGGCAAGGGTAATACAAAGAGGGCGATTCAAAAAAACCTACTGATCAGTTTATGGATGAAAACAAAAACAAATGAATAAAGTGGAAACAATAAGGAGAGAGGAAAAAACCCACAGAAGATGACAAAGCACAATGCCATTTGTATAAATCTCAAAACCAAAGAGTTATTTTTCTGGGGTAGATATATTTATACTAAAATCATACCCCTTTTTTTTTTTTTTTTTTTTTTTTTTTTTTTGTGGTGCAGAGGATTGAACCCAGGGACTTTGTGTATGCAAGGCAATCATTCTACCAACTGAGCTATATCCCCAGCCCCTAAACCATACAAAACAAGGGAATTACTCACAAAAAAAATTCAGGATAGTAGTTACTTCAGGATGAGAGACAAAAATCATACATGTAGGCAGAACACACGTCATGCATCAGCACCTGCTTCATTATTATGCCTTATAACTTGTGTACTCACACATAGCCTTTTGTCTGTATCAAGCACTCACAGTAAAACAATTAATAAAGTACTATGAACAATGTAACTGTGAATAAATGATGTTAAATGATGTTAAAGTGGATCTGTATTCCAGAATATTAAAATCATCATGCAGCTTATTTTCCTTGGCTGTTGACATGCCATATTCTCCCTCTATTTTAAACTGTTAAAGTGCTTATATCCATATCCAATCAGAAGGCAGCCAGCAAATATTAAATTATGGCAGTTATGACACTTATATTATTTCTATTGTGTTTTTTAGGCTGATGCTACTTCCACAGTTTGTTCTCTCATTTAACTATTTAAGCAAGCCTGGATGGCAAAAGGGCCTGGTTTTTTTAAGTTCACATCAATAAAAGTCCCATGATTAATAACACATGATAAACAACCTGCTTTCTGTACAATAAATTTCACACTGGATGGACCTCTTTATTGAAATCCATATATTATTTCAATTAAACACCTTTAAACTAGGAACTATAAGTACCTTATGAATATTAACACACAGGTTCCCATAAAATTCAAGAGGAGTTGTTCATATTCCTATCCTAACAAATTTTAAAATGTTAATTTTTATTGCATATGATTAGAAGGAAATTAGTGATAAGTTGCTGTAGGAGTGCTTTCAGATAAATTTTGAGTGAATTATTAATCCTTGCAAATACTTAGTCTGTAGTCAATCTGTTAAAAAGCAGCATTACCATTTCTTAATAAAGACATTTGATATGGTATATAAAAAATTTAGAAATGTCTCTGTCTTGGTTAATTTTCTGCTGCTATAACAGAATAACACAAACTGGGAAAATTATAAAAAGTAGTCTATTTGACTCATGGTTCAGGAGGCTGGGATGTCTAAGATGAAAGGGCCCAAACTGATGAGGGTCTTCATGCCAGGTAACAGAACAGCAGAAGGCATCAATGACAAGAAGCACAGGAGACTTGGGGGCCAAAGAGCCCAATATCCCCCTTTAATAACTAGCCCGGCCCCATGATAAAAACATTAATCCAGTCATGCAGAAGAGCCCTTATGTCCTAATCACCTCTTAAAAGTGATTCAAGTCTTCATCTCTTACTAGTGTTACAATGACAATTATATTCAGCATGAATTTTGGAGAGAATATTCAAAGCATAGTAATTTCCATAGATCATTGTAACATTCAAAAATAAAACATTGGAATGATTACCTATGGGGCATAGAGGTGTCATACCCCAAGGCTAATTATGAACATATTTCTTCTTGCAAACTATCAGTCCATGCCTAGGGGTTAAGAATGAACACTGACTTTTCATTCAGAAAGCTCGGATTTGAGTCTCAGCTTTGCTACTAACAAGTTCTGTTGCCTTGGGCAATTGAGTCTTAATCTTGTTGCAGAGTATAGAGACTATATCAGTCTATAATTTTGCAATGAGAATTAAATGAGATAATAATTATCAAGTACTATATCTGCATGTGATAATTTTCAGTGATGTTGCAATTTTTCATCATTACTTTGTAATAGCCCTGCCAAGACTAATATAGAGTTTTTCCAACTGGCCCCCTTTCCACAATACCCTTAATTAATAAAGAAATAAACAGTCAAGTTTAGGTATAAAATTTGTGCTCTGTAAAGAAATAGAATTTGGCTGAAAGATAGGGCTTAAGTTCAGAACTAGCCAAAATTGTGAAGTAGGTAAGTTCAGTCTCTCACTTCC
Organism: Glaucomys volans; assembly: GCA_020662805.1. NCBI lineage: Eukaryota > Metazoa > Chordata > Mammalia > Rodentia > Sciuridae > Glaucomys > Glaucomys volans. Next base: position 132,044 of record JAJEJO010004268.1, on the reverse strand, counting down.
ACATTTGGGGATGTGGTGAGTAACCGGGGATTGAACTCAGGGGCACTCAATCCAGCTCTGTTTTGTATTTTATTTAGACACAGAGTCTCACTGAGCTGCTTAGTGCCTTACTTTTGCTGAGGTTGGATTTGAACTCATGATTCTCCTGCCTCAGCCTCCTGAGCCGCTGGGATTACTTTGTGCGCCACCAAACCTGGCTCTCACTTCCACTTTTGTTATTCATTTCAGTGTACCCTTTATTTATTTCTAGCCCTCTCCCAAACATTAACCACACTTCTACATGTGACCACTGGCATTATTCCATCATGTAATAATATAAATAATAAGCATTATTGCATTAGCCTATGATAACTGAGCCCTTGAAAAGATGTTTAAGTTTTGATATCAAGACACAACTGAGTCAATCTTCTAGGTTTAAAGTTTAGGACTAAACAACTAAACAGGACTAACAGAACCAGTTATCACTTTGAGTTGCTCTCTCTCTCCCCCTGCTTTGCCCCAGAAGATATGTGTGCAAAAAGCAAAATATAACTCTATAAGATTTGGACTGTGTTCAGTTAAAGTGGCCTCTCCAAAATTTTCCTCCCTATTTCTTGTTAGGATGGTAACAAACTATAACTTCTCTTGTTCCAGCCTCTCATAGAAATGTGCAAAGGCCAAAAGATACAATGTTTGTCTTGGTGTGTGATGGTTTCGATTGCTCTTCAACTTTTCCAAGATCCCCTTCTGCCTATAGATTTCCTTTACCATTGCCAATTTCATTTCATGCGGTACTTTCTAAATGTGATGGCTGGCCGGAAGAATGAAAGTATTCCGACTAGCTAGATTCACCCTTCTGAAGTGGACAGGGGCAGGGCTGGCTTCCACTTTGGGGAATGTTCTATGTCCTGCCACCCTGTCATCCACAGGTATCTTGCACTGGGCAGTGTTTCCTGGGATTTCTCAAAAATTGATACTTGTCCTTACTTTTCTCCCAGCATATTAAACATATTTTTATTAAAACATGTCTGTACTGTATTCAAATCATCTATTGTTACCTCGAAATAGTGTAAGCTCCTGAGTCCCTGGACTGTGTCTAATTTCTTCATCTTCAGAACCTAGTAGAAGAGTTCTTCACGTGTAATAGAGGCAGTGAAAGATTAAAGGGCTGCAGGTATGCTCTGATTCAGTGCAGGCTTCCCTTCTATAATTTTGGCATTTATCAGAATTTATCATAGATATTTATCTCTAGAGGTCTTTTTGGACACACATGACCTTAAGATAACACTTCCTAAATGTCAATAAGAAAATGAAATAAAGCAAAATAGAATTAAAATTTCTCTGCTTGCTTTTAAAGTATCTGTGTTTGAACTTAGACTTGTGATTATCCTAAAATGTTCAAATAGCAACAATGGAAATTGTTCATGCTTGCCATGAAAGCAGCCACGTGATTCAAAAAATATGTAAGTGTACAATTGCAGAGTGAAAATTGTAAGTAGTGTTTGATCCAGTCAGGGTGAAGCTTCTTTCTTCCCCAACCTTTGCCTGAAATAGTCTGAGAATTATATATATGTGTAGTACCTTCACCTTTTAAATGATGAAATTTAATTTCAAAGTATTAAAAAGGAAACAAAAATGTTCTGTTAATACACGGTAGGTTAAAAAGCCTCTGCTTACCTTTTTTGTAGTCATAATTTCAAATTTGCTGACTTCCTTTGCAATATATACGATAGTCAAATGTTTCCTCTTTAATCACCATCTAGTTCATGATAGATTGCTGTGATAAAAGCACTTTATCTGGTGGGAAGAAGTGTCTACTCATTTTGCTAATGTACCATGCATCTGTCATTTTCACTTCCTAAATACTATGTCACAGCACAGAATATAAACCTTACAGAGTAGGTCTGTGAAATGAGGTATGATTAAGATTAGTTCAGTCTCTTTTTTTTTAATCCCTATTACTACCAAAGACGAAGCAGACTATGTATATAGAAATATCCACAACTATATTCCCTGATAAATTGAGCATGGTTTCTAGGATTGATTCTAAACTCAGATTGTGAGGTTAGGGACTGATTTTTCTGTGTTCTCTCACTCACATTTAAATAATTCTTTGTGGCTGATAAGTACTACCTATTTTCTATTGACTAGGGAAAAATTATTTGTAGTAGACTTTAAAAAAACAGCAGAGGAAATTTGGGGGGTACCTTGTCAATTCCATTAACTTAAGACTGAGAATTATTATATAAAGAAAGGAAGCAGATAGTCGCTATTGAAAAGGACATCTGTTTTACCTCGCATGGTGTCCATAAGTAATATGCATTCAAATATACTTTCAACAAGTGAATGTCAGGAAATGAATTACATAATATTTTTCATAAAAGATTAGTTATGTTAAAAAAGATTATTTGGCAGAAAAACCCCAAAAGAGGTTAACAGAGGCAAGTTTCTTTTATTTTTTTTCTATCATATTATGCAGCCAAAGAGATCTGAATAAGGTGTCATGCAAATATAGAACCAGAAGTCCAGAAAATAACCTAAAATATTTTTATTGTAGTGCACTTTTAAATTTCTTAATCTCGCAAATAATTAAAGAGGGAAGCGTTTAAAAGATTATTTAAGGCTGACCAGGACTGAAGAAATCGAAATGTATGTAAACTGAAATATATGTGTGTGAGTATTTCTGTTTTTAGTGTCCCACTGGGAAATTCCTGTTTAGGCAAGATTCTACCACGTGGAAAGTGTGGCTGATGAGCCATCTTTATGAAGCAGACAATAATCAGTATGCATATGTAGTAATATATAGATGGCTGATTTTTTCACCCTTGTTTCCAGTATGAATTATTTCAGAAGGGAAAAATAGTGACTATCTAATAGGATCTGACAAAAAATTTGCCAAATAAGAGAAAGAAAGAAGAACCCTTTTTGACACTAGTTTTACATAAAATAGCCTTACTGAGAAACTCACTAGAACACAAGTAATGATTCCTGAAAGCATTTCAACAAGGAAGCAAGTAAAATATTGTCTGTTGCATCTTTGTTTCATCTTTTAAAATCTGAATTTGTATGTTTATGCCTCATTTTATAAATTAATATTAGATGTTGTTAACACTAAATATGCATACGTTTGGTGTACTGAAAATGTAATGAATTTGTGAGTCTAATGAAGAAATTTTGGAGACAGTATAGGCTATAGAAGTTTGGGCTTCAGAAGTTGGGAGGGGCTTATGAAGGGATGTAAAGAAGCTTCAGACTTCCTGAAATTGTGTGCAAATCTAAGAACATCTGCTGACCTGCATGTTTCTAAATAGCTCCCACAGAGCTGTCATGACATTATCCTAGAAAACAGGGACTCATGATAACAGTAAAACAGGCACATTAGTCAATACCTCATATATTCAGAATGAAGATTAGTTAAATATATTGGAAGCAAATATTTGGTGTGTGTTAAAATGTTTAAATAAATTTTCAATAAATTGGATTTATTGCAAAATAAGCCTTCAGAGAGGGATTTAGGTTGCAAAAATACATAATTGTGTCAATTGACTGAAATGTATCAAATAGCAGGTGTGACAACTGATAGCTAAAATGATATTTAATAAAAATTCATATAGTAGAATTTCATTTTTTCTTTCCATTTAGTCATCAAAAATACATGATAGACAGTATAAAATGAAAACAGATGAAATGAATTTCCACATGGGTTCTGCCAAGTTTCATCTTCTCAGAGAGTTCTTAGGAAGGCCAGAATCCATTCCTGTGAGTATGGCTGGAATCTGAAGAATCTGTGAATTACTTCAGTCTGTCAACTGACAACCTGCTCAATGTGATGGGATGAATACAAGGGAATGGGAGGTAAAATTATTAGTGTGTCAGATATTTTTCCTTCTTCTCTTCTCTGCCCCCCTTTTTCTTATTTCTCTTTCTCTTCCTGTTCCCCTTCCTCCCTTTCTTCTTTTTAGTTCACTTTCTGATTTTAAAAGTTATAAAATTCCTAAAAATTATTATCATAATAATTTATCCTAAACCTGATACAAAGTAAATATTAAAATACTGTAAATATGTTCTTGGTATTCTAAATTAAAAGACAGTTTCAGTTTACTGAAATTAGGAATACAGTCCAACCTGGAATAAATGTAAAAGTTGCACAAGAAAATTTATTTATCAAATCAAACAGTGTGTATGCTAATAACCTTGTGGCCGCTGTACTATTATTTGCTGTTCCTCAACCAAGAAAAGAAAATTTACACATTGTTATGAACTTTCTCTGAAAACTGAACTTACTGAGCTTACTGAAAGAAGTAAATAGGTTTTATTAAGTCTTGATTCATAGCATCCTATTAGTTATCTGTAGTTATTTCCAGTGTATTATTTTTTTTGCTAGGAGATTAGTAGCAGGAAATTTTCAAGAGTTAACATTAAAATGTCTTTGAATATAAAGATTTTCTGTCCGTATCCCTGTACTCCAAATTTTATAAACTTTCTCAAAGCTGGCCACACATTCTATTAATTAACATGAAAGTTCAGGAATAGAGCTATAGATCATTGTTCTAAAATACTTATTTATATTAGTATCATACATAACCTCAAGAAATATTTATTATTTGAATCAAAGAAACATTATGTTTAGAAGCAGTTGGTATTAATAGTATGAATACATTTTTATTAAGTGAATTAATTGACTTTAAAATAAAATCTGCATATGCTTAAACTTGATTCTAATAAGTCTAGATATTTTATGATTTATTATTGCTTGAGCGCAGGGAAAAATTAATACTTTTAAACATCATAATAATTACATGTATTTTTTCAATTCTGATATTTTGTTTGAAATACAAATATAACTTGCTGAGGAGAAATAATGCCTAACACATAAAAACTCAAATGAATAATCATGTGCCTACCACACTTAAGAGGAAATAAGCAAATAAATTTTCTCAGTTTTATATATTAAGATGTGACATAAAATATTTCAATTTCTGCACATTTTAATCTTTCCCTTACTTACGGGAAATTTTATTTTATTTTTAACAGAAATAAACATAACCCAAGTTCAATGACTTTTTTCACTGATGAAAGAGTGTTTCATAGGAATCCTACAATTCTTTCATTCTCTTGAGATTTAATAAACTTTGGATTCCAATCCCCATTGAGTATTTTATACTTTTATTCATGACGAATTACATAACTTCATTTATCTGTAAAATGGTATAGGTGATGTTTGTCCTGCCTCAGAGCTTTTTGGAGGAGGAGGGGCTTGAAGATCATTTGAGTTAGTGGAGGGGAAATAACATTTGGCTCCCCAAAATACAATTCACTATCAGTTTGATTATGCTATTGGTGATCTATAGATTTCTGACCCCGACCATAATTAATGGAGATTTATTGCTAGACAGAAACTTGGTGGACCTATACTCCAACCAATATCTTTCAAGGACTAAAAGACTTCAAGTGCCAGATTCGTTAAGGGACTATATCTTGAAATTGCTATCTTACTTCTTTGTGCACTCCATCTTAACATGATGCTCTGACTTGTATGCTAACTCATTCAGTTTCAATAGATTTCCATTAAGCCTAAAGTTCTCTGATAAACCTAGACATTTTATCCAGTTCAGGTAGGGTGATGTAATTACCAAAATTACATTAAAGTTGGATGAATATGTAACTGGCTAAATTGGCCCCAAATATTAATCACTACCATCAGCATTGTGATCCATTACATTAGTATAGAGTTTATTTGACTGTATGATTTACATGTGAAACTTCAGTCTGTCTTACCCAATACAGTATTAAGATAGGAATTATCACTGCAGTTTAGAGAGTGTTGATCATTTCTAAAAATCATTCATCCTGCATAATATATTTGGGGGTAATAAGTTTTTGACATTAAATCTCATCTCCAAAAACATCGTCAAATAGAAGTCTTGTGAGTTTAGGAGTAAGCTAATTTAAAATATTGTTTTACAATGTTTGAATATTATCTTATAATATAATTAAAATATATGACTCATTCCCACCCAGAACTCTGGTCTGTCTTGTTTAACCTAACTTCCTAGAAGTTTTTCTTCATTCTGAAATATTCTCAGGTCCAGCATACCATGATGTCAGCATGATGGGTAGGTCCTCAAGAAAATATTGGCAACAGCATGACAGTATCCATGAAAAGGGACTGTTTGGGTCTCCACAGAGACTTAAGTTGTGGAGTTAGCTGGGGATTTGACTCTTTCCACTTTTATTAAATCTAATAAAAGTTTCATCATAGCCTGGATAGATTTCTCTAATGCTGCATTTGAATGATATTTTATATAGTGATGGCTTCAGAGCAAGTGGAGTGGTCTTAGGGGAATTCTATTGGCACTCCTTGGGATTTATTTGAATGTATGAAAAATTTTGCTGCCCATTTTATGGCACTCACTGTTTGTGATTTTCTGCTACCAGGAATCATTTTGACTGTGTAATAACAGATACACAGTTGTTCTTCTCTATCCGTGGGGAAAAAAGTCAAACAAATGACAGGTATGACACTAAATAAATATTCACAGCATTTGAATCATAAATGATTTATTTTTGAGTAGCAATTGAGTTATGTTGTCAAAAGAAATGTCATTCTGCAATGATAAATTCTTAATCTTTGATTCTCTTCCAAATCCCTCCCTTTTCAACCTGAATCTTTAAAAGTTTTTTGAATGTGAATAAATATTTGTTTATTTTTTATCAGGACCCTATGTTTTCTGTGCATAAGTTGTTATTAGTGTTTGAAAGAATGTGGAAAATAACTTTCATTTTTCTATTGTATAGTGAAGTAGAAAAAGATTATGTTCTATGACAGAATCCCAGCTGTGTAGCCTAATAGTATTACATTTTATTTAATTGTTTTGACCTACTGTGAATATATTTGGAGGTGATAGATAAGCTCAGTTAAATTATTTAAATATATAGAAACAGATAAAATCAACTAACTTCTTAGTACCAAGTCATCATTTTATGAGTTCTTTACATACGTTTATTTGCTACTCATTTCATGAAAAATATTTGAGATAGGGGATAGTTTTTAAACTATTTTTAAATATTAGTTTTATTAGTAATTATTTCATCTATGTCTATCAGAGGAAATATTTATAATAATTATGTAGTTTGTTTGCATTGATTTTCATAGTACATGCAGTAAGTGCAAAATATATTTTTATCATTTGTCTAGATTAAATGGCATCACTTTGTTTTATTTTGTCATTATATTGAAGGGTGATACAAAGTACACTTTTAAAGTAAGGTTAAAATTTAGTTTTTCTTTATCAAAAGGCAGTATTTTTACTCATAGTGAAAAGAAATGATAAATGAGGAGACAGGTATAATCTGATTTAAACATTGCATTCTACATGTATGCACTGAACATTATATAGAGCTCCATACAAAACTTTTGTGATTTTATGTATCCATTAAAAGTTTTTAAAACCTAAAAAAAATCATAGTCCAAACAAGGGACAGATGGTATAATTTACTGTATTAATATGACATAGGCTTATGTACTGAGGTATGTTATGTATATGTTATTGGGTCTCACAGTAGTGTGGAAACACAACAGATTTTCTTCTTTTTCAAAGGAGGGAAACATGCTCAAAAATTGGCCTAAAGATAAGGGTTGAGCTAGAACTTAAACCCAAAGCACAGCTTGTTCTTTTTAATTTTCTTCTGGTACTGAGGCTTGCATACGAGTCAGCTCCTATTTTGCTTTCAGTTTCTTTTCATGGACATCAAGCATGTGGAATGACTCCAGGTCCAACTGGCCTTCTGTTCACTGAATATACTGGTGCTTGACTTTAAGGTCCTCACCTGTAAAGAGGGTTGAATTCATGATCTTCTTTGCTCATTTCCCACTCCACTATCTGAGATGTGAAATTGATTTTCAAATTGGAGAATAAAGAACACATGTGATCAAAATTCAGGATATAAGATGTAACTCTTGGATCTCCTAAAAGGCTTTATTTAAGTTAGGGAACTCTAATGACAAAGAATTACATTACTGATGACTAGAAAGTCATGGAGGTCTGAAATCATGATTACGAATAATTTTTTGAAAATTCCAGAGGACAAGCCTGAATCCTTAACCAGCAAGAAACATTAAGTTAATCTATTTTATTTTATTTTGTTTTGTTTTATTTTATTTTATTTTGTTTTATTTTATTTTATTTTTAAAAATCACAATACCTGACTGGCAGATTAGCTTATATGTGTGTAACCATGGAATGACTTTTTTTGGGGGGCAGGGATGGTGGGTACCAGGATTGAACAGGCACTCAACCACTGAGCCCTATTGGGTATTTTTAATTTAGAGACAAGGTTTCACTGAGTTGCTTAGCACTTCGCTTTTGCTGAAGTTGGCTTTGAACTCTCCTTCCTCCTGCCTGAACCTCTGGAGCCACAGGGATTGCAGGCATGCACCACCACACCAAGCCTGGGATGACTTCTTTTGACATCTTGTAGTCAAGATGGAAAAAAAAAAAATGCCAAGTATATAGTAATTAGGTTAAATGAATTTTTAAAAGAATAGCCAACCATAGGAGTTGTATTTACATATTTCAATTACATGACTTGAAATTTGGACATGGACTTCCAGAGGAAATGTAAACTATCTGGAGTATTTCAGAACAGTGTTTGATGTATCCAAAGCAAAAAGGTTTTTACCAGAACAAGAAATTCTCTCTTGTAACACTGTTACTGCTATTGAAAACTTTTCTTACAATGCTGGCATGTATTTATTTTAGAGATATTTCTATGAATGTTTTACTAATATATCCTTATGTTGGGAAAAAAATCAACAGCCACATTAATATTATGTTCAACTCATAAATGTGTTACTTGCTATGCCATTTCACTATTTGTAGAACAGAATCAAAGCATAATTCATATTAAAAAGATAATTAAAATATTTAAAAAGTAATAACTAAAGAAACATTAAAAAGCAAAGCATGAAGTTTAAATACTGATATAACAAAACTTGAGAAACTCAATGATTTGACTTTAGAGCCAATGTGACCAATTTTGATTAATTATGAATCCCTAACTACACTAAATGCAATTTCTGAAATATTCTTAATGTGCATGGGTGTAAAAACATGAAGTCAGAATACTTCATGTTAGATGACTTATTGATTTCAAAAAAACTGTATTTTATGTAAATTTGATTTTTTTTCAGACATGAAGTAGATACCCATCTGCTATTTTAACATCAGGATCTACCAACATGGTACCTCAATATTAGTCTAGCTTATATTATCATATCTTTTGTTGTATGAGCTTCTATTTTAAATGGCTGATCAAAATTAATGTGGTCCTCTACCCAATGGCATTTATTTTGGTTATAAGATTAGAAATGTAAATTTGCAATAAAAGAAGAAAATAGGAGGCTGGTTTTAATGAATATTTTACACATGACTAATTAACAGAATCCCCTACAGGAATTTGGAAGTAATAAGGAATTGACTGAAAATAAATTAAAAATTAATAAAGGAGTCTCCAAACAACTTTGTTTATGAACATTTAACAGTTGCTTTCTTAGTTATGAATATTTCAAGCTGTTTTGTTATTCAGCATCTATTATTCTTGTAGTGCTCATAATTTTAGAGGTGATTAGACAAAAAGGGAGTAACACACAAAACAAAATGTCTTAAAATGATAAAAACCCACCTTGGGAAAACTTGCTAATGTAAAAATAATGGCTTAATATTCATGATTTTTTTTTGTATAACAATATGTGCAAAATAGTCTGATTCTATAAAAAAAAATTTTAAATCCTTAAAAGGACTTAAAACTCAGCAGCTTCATTCCCAGCAACAATGTAAATTCTTTTAGAGAAAACACTTGTGAACAGAAATAATGCTGGTCTTTGTCAAACATTTCGAAAATTAGTTTAAATGATATAGACACATTTTTGCATATAAATTAATGAGAACATCACCCCAAAAGGAATATTATCAAATCATCTTTCTCAAGTGTATTTGGTCTTAATTTATTCCAGTAGCTGAATATTTATGGGCACTTTCCGTAAATGTTTGAAAACCAAAGGCATAAATTAAAAAACTTTTACTGCAATCTGTCAAAAGGAAAAACTTTAAGCAACTTTAATTTCTTCCCAAAATTAAAATGGAAGAATCAAACAGATTGAGAATTATTCCTTTTATTTATCATCTCTCAATGAAAACAAATAATGGTGAATGACTTAAAGTGGTCTGCACATAAAGAATGAAATGCAGTTGGAAAATGTGCTGCATAAAGTAAAAATTGAAATATAATTTTCAGATATAAAATAAGTTTTAATCTGATTCATGTGATCATATAACATTTTGAATACTTGAATTTATACAAATGATAAGCAATCTAAATATTTAGGAAAAACAAGCAACTCTACAATTACTTCAAGGATAAGCTACAAATTTCTTGCAACATTAAAATCTCTTAATACTTAAAACTCGATATATTGGAAATATTTTATAAGGAAATATACGCATAAGAGTTGTAATCCTGAAAGCATTTCAAAAGGAGGAAAATAGATTTTCAAAGTTAAATATATCAATATTTTTAATCTTCCAAACTTGAAATGCAGCAAGAAGAAATTGTTAATGCTCTCAAAATAGTGCAACTCTTTTAACAAGAAAGAAATATTTTTTTGTCACCTATAAATTTGAGAACCAAATTTAATTATTAAAGTTTTCTAATAACTATCAATTTTACTCTCAATCTGTCTGTAAGATAAATATTCCACTGGTCTTCAACAGATTACCCATCAGTTAAAAGAAAAAAATGTCAGCCCATAAGTATTGGTGATCAAAATCTGAACCAGTAATTCCTTGCATATTTCTTACTGTAATTGGGTTTTCAATTATACAAGTGGAGGTTTTTCTGAAAGATAAAGAAGCAGGAGACTTAAGTCAGCATGATACTGTGCCTCAGATGACTAGATTACACTTGGGGGAATGGAACAGAAAAGAGAAAACTAAGAGAAAAAAGGTGATGTGAGAGACGGAGAAAAGAGGAAGGAAGAAGAGAACATGGCCTTTACTTAATGTGTTTGGTGTTATATGTGCTATATGCAGAGTTATAACTTGGAAATAAAATTTTTAAAACTACATAATTCTGCTTTGCTTAGACTTCCTGCTTTTAGAAAAACAGAATGCAACAGGAAACATCAAGAGACTCAGTGCCCCCACTGGCTCCTCCTGGCTCCCTCCACACTTCCCTGAGCTCTTCCCCCTCCTTCTCTTCCCTCTCCTCCTCCTCCTCTTTCTTTTCCTCTACTCTCCCCCTCTCGTCCTCTCGTCATCCTTTTTAATCCTTTTTATCTTCTTTTATATATGTTCCTCAAATCCAGAATATAATTTGTAAATAGAAGGTGATAAAAATTTTGTATTTTGGAATTAGTTGGCAATGATTACAGACTATTCTTAAAAATATTGTTAGTATGATTTTTTTTTCTCATTCTTTAAACAAATGGAAAGATTTTATTTTTGATCTGGTCATATGCAAAAAATGCAAGTTTATTTTTTCAGTATCAACAACATACCAATAAAATTTTTATCAGTATTAAATGAAGCTAACCTTCAAGAATCTAGTTTTCATAAGTCATTTGGCATGGAAATTGAGTTATTCATTTCTATTTAGAAAACAGTAAGTGTGTAAGAAAATATTTATCTCCTAACTATTAGTTACACTGTCAGGAATTTCAATTATGTCATTTATAGAGATGTCTTGAATACTGAAAACTTTCCTATCCTCCACTAATGCAGTAATACAATGTAAAATAGAAAACCTTGAAATTCTGGAATTCCAATTTTGTCTGTGATTGCTGTCTTTTTCATATTATTCCAGTCTAGAAAATTCATACAAACAGATGAATTAGTGAAAAACACCAGGTTATAATAATTTGCCTGATTTTCTAAGCAAACAGCAAACAAATGCATACATTTAATAAAAAAACAAATTTATTTTAAACTTAAAGAGAACTCTGGTTCCAAAGTCTATAAAAGACTTCATGGGTATAAACTCTTATTTCTTTTAACTCTTTCAGAAAGTCAGTATGCTAGTTGGCGAGTTGTTTCTTCCTGGGTATTTAAATGGTACCCCAATGCCTGAGAGAATTAATGATCCTTTTCAGTTGCCCATCTATTAGGAACCCTAGTGAAAGAATGCTCTCAAAATAAGGATGGTGTCAGGACACTTAGGTTGTAGTATTAACACTTCTCCTAAGCCAATCCTGTGATTTTGTGCAACTTAAGCTAAGTGAAAGTTCTCACTCATCTCTTTGGGAAGATAATTACCTGGAAGTTTAAAATGATACCTTTCAAGAATTATTATACAATAATGAGAACATAAAAAGATTACATCAGTTTTGCGTGTTTTTTTTTTCTCTGAAAATACCTATCAGTTACCAGTTTGGAAACTACCAGAGAATTCCTTGTAAAATGCAAGGAAATTGTTCTGTCTTTATTATCTTGGAATTTGTTTTCCAAATGATGAGAACTTAATAAATGGCATTGGCATCTCCTTGGAGTCTCTGAAAAAAAGTCAAACAACTAATGATTTTTCCTTTGCTTTCAACAATAAAAAATGTCAGAGAATACAAAAGTAACCACTTTCCAGGTACCTATTTCCAGAAAGATTGGAATTTCATGATAGGAGCTACAAGTCCAGAGACTTTCCATTCTGCCTACAGGTGAATGGAACTATCAAATTCCTCAGCTATACTTGTGTAAGACACTTAAGTACCTTCTGACTAAACTATTTATATGCATGCTGTATTGATCAGGTATTTATGTAATGTTTTCATTTTAAAACTAAATAAAGAAGTAGCCTAGACCCATTAATTTATATGTAGCAGGTTGCCTTTTACAGAATACTGTAGTTCAGAAATTAAATCATGAGAATGTATAATGCCAACAAGAGTAATCTTTAATTCATTTACAGCATTATAGAACTTGATTAAAGAAATGACTTTCTTGGTCTGTAAAATATTTATAGATGTGATATCTGGCAGAGATTTTAGCATATAGTATTTGTGCAAAATTATATTGGTTTCTTTTTTGTAGTGTGACTGTTCTTTTAGATGATGGTTTAACCTGTAAAAGGACATTTCTACACCATTCTTCTCACTAGTCTCCTAACAACTGCCTAAGGAAGAGAGCAGCTGCTTAGAAGTATCAGACTCCAAGATATTTCTGTTATTGGAGGAAGTGTTGGGGGAAGGAATAGGGATGGATGGAGAATTCATTGGATTAGTTTTATGTGTTGGACTTCAAGTATTAGAATTATTTCAAATTAAGACATTGTATTGATGGGCTGAATCTTTGCAGTCCCTGATTCTACATGATAATTCTTGAGAAGAAAAATTTAAATAAACATTGACACAATCAACTGAAAATAGTGAAGATATTTTCTGTGACAGGAAGTATTTGTTTAATAAGTTTGTAAGTTAAAGTTGCTGTTTAATTGAACTTCAAAAGTCAATATTCTTTTGCTAAAAAAAATATTTATAAAGCATATACTAGTCTATTAGAGTTCTCTAGAGGAACAGAATCAACAGGAAGTATGATTATAAAAAGGGGATTTAATAGATTGGTTCACATGACCAGAAGCTGAATAGTCCAAAATGACTGTCTGCAGCTGGAGACCTGGAAGAACCAGCAGCTGCACAGTCCAAGAGGCAGAAGCCCCAGAATAAGAAGGATCAGCAATGCTACCTTAGTCCGAGACCAAGGTTTCTGGAAACTACCTGGAGAATCACTGGCAGAGTCCGCTATGGAAGAGTGAAGAAGTGAGCCCCCTGTCCTCAGAGGATGGAAGCAGCAATCAAGAACCCTTTTAACAAGAGTGGAGCTTGCATCTGCATCTGCTTCCTTGTTCTTCCAGCTCTCATTCCATCCTATTGGGTGGTGCGGCCCATGCTTAGGGAGGTGCTCCAGTTCAGTTCACTATCCCACATTTCTAGACACACCTTCATTGACACAACGAGAAGCCTCTTAATCACCAGCATCTCATAATCCAATCAAGTTGACAATTCAAATTAACCTTTACAACTAGGGACCAGAGACCTTTCTCAATTTAGGGATGTAGCAGGGAAAAAGACAGGTGGTTTCTGCTCTCCTGGAGCTTGCCTTCTAGCAGAGAGGGGACAAGCCAATGAATAAATAACAAAATATATTAATTGATAGGGCAGGAAAGAATATAAAACAAAAGGAGGATATGAAAGTTTAGCAGATGCTCCTGGTTGCTTTATTGCTAATAGGAGATCACTGTTGTTCAAAGTGGTAAAAATATTTTCAAGTGCTTTTTGGAGCTAAGGATGGTTATGTGCCACAGTTTTGAATAATGAAATGTGAGAACTCTCCTAGAATTTGGGGGAGAGTTTCTTAGTCCTTATGAAGGTGTACCCCTTTTTTGCCACTTACTATTTGTTTCTTGCAGAAATGTGGAAATGATGGCTGAAGGTGGAGCAGCCACTTGTGATTATGTGAAAAAGACAGGACCACAGTCCTGAAGCAACTTTACCAATTGGCTACATACATCTATGTCTCAGAAAAATAAAGTCCTAAATAAACTAAGCCATTCTTTGATAGAGTTTTCTTGAAGTTGCAGACAAATGTGATTCCACTGCATAGAAAACATTGAAAATGATGGGGGAAGGCTAATGTACACTTGACAGAGAAGGGTTTGCTGTACATTAGCATGACAAGACATGACAATTACTAGAAAAACTACATATATATGTATGAAAAAGCATTATTCATATGTGTAAAAGCATTCTGAACAGAAGGAAAATATAATATAGAGCCATGTGTTATCATGAGCTTGATCAGTGGTGTCGTGAATTATGCAGAAATTCTCTGTGACCATGAGTAGGTGGGTGAGGACACTCTCCAGTAAGTGCTTCAGTGGAGAGACTAGGTTTTGGAAAAAGGAATGTAAAGAAATGATGTGAGGAGAAAAAAATGGGGAAGACAGTAGCTATTTCTTTGGAGGAATCCTGCTTGATGTGGGTCACCAGGCCACAGATATCATGAGCTTTGCCTGCAGATCAATTTCTGCTATCCCCTACCACCTGCAGACACCAGGTGCATCCTCAATTCCTCTTCTACTTATTAACTGGTGATTTTTTTTCCTTGTGCTGTGGTTTGAACTCAGGGCCTTGCACATACTAAGCACATGCTAACACTGAGCTACACTCCCCACCTGATGATATTTTTCACTTATTGTTAATAGGCAGAAAGTATTTGACATACATTTTTTTTCTTTTCAAAGCCTAATATTATTCTTTGCCATTTGAAAGTGGCTTAGATAAAAGGAATTTTATTTTAAAAAGCACATTGTATTTATGTTCATTTATGAATGCTAATAAATACACATAGAAAATTTTAAAAATGCTTATCATCTGAAATTTCAAAAACATACCTTCATCTAAATGGAATCTAGAAATTCCACATAGAATTGAAACTCTATTAATATAGTGATTAGTGAATAACATAATATGAGATTTAAGGTTTTACAAGTTATAGTCAGTCCTAAGTATATTCCTATTGAATTGAGTTTATAATATATAGATTTAAAGAAACATAAACCCCATAGAAAAACATACAGTGGTTAATGGAGAAAAAAGACAAAAACAACTCAATTTGATGTAAAGAAATTCTAGATCTTTTGATCTTTTGGGTTCAATCCCCAGCACCAAAAAAAAAAAAAGAAAAAAAAATCCTAGATCTCTAATGCACAAGAAACAGAAACAGGAAGCTACTAATGAGAGAGTTCATGGATTACAGAAGTTAACAAGATTTTAATGAAATTTTGGAGCCATTAAACAAAGTATTCATTGATGATATCGCAACTTTGAAGCCAATCATTGTATGTGCTCCTTTAACATTCAGAAAACCAAGTCAAGTTAACCAATCTTGTAATCATTCATTATTAGTTGATGTTAAAGTTAACAGAAATGTTCTTTGCAAATTTAAACATATTATTGTTCTGGTTTTGATATGAAAGTCTATTTTCTATTTCCTGAAGTAAAGCTGTTAAATACCCTTTGCCAAATGATTTATAAATGCAATTTGTTTTTAAAATAAAAGTACAGTGGTGCAATGATACAAATTATTATCACTCAAAGCTTTTAATTAAAACCTAAAATATGTGTGTCACTGTTAAAGAAATGAAAATTTCCTGAGCCTTACTAAGAAAAGCTATTTGTTAAAGGGTCCTGAAGCAATTGTGCTTTTGAAGATAAGGCCTAAAACAACTTCAGTCTGGCATTTTGTTTTTATTCAACTAAGCATTTGAATCTTGCTTTCATGGAAATTTTCTCTATTCTCTGTGCGGGAAAGCACTAAGGGTGTATCTGCCTGGAAGGGAGAACCTTTTGGAAAAACTTGGGAAACTAAAAGGGTTCAAATGAAAATGCAGAGTTTCCCCAGAAATCCTGGCAGTAACTCTAAAAAGACATTTTTTTTTAAAAAAAGAATCTTAAGGGATTTATCTTTGGGGGATTTCATGCATTAAACTGTAGGGTAAGAGAAATGATTTTGTACAGACCCATCAGGGGTATAGTGTAACCAGCAGTATTAATAGGGACTTTATACTACAAGAACCTGCAGGTAGTGGATGAACAGCTGGGGAACAGTTTGATTCACAGATGCTTGCATGTTGGTAGAAGGCCTGTGGTGAAATTCATGGATGTTTTACAAATAACAAATCCATTGCCATTCCAGCTGTGCATCCTCAAGCTGCAGATAATAGTGGAGGGTCCTTATGCCAAGTGCCCCAGAACCAAAACAGAAGTGCTTGTATAACACACAGCCCTTACTGGATAATAACTCTTCCTCAAGAGTCAGATCATTCATCTGTCAATATTTAAAGCCAAGGTTCTTATTTAACATCCCAGTAACTGACAAATTACCTGGATGCAAATAGGAACCTTTTCCTTTTATTCCCGTGCTTAAATTTCTGCTTTACTCTTGATATTTTTCAGGTCTGGTTTCTGAATATTTAAATATGCAGAGATCCTCTGCCATCTCTAGTCTCATCCTTTGGCAATTTGTTAAGGCTTAGAGTCTCAGTGTAGATTTTTTCCATGGAATAAAACTATGTGGAAATGTGGACCTTGTCAGTCAAATGAGTCCAGCAAGAAATAGCCAAACAGTATGAAAACTATTATGATTTTGAGGTTCTGGCTCTAAATTCTGAATAATTCATTAATCTTTTACCCTTTACCCAGCTGACATGTAGTGCTGTTTGGGTGTTACTTTTATTGCAAACTGGAAAATTTTACTAAAACACAAGGATTTCTTTTGTTTTTTAAGTCTTTTCAAATATCTAAGCTTACTGTTAAAGAACACGCTCAGTTCATAACCAAAAGTTTAAGATATGTCATTGACATTTACCATTAATAAACTTGTGGTTATTTCATCTATATGAGGCCAAAAGAGGGAGGAGTTTGGGAGCAGATCAGGTTGGATTGAGTCAGTGACAATTGAAACAAAAATCTTCTGCAAAAATGCTATTAATTTTTTAAAGGCTGCAAACCATGCTAATGTTTGTGTTCATTCTCATAAACAATATTGAAATGTGACAAAATGATATAGGTGATGATGATTTTTAAAGGTCATGAATAATTTTAAGAGCGTATCCTATTGTTTTTTGCAATCAAACGTGCAAAAATTTCTTTATGAAACATTTATTACTTTAGTTTTACTCATGTACTCACAGGTGCATTAATTAATGGATGTTATTACATGTATTCAGGAAGGCAATTCAATCATTTAAGGGTGACTTATTTTACCTGGGATTAATTGGTAGGCAGTTCTATAGCTATATGGCTTTAAGAAATTATTGAAAGTGACAAAATGAGAATTAACAACTTTCACCTTCTATGGTTACATTATGCAGTTGAAATTGAACAAAGTAGAAATTAGAGACCATTGCAAACTCCAAGATGGACTTGGATTGAGGCATGTCAGTGTGCTTTGGGTTTTAGTGATACCATTGAAAGCTATTTTTATGTAAGCAGATTATAGGGAGTCTGTGGACCTAAAACATGGCTAAAATGATCTTCCTGAAATCACCTGTTATGTTTGCCTGCAATGATAATATATTATTATTTTAATATGCAAGTAATTTGCATATTGCAAGATCTAGCATCTATCTATCCATATACCCATTTATCCATCTATCTACCTGTATGTGTCTCACAGCCACTCTGAAAACAATCCAGTTGTAGTTATTCTCATTTTACAATTGAGGACATCATGATCCAGAATAATTGTGTGAGTATCTGGTGATAAAAATGAGTTAGTTTTAGCCAACTCAAGATGGAACCATTAACTTGGATGTTTCTTCTCAGGTATAGAAATAGAATGCTAATGCAGAGGCCATTGTAATTATTCAAGCTAGAGCTAATGAGAACTGGAGCAAAAAATGTGATGTGGAAGACGAAAGACAGCCTAGAATTAAAAGGATGTGCTTTGGTTATGGAATAGGCAAGGCAATGGAATTGAGGATAGAAATGACTCTGATATTTCAAGTTATTAGTTCTAATAATAAGGATGTTGGGAACAGTTTTTTTTTTTTAAATTAGCTTTTCCTTTGAGGTGAATTTAGACTTATAACAGATTACAAAATGACATAGAAAGTTTATATATTCCTTTAACCTGGCTTACTCTAATTAACCTCTTACATAACCACAATATAATTAATAAAATTAAGAAATTTACCTTTTTGCAATATCAATAACTAAACTTCAGATTTTATGCACAACTATACATAATCAATTTCAGCTAACTATTTCAATTAGTGTCTCTCCATTCCCATTTTATTGTTTGTTTGCATTAAAACAAACTGCTTACTAGACTGTAGGCACAAATTATCAGCTTGGTATTGATTGGATCTCACAGAAGAGCATTCCAAAATTTAAAATTTGAAATTATGAGAAGATACCATGATGGTTTTCTTATCCTGTGATTTGTTGTAATCTACATTTGAATGCATGTCAGTAATAGTGGATACTATAACTAATCTAGCAAGACTCAAATTCACCTTTTCAAAAAATTTAGTAATTAATTTAAAAGATTTATTTCAGACTCCTGCTTCCAGCCAAGATGAAATAATAGATGCCAGGTTCACCCTCTTGCCAGAAACACTAAAAAGTAAACAAAAAACAATGTTTCTAAGATACAGGTTTCCAAGCAATGGAAGGGAATTGAGTTGATCTTCCACCCTATTAGCAGGTGGAACAGGAAGCTGATCTTCCAAAATGTGCCTCCTGGGTCCAGGTGTGCACTCATTCTTCCACCAGGACAGTGTTAGTTAATGGGGACTAGTGGCCTGTTAACCCTCCATTCCCCACCCAACAGCAATGAGGCAGTGTAGGAATGACTACTTACCACTAGAATTCACATTCCGCTCTCTCTTGTTAGTGAGGAAATGAGTCCCTCCCCATCTTAGTATCAATAAAACCAAACAAGGAATGAGAGTAAGTTCTAATACATATTTTCTTTTCTCCCTACCCCTGGTGTCACTGGTACTCAACTGGGAGAACTTCTGTATCCACCAGGCAGCAATGATTCTGAATGAGGTGAAGTAGGGCTGAAGCAAGGCTGGTGATACTTCTCTTTCTGACCGTATATATCTTACACCCCAGCAGAGCTCGAGGGTTTAGTGGATTGCTAAGCATCCATCTGAAGAGGTGCAAAGAGGTGGTGGAGGCAGGTTCAGATAACACTCTCCTTCTCTCATCTCCCTTCTTCTGGTGCCAGTGGGGCCAAGTAGGGAGTTGAGCATCCACTCCACCTGGACGTTCAGGAATAAAGCAATGTAGATGTGAGCCCTTCAATTCCCACTTCCCAAGTGGCTGCAGAGTTCAAGGGGGAGTTGATCATGCATCTCCACTCAAAAACAGTGAAATGTTGTGAATAGATGTTCTACTGTTGTTGGGAAGATATCAGCAGGCCTGGGGTAGCCAAACTGCCACCTATCCTGTCTACGGTGAAGCAGCATGAGTCAGGCTCTCAGATTTGCAGGGCAGTGTCAGCAGGGTACAGGAAAAGGTGAGCATGTACACACAAATGACCTTGATGTTACATCTTGACAGGGCCTGCTAAGGAAAGGTTAAAGAGGGTCAAGAATCTCATATTATGTCATATATGTCCAGAATATTAAAAAAATCACTTACATGAAATAAAGGAAAATCACATGACAAAATATTATCAATAGAGGGCAACATCAAGATGAATCAAATGGTGATATTATCTCACAATAATTTTTAATCAGCCACATAAAATTACTTCAAGAAAAGAAATTCCTTTGAAACAAAGGAAAACCTGTAAAAACATCAAAGAAATAGAAATCATAAAGAGGAACTAAACAGAAATTATAGAACTGAAAGAGCTAATAACTGAATAATGTCACTGAATGGGATCAACATTGGAGTGGAGAAGACAATGGATAGAACCAGTGAACTTTAGAATAAACCAATAGAATTTCCCAATCTGAAAAACAGGAAAAAAATTAGACCTGTCAGGCCACAACTAAAAAGTAAATATTAACATCATTGGAGTCATAAAAGAAGAGGAGAATATTTCAAGTATTTGAACAAGTATTTGTAGCAATAATGACTGAAAATTTCCCCAGTTTGAAAGAAGACATAAACCTACAAGTTCAGAAAGCAGAATAAATGGGATCATAAAACCATGTCAATACATATCACAGTTAAACTTCTGACAACAAGAATAATGTAAGAGTAGCAAAGTAATTATAGAACATCAGTTTGAATTATAGCAGAGTCTAGAAAAAAGTACAATTTCTAAGACCTGACAGAAATTAAATATCAACCACAAATCCTATATCCAGCAAAATATCCCTCAGGAATGAATAAGAAATAAAAACATTATCAGACAAAGGAAAATTAAGAGAAGTTATTGCTAGAAAAATTTGTCCATGAAATAAGGGGTAAAGTAAGATTTCTAAACAGAAGTAAATGATAACAGAACAAAGTTTGGAACTTCTGTAAGGAAAGAATATCAGCATAGATAAAAAGAGGGAAAAAATAGATTTTCCTCCTTTTCATGAGCTTCTTAATGCTAATAGTCTAAGCAAAAGTTTTAACACCTCTTGTTTTTGTGCTCAATTTATGTAAAAAAATACAATTATTTTTCTATGGTGGTATAGTAAAAGAAACTAATGAAAGTAAGATTTTTACACTTCACTCAAGGGGTTAAAACAAATCAGCTCTAATATACTATAAATAAATCATGATATATGCCAAAAATATGTTCAAATTGTCCTTGAGAATCTAAGAAAAGATACAGAGGAATAAAAACCAGAAGAAAGATCTTGTTGTGTACTAAATGCCGTTTAGCTGCCTTGCTATAGAATCCCAGGTTGATTTAAAGTAAAGAGTAACTAGTATTTATTAGTTTTAAAAAAAAAGAAATAAATAAAAATAATAGCTGGGAATGTAGTTCTGTGGTAGAGTGCTTGCCTGGTATGTATGTGCAAGGTCCTGGGTCAATCCCAAACACTGTGTGGGATGGAAAGCAATGAAATGTAGGTAGGGTGGACATAAAAGGGTAACCAGAAGGGTCCTTATAGTGATGGAAATATTCTGTACCTTCACTGTGCCAATGCCCCTATGCTGTTTAAGATATTACTTTATCGTTTTGCAACACATTAACTTTAGGGGAAATAGTAAAAGGATGCATGGGATCTCTCTGATCCAGTTATTTCTTACAACTGGATATTAATTTGCAGTTGATTCAAATTGTTAAAAAAAAAGACTGATTATACAAAATGTTCCCAATGCCTCGTAGTAACTGGAATTTTCATACTGTAGGTCAAAATGTAAAATTATGAAATCATTTGGGGAAGTAGTTTATTAATATTCTAAAAACATTTAACCATCTGATTGCCATACCATGTAGTCATTCCATACCTAGACACTTGTTCAAATTAAGTCAAAGCACATATCAATGTGAAGGTTTGTTCAAGAATATTCATAGAAGCTGTGTTTGCAACATCCAAACACTCAGTGTAAACCAAACATCTTTCAACAGGTGAAAGGATAAATAGATTTGGGAATAGTCATATGATGGAATGCTCCTCAGTACTGAAAGAGAATGAATAATTGGTGAATGCAATTCATGATAGATGTCAAAATGATTAAGATGAGTGAATGCAGATAATAAAGAGTAAATCCTGTGTGATTCCATTTACACAAGACTTTAGAAAGTACAAACTAAGCTAAAGAGACAAAAAAGATTTGTGGTTGTTGAGTGGAGTAGGAAGGAGAGGTGATAAGGGAGATTATCAAAGGGCACTAAGAAACATTGGTGGTGATGATTTTGATGGGTGTATTCATTGCCTTTTTTTATTGTGGTGTTAGTTGCTTAGAGGCATACATATGTCTTAATACAGTACATTTTAAATTAAAGTATGTTCAGTTTAATGTCCATTGCAAATTTACCTGAATAAAATGATGTATCCTATACAAAGTATCCGATAAGCCCCTTTCTTTGGGTTACTTGAGAGCAAAAGAAAAATAGAGGAAATAAAAAGTAAACAGGTTATATATTATTATGCTCACTGCACAGATTAAGAAACTGAATTGATGAATTCAGCATTTCAAAGGTCATAAATCATAGCTCCCAGTTAGAAAACTGGAATTTCTCTTTCCCTTTCACCACAGCTTTATCACTCAGTGTACATGATGACTCATTTTTAAAAAAAGATGCTACTTTTATTTTATGGCCATTTGCCATGCTAACTTCTGGGCAGATAAAAGTTTAAAAATATGCTCAGAACCTTAAAACATTGTATCAAAACAAGCATATGACGTTAGGAGCTGCATTTTCTTTTCTGATTATTTAAAATATATGACCATGACTGAAAATATCAAATAATTATTAAATATTTAGAAATAATATAATTTCAAAGGTCTGAAGGAAGACTACTTATATTTACTGAGGTTTTTCCACATGTTAGGTTTGTGTTGGAAACTAGACATTTTATTTTATTTGACCAACAAAGAAATCTAAGTTATATAATTTACAGCAAAATCTGAAAGCTTGACATATTAAGAAAATCAATTACATTAGTTAAGATATATATTTTTTACATTTTTCAAGGAAAGCTTTTTTCCCAGAATTCATCCTAAAAGCAGATTTCTATCTTGGCAAAACTTTCCTGTGAATTCTGCATATAAACAGATATTCCACAGAAAATATGTATAAATATGTCTTTATATCATTTATATATAATTACACATACAATTGTTACATTATGCAAAAATATAAAATATATATCACATAATATGACATGTACATATAATTATAATATATAATTATATGTATAATATCAATTATTCACATATATGTGAACTTTCTTAATTTAAGTATATTTAATATAGACTCAATCCTATCTAATCACTCCTTATATATGAAAATAAAATAATGAGTTAAATAATAAATTCAGTCACAATGTTTTCAATGAGGACATTGAAAAGACAGATGTTAGGCTGAAAAAATCAGATGCTTTCTTTTACATTTCAAATAATTAGTTTTGTAAGTAGGGAAGATGTAGAGGATTAAATAGAAAATCTAGCAGATGGAAAGAATTTCCCTCTTTCACTACTTGTTTATCTTCAGTTCTATCTCCATCTCTACTCCTTTCTCTAACTTTAGAAGAACCAGTTCTTTGAAATTACCTGATTTATGGAAGAATGAGGGGTCACAGTTGGTGTCTCACAAACCAGCACTTACTGCAGTGGAGATTCCTCTGAGATCCCTTAATGTGGAAAAGTACCACTCAGTTTGGAATACTGTCTTTGGAGTTCTACAAAGCAGGAAATGCCTCAAATCATTTTTGAAGCTTTTAAAGCTTTTATCTCAAAAACCAACAATTTAGAACTTAAAAAAATAGCCTTGGAGAATTGAGTGTTTTTACAGTGCCATAGGCATCCTCATGCCATGAAGAAAGTTTTATTACAAGTGTTTCATTATGAAACCAAAACAAAACCGCAACTCTCAGTCACTTTTTGTAGGGTCTGGATTTTCTCTAAACTGATATTGAAACAGGAAAGAAATATTGAATTCCAAACAAAACTGCAAGCAATGGAGATTGGATTTTGTTCTAATCAAATCTGATCTTCCTCATCTCAGTACTGATAGACAATGAAAATGCAATAGGAAAATTTTATACTTGATTGTGAGGCACTGTGAAAGCACCAAGCCTTGGAGAATGGAGTAAGAGAAAACTTCCTGGAGGAATCAACAGGCAATTTTTAAAGAATAATAGGTACTAGCTATATTCCTAAAGTAGGAAAAGCAATTCAAGCAGAAAAAAAGAGGCCCATGAAATGCAAGGGATTTGTAGGGAATCAAAGATTGCATAGTGCAGTGAGAGGTTGGTGTGAATGTGGGAAGGACAAGAGAAAAAGTATGAAACAATATTTTGAAGACACTTTAATAGTTCATTGAAAAGTTCATTGAATGATTTTTGAACTGAACATGTGTGTGCATGTATATGTGTGTGTGCGAGTGTGTGTGTATTATTCTGCCATAAAACGGTATGACATCCTGTTGTTTACATCAGTAAACAACCTGGATGACACTATGTTAAGTGGAACTCAGGCACAGAAAGACAAATACTGCAAGTTCTCACTTGTATATGGAAGCTAATAAAACTGATGTCTTGGAAGTAAAAGTAGAATAGTACTCGTTGCTGTTGGAAGACAGAATAAGAGGGAGAGGAGGAATTTTAGCTTTATTTAACTCACAGAGGACAGAAAGACTTAAGGATGCAGGAGTACATTGAGTATATCCAAATAGACTATCATTAGTCATATATATATACATACATTTTAATATTTAAGTTAGCCAAAAATCTCTCAAGGTGGAAATTATCCTCATCCTTAATTATTCCTGATAAATCCAGGTCTCAGGAAGGATAAAATCTTCCCCAAGATTGCATTACTAATAATTGCCACATTCTAAGTTTGAGTTCAGTTTCTAAGATCCCTTAATCATACACACACATAGCCCACCTCTTTCAGTCTGATTTCTGTTGGCTCCCGCTCCATCCAGTTCACTTTCTCATTCCATGCTGTCATAAATTTGATGCATTCTTGATATTTACTTTGCTTTACATATTACCACTACCATAAGAAACTGTGTAATTTGGAGGAGTGTAGAATTGTACTAAATTTCAAAGATTTTCAGGTGTTTCAAGAAATATGCTAGAGTTACACCATTTTCAAAAGTTCTTCAGTTATTTTCCCAACCAGACACTTCTCATTTACTTGCCTTTTACATTAACCCACAATAAAATCAGGCTTCTGTCTCTTCTTTCTCAGACTTACTTTCCAGTACCTCCCCTAACTTGAGTCCTTAAAACCTTTATCACACTGCATGATTAGGCATTGAACTTCCTTTTCCTACCCTCAGAATATTGAAGACATTTCCATAATATTTGTTTGTTTTGTTTTGGTACCACAGAATGAACCCAGGGATGCTTCATCACTGAGCCACAACTCCAATCCTCTTCATTTTTATTTTGAAATAGAGTCTCACTAAATTACTCAGTACCTGGCTAAGTTGCTGAGGCTGGCCTTGAACTTATGATCTTCCTGCCTCAGCCTCCTGAGTCAGTGGGATTGCAGGTGTGCACCACCATGCTCAACTCTAGTGTTTTTTAAAAGTTTCATTCTCAAGAGGAATTTGCCTTTTCCACCTGAAACATATAAAACATTTTTCCTTAGCACAGAGTAAGTGTCTGATTCTTGATAATTTTTAAAATCGCAGAGAGGAGATGTAAGGATATTAATCACCCTAAAGGGAAAGAGTTAATAATAAAACATGGTCAAATATATGCATGTGGTAATGGAAGCTATGTATAATTCCACTCTTTCTATCTCCATTGCATCCCTTTTTTCTCTTACATAAGAGCAACATAAAAAGATGACAGTGACCTTGTTACAGAGACAAGTTTCAAGTGGTTCTTCTAATTTGCATTTAGAAATCTAATGATGTGAAAAATTGATAGTAGTCTTATGTGCACATATGGGAGAGATTCTAATACCTGATATTGAAATAACACTTTGAAATGTGCAACAATTTTCACATCTATTGCTATGTGTGAACTTTGGTTATTACTCTTTCCTTTTGATTTCAATACCAAGGTCTAAAGATGGTAGAGAGAGGTGTCTGTGACTGAGTAGTTGGTAAGTGATAGGGAAGGGTCACGACCTAGACCTTTGGTCTCTGGCCAAACAACATGGTCCAGTAGCAATTGGTGGGGGAAGATTATTCCAAATTTTCAATAAGATAACTCATAAAAGTGCCTGGCATGGTCTTTATTTTAGAAAGAGTTTAATAGTTGAAATTTTGGTCCCCAATTCCTGTATTGATCCTTATTTAAAAGAATAAGTTGGGGCCAGGGATATAGGTCAGTTCGTAGAGTGTTTGCCTGTCAAGCACAAGGCCCTGCGTTCTAATCCCCAGCACTGCAAAAAAAAAACCAAAAAAAAAAAAAAAAAGTTAATGTTGTGTTGAATGTGCACACATAGGTGTGTGAGAAAACTTCTACTAATGGATGGAAGTTTAAAGTTGGATTAAATACAAAGTAAGAGCATAACCCGTAAAAATAAAAAGGATTTATAATTCCTCTTTTAAACCTAGCAGCAAAACACTGGACTGAAAGGGGAGAAAAGGAAAGGTAAAAGAAGTCAGGAAGACAGTAAGTGGTTAGGAAAATCTTTGAACAGGGTAGTTGCGGGGAGGGTGATCTTTCAGTTGATTCCCTGAATGATGGACAGATCTGGAAAGGCAATGAATGAAAGTGGTCATTCCAGCAGAGAAGAGCAATAAGATAGAAGATAGGCAGTCTAGAATTAATGTGGGTACTCAGGAAGCCAAATGGGTCAGTGTGGGAGACAAATGTAAAAAAATCAATGTAGAGTTATTGTGGAGACTTCTGATTCACAATGACCTTGTATCCTGTGATGCATACAAGTGTCCATTCCCTCCCCACCATGTCTCCATAGACAATGTGACTATCCTTCAATACCTTCTGACACAGTTTTGAGAAGTGACCTTCCAAGTGAAACTGATTTAAAAATGATCTAACTCTTCTAGGATTCCACTCTCAAAGGTCATGAGTGCTTGAGGTTTTCCTATTCGATAAATTCACTACATTCCAACCTTTGCCCTTTGATCAGAGTTTCTTCACACAGACACAGTAGGGTGATGACCATGTGGAATTCTCACCAAAAAAGCTGCCTTCATAAGTAGGCTTCATACTAATTAGATTAAAGGATGTTTAAAATGCTTTAGCTGATACTGCTTACACAACCGAGTGCATTTACATGTGCTCCAAAAAGATGTTTTGTAGCTAAAATAACACTCAGGCAAGAGCTCTGCTATTAATAAAATATGTGTGGAATATCCGAGAAAGACTAACATTAAAGAGGTATAAAATTGTAGGTTTTTGTAATACAATGACCTAATACGTTCCTATTACAAGTCTTCCCATTATTTAAACAGCTGAACTGGCAGCTTTAAGACCCTTTAAAAGTTAATAGTGGAATTTCAGTGAGACTCTTAAGTCCATATGTGTTTTAATGGATGTTTTAATTATGGTATTTTATACTTGTTCTTATATGTGTCTAGAATTATATGTTTATAACGATCCATATAAATTACATTATTGTAAATCCTTATGTTTAACTTTGTGTGATTGAAATAGCATTGTATTTCACTTTTGCTATTTTTCAGGATGTCTGTAATGCTTTTGGTTATACAACATACAATATTTTCACAGGTTTCAGCACACACATAAAGAGTCCTCCCAAACAAGTGAGGAAAGTGACTTGCCAAGTCTTTTTAAGTAAAATGGCCACTTCCTTTCTCTTTTCATTATAGACATGTGCATTTCTTGTGTATTTTGGCTTAGTGGAGAGAGAGAGAGAGCACAAGAGAAAGAAAGAGAGAGAGAGAGAGAGACAGAGAGAGAGACAGAAGAGAGAAAGAGAGGAGAGGGGCTCTATTTTAGAAATGTCTCAGTCATTTTCTGTTTTATCTGAGTTTTTCAAAAATATTCATTCAATATCTACTTCATGTAAGGCTATGTTCTATATCATATTGACTTTATCAAAAAAATTAGGTTAGAGATAGGCTATAGTTATTTCTTTTGAATTTTTTATTTTAGATAGACTTATATAGTTTATATTATTATGCTATTTAAAAGTATATGGGAATAAATCTACAAGTAATTTCTTGTTTCATTTCTTCCTCCTTCCTTCTACCCTTCCTTTCTTCCCTTCCCTTCTCCCTTTTCTTGTTTCCATTCCTTCTTTTCTCCTATATTAACCTGAATTAACTTAGTAAGATCACCCTCTATTCTTTAGGTTAGGTTTATTTATCCACATACCTGAAAGTCAAATCTAGCAACTTAGTGGGAGCATTGCTGATTCAATTTTCAGAAAATATGAACCTCCCTATTGCCATAGAGTAATAGAAGACTAGAGGTTTAGCATCCAAGCTTGTAAACTAATGTGTAAATTTTAAAAAGACAGAATCAGTCTATAAATTCTGATCATAATACTTATTATCAAAGACATTTAATAAGTGATGATCTGAAGTAGATATAATGACAGGGGTCATGTATTAGAAAGTTCTGGCATAAAACTTTTAAAATCTTTAAATTACATATAAGTAAACACTTAACATGTACAGTATTAGTTTCTGTGCTAAGAAATTATATTAAATGTATGAAGTATGTAATATAAAATACACCTTTTAAATTACATAGGTCGAGGGCTTGAAATAATATCTAGGGATAACTGAAAGCAGAGAAGATGGAGCAGATTTATTAGATGTTGAAAAGAATCACTTAGCATACTTTCCTAACAAGATTTGCAGGAGGTGGGACACTGAAACAATTTAAGTACATTCAAATTTTCTCATATAAACTTGGAATTCAAAAGTAAAGACTTAAATCCTGATAAGATGAAAATCAGAGATATATTTAGTTAAATGCATCATCCTCTAAGAAAATTTAAGAACCCTAAGATTAATAATATCAAAATAATCAACAGTAATATTCATTCTTCAGAGCTCTTCTGGCTCCGGGCTCCATTTCCTGAGAAATGTGTAACTGTTATACATCAATTTGCCAAGGAAAAAAGAGAGGGCTGAAAATGGTGATGAAGAACCTGCTGATTTAAACCTTATCAGCCTCTGAGGCTTGTCTGGCCTGCTGTTTGGGTTCCTTTTGGTTCCTGTTTTGGTTCAGCAGGAAGCTGAGATGTGCTGGCTGCCTCTGGATGAGTCATCAGCTTGGACTCCATAAACTGCTGGGGCCCAATAGGGAAGAATCCTATGTCAGGAGGTCTGGGGCACTTAGTGACACTCATACATGTCTTTCCCTGGTAAGCTCAGACGATTTGGATCCATGTGTAATGAGGCTAGGATCCGGGGTTTGATATTTGTATGGGCCATTAGCTTTTTTCTGCACAGTGATCACAGATGCATACCTAACTCTGACCAGCTGGGTGTCTTGCTCATCTAAGCCACTCATGAAAGAATGGACAAGTTACTTTGTACATATTAACAACAGCAATAAAAATTATTCCTACTTCTGCAAGAACAACTGAAAAGTATCACCATCGCTACATTAGCACTGACTTCATTAATGAGGTTAATCTGATTGAATTCTTTAGAAAATTAAAATGATTTTCTGGATGGAATTGCCATTTGCAATGAAGTAAATATTCTTAAAATCATACTATTACTAATAGTTTCTTCACACAAAATATTGTTTTAAAAATTAAAGTATTAAAAGGCTAAAATAATAGCCTTCAAAACTACAGGTGACTATTAGAAGTAGTTTAGACACTCCTTGCAGAATTGTAATGCTGATAAAATTTCACTATTGAAATATAATAAAAGGTTGCATTTATCTCAGGTGAGATTATATAGTGGATATGTGTTGTGTAAATAATACCTGTGTGTTCCTTTGGGAAGTTATCCCTTCCTTGCATCTTTATGTAGGATGACCTCACTTTTGAGATCCAGGAGAAACCATAGGGTTCATGCTTGGTCAATGGAATTAACTAGTGGCATTTTTGGAAACTGCAGGAAAAGAGATATTTTTCCTTTGCCTTGATTACATAGGTAGCAGATGAGCTTTGGGCTAACAAGAAGGAAATGAGGCTAATGTGGAGAAAAGCAAAAGTAAAAAATCTGGGGTGGGGTGGTGGATAAAAACAAGAAATAAAATTCAGGTCACCAATCCCTCCTTAGGATCGACTTTGGAACTGCAGAGATTTATAGAATCAAGAAACCTCGCTTCTGTTTTTGTTGTTGTTGTTATTTTTTTGAATCTGTTTAATTATATTTCTATAACTTGCAAACTTAAAATTTCTAATTAGCCAGGCGTGGTGGCACATGCCTATAATCTCAGTAGCGGGCAGGAGGTAGAGAGGTTGGGGAAGTAGAGCTGAGGCAGGAGGATCACAAGTTCAAGGCCAGCCTCAGCAATTTAGTGTAGGCTTAAGCAATGTAGCAAGAACCTGTCTCTAAAAAAAATATCAAAAGGGCTGGGGATGTGGCTCAGTGGTTAAGCATCCCCGGGTTTAATCACTGGTACAAAAAAAAAATTCTAACAGAAATCAGAATCAAAGAATCTAAACTTTTATTTACTGTAACAAATGTTTATTGAACACCTACTTTGAACTTTTGATAGTGTTTTTAAAGAGTCTGATAGAATCATATTTTCTATTACATAAATTGCAATAACAAGAACCAAAGTGTCTGTTCAGAAAAAAGAAGAAAATTCACATTTGTTTAAATAGTTAACACAAATATCAACCTTTCCACACAATAAGAACTTGCACATTAATTTTTCTTCCTATTTTTCCAACAGCAGTGCCACATTTTTGTTCTGAAGACTTAAAATGCTAGTAAAGGCACAGAAAAATGTTTTAAAATGTAAAATGTGAAATTGTGCAACAAACATTTAAACAATGAAGCAGGAGATACTTTTTTAGAAATACCTTCTTTTTGTACTATTTAATCTACTATGTCAGTCGAGCTTGAAGAAAGCAGCAAAGCTCAATCTACTCAATCACATAGCTCTTGCAAACATAGTACATATCAAACTGGTACTTCCATAATCTATTGATTTTTACTATACATGTTGACAAACATCACACTACAGAAAATGAAACTTTTATTAAAAAAGCATAATGTCCTTTATTGGTGTGGCACAATCATGCAACATCAATATTATCAGTAAATTATAATAGATCAATTATGTTGATGACTTTGAAATGAAATAATAAAATCAATTTAAAGTAATTTAGGTAATAATAGTATCTTCATGTGGCATTAACATCTAAATAATTGTTTAAAAGAAACAAAACTCCAATTCTAATTTCTCTCTCTGGTTTTTAAAAGTGCACCATATATATTATGAAACACACACACACACACACACACACACACACACACACCTTCAAGGTTGAAAACACACTGCAAAAGCGCAAATGGCTAAAAAAGAAGTCAGCATTGAGTACCCTGTTCATATCAACTTTTATATTATTGTTCTTTTCTCAAACTCTCTTCCCATGAGTGAGAACTCTGCTTAACAAAGAATCAAGTGCTACCCTGGATTTTGTCTCTTCCTTCCATCTTTTATATTAGACCATTATATCACACTCCTTTTCAAACTCTCCCTGTCAACTTGTTACTAATGCAGGTTCTTTCATGTGACTTCAGGAGGTAGGAGTGGGGTCATAATTCAGGTGGTATGTTCCCCTTTGGGTCAGGGCACAACTTTCTTTCCTATCTAACAAATAACAACTAGATCAGAAGGATCCAGATCAAGACCAAACACCCTAAATTGATGGATTTCCTTTTTCTCTTCCAAAAGAGGAAATATCACTTCCCCAACCCTTCCTCTGAAAATGCATGACCTGCCCGTCATGTCCTGGAATTTGGACACAACCTGGAAAGCAGAACAGATAGATCATCTCTGACTGGAGAGTTTACACACCTAAATTAACATGATTCTTTATCTCATTTATAAACTAGGAGGGAAGATTTAAATGCGTTTCCTCAGGGGCCAAAGCAAGTGATTTTTGTCTAGAATACATCCCAAAGCCCCAAATGACATAAAGGAATTCTTCACATACAATTAAGAGAAAAACAAAAAAAGTTAAGAAAAATACAACAAAGAATGGAGGAACTTCAGATTATGTAGAGGGAAATGAGAAGAAGGAAGGGGCAGAGGTATGAAAAAAATGGTGGAATGAGACAGACATCATTACCCTATGTACACGCATGATTACATGAATGGTACGAATGTACATTATGCGCAACCATAGAAATGAAAAGTTGTACCCCATTTGCGTATAATGAATCAAAATGAAGTCTGTAAAACTTAAAAAAAAAAGAAATGCAACGAAAATTTGCCCAATTACCAAGACAAATTCTGTGTGTGTGTGTGTGTGTGTTGTGTGTTAGTTTTGACTCTTGATTCCTTTTTCTTTTGATAGATGGGGGATGCTTGCTTGCATTAACTATCTACAGTGTTACTTCAAAACTATCTCCTCAATCACCATATACATTGCCAACTACTTGGTTAATTTTATTTGAATGGACTAATAAACATAAACTTTATTCACTATAGTGAGTTACTTTTTTCTTCCACATAAACATTGTTTCACCCTTAGATCAATTGGATTGTAAGAATGGCCACTCATTACTTCATGTTAGGGCAAGACTTCTCATTCCTTCAGATACAAACATTGTGCCTCCATAATAAAAACTAGACTGCCTTAATGATATCTCAAAGGACAAAAGACATATTTCTCTGACACACAGTTAAAAACTTTAAACCAATTTGGGATTTGACAACTGTGAAGTTGATTCCTTGCTTCTACATCTATTGAGTGTGTGAGGTTCTTCATATCTAAAAAAGTGAAAATAATGCAATGTGTAATCAAGGAGGTAGAGTTGTTGGCATATACCATATGCATGCAGAAATACCATATGCATGTTAGTTTTTCTTTCTGATTCAATTTTCAAACATTTTTAATTGTTTCTTTAGTTATACATGACAACAGAATTCATTCTGATGTAATTATAAAATGTGGAATATAATTTGATCTAATTTAGTTCCCAGCTCTTTCCTTCCCCTCCCTTTCTCCCATGTCCTGTTCTCTTCCTTCTGCTTTACTGATTTTTCTGCTATTTGCTTACAGTCTTTTTTTAAAATTAATGTCTTTGGATGTACACAATGGTGAGATTCACTGTGGCATATTCATATATATATATATATATATATATATAGTCAGATTCATTCCACTCTCTTCCTTTTAACCATCCCTCCTCTCTTCCCTTCATTCCCCTTTGTCTATTCTACTAATATTTCTTCTATTCTTTTTTTTTAATCCCCCTTCCTTGTTTTTGATTTGCTTTCACATGCATGTCAGAGAAAACATTTGTCCTTTGACTTTTTAGAACTGGCTTATTTCACTTAGCATGGTGGTCTCTAGGTCCATCTATTTATCAGCAAATGTCATAAAATAATTCTTTCTACGGTTGAGTAACACTCTAGTGTGTGTGTGTGTACATATATATCCATATATATATATATACATATATATATATATATCACATTTTCTTTATCCATTCTTCTGTGAAGGTCACCTAGATTGGCTCCATAGCTTAGCTCTTGTGAACTGTGCAGCTATGAACATTGATGTGGCTGTGTCACTGTAAGATGATGAATTTAAATCCTTTGTATATATACTGAGGAGTGGAATAGTTGGGTAAAATGATGGTTCCATTCCTAGTTTTTGAGGACTCTTCATGCTGCTTTTTGGAGTAATTGTGCAATATACAATTCCACCAGCAATGTATGAGAGTACCCTGTTCCCCAAATTCTCACCAACATTTATTGTTACTTGTATTTCTGATAATTGCCATTCTGACTGGAATGAGATGAAATCTCAGTGTAGTTTTAATTTGCATTTCTCTAATTGTTACAGATGTTGAACACTTTTCATATATTTGTTGAACATTTGCATTTACTCTTTTGAGAAGTGTCTGTTTCATTCCTTAGTCCATTTATTGATTGGATTATTTGGCTTCTTGGTGTTAAATTTTTTAAGTTCTTTGTATATCCTAGAAATGAATGCCTGATCTGAGGTGCAGGTGGCAAAGATTTTCTCCCACTCTGTAGGCTCTCTCTTCATGCTCTTGATTGTTTCCTTTGCTGTGAAGAAGCTTTTTAGTTTGATGGCATCCCATTTAATGATATTTTAATTTTATTTCTTGCCCTTTAGGAGTCTTGTTGAGGAACTTAGTTCCTGAGCCAGTATGTTGAGTGTTGGGCCTACATTTTCTTCTAGCAGGTGCAGGAAACACACAGACACAGGAGTGAGAATCAAAGGTAGAGGAACTTGTGCAAAAGCCTGGCCCAACAGGGCTACTAGGAAACGATAGTCATCTGCCCACTTCTCATGTTCTCTCGTTTTGCCTCTTACCTTATTTATTCCATCTCTACTTTAGGAAGCTGATTTCCCAACTGAAATTGGAGTTTTCTTCAGATGCTTTAAATCAACTCCATAAGTATACATATCAGATCTGAAAATTTGAATTACAGAAATATGAACTCATCATTTTCTATGAATATTAACAGAAACATTTATGTTCCTAATGACCTTACTCTTCCTACCATTCTCCTTCTTATACAGGTGTAAAAAGTAAGTGTGCTCAATATTTAAAAGCAAGTTTTATGGATTAAGAATGTCCAGTCCAACCTATTTCTGTCATTGAAATAATGAAATACATCAACACCTTAACTTCATGGTGCTGTTGTATGGATTCAATTAGAACTGTTTATTGTTTCCTTGTTTGTTTTCTTTTTTGTTTGTTTTAGGAGGGTGCATAGCACATAGTAATCAGAGTAGAAAACAGCCTGTACTGCTCCAAACACGTCCATTTGCTTCTTTGTACAAACACACTAAGTAGTTACATTAAGATTAAATTAGACTCTCTTGTCCCCTTCTCTCTTGCCTCTCTGTTCAAAACTGAATCATTATCTAACACATCTGATAATCTGCCCATGTAGCTATAAGCTTTTTCTAATTCTACTCCTATAATGCATAATACTTTATTTCTGTAATGGACTTTGTGCTTTATGTTAGTGCTATTTGCATACTAATCTTATTTCCAAATTAATTAGCTGTTGGGGTCCAGAAACTGTTCTGTATATATTTTTGAATCTTTAAAATAAATGCTTATTCATTGTACATGGTGAATTGTAAAAGTTTGAATTGAATTCTAAATATGACTACAAAATATTAAAATCGTTCATGCTGTATTTAAAGTGGTAATCCTATTTCTAGGTTTCACTGAACTATCCTGGTCTCAAAGTTCTCATTTCTGTATAGATTAACAGATGAAGAGAGCACCCTGGTCTTATCATGTCACTGAGATGAGCTAACATTGTGTAGGCTGGATGTCTTACAATTTCCTTTAGTTCTAGTTACATAATTTATGTGAAGACAAACTATTTGGAATTTTTCTTTACTATTCTGAGTGAATGCCACTTATCTGAGAATGTGTAGTAAATTGATACAATGAATTATTGAGGTAGACTTCTAGGGCATTCATGTGAGGGGATGGTGAATTACTTAACCCACCTATTTTACAGTCTTTTCCCCAGTGATAGGCTACTTAATGACAACTAATGACTTGAATTTATTAAGAAATCTAAGCCCATATATATGGGAGAGATCCTAAGATTATGGATGCTCTTTGCCTTGATGTAACCTTTATAATCTTCATTTTTATTTCTTTTTAAACGTTAATATAAGATTATTAGGGTGGAGCTTTTGGGAACATTGCAGTGTATACTCTGTGTTCAGTGTGACATTAAGATGAATTGGGGAGAGACCAACAGAAGGAAGACTGCGGAGAAGAATCACAATCTGGCAGAGACAGATCTTTCCTGGGGTTTAAACTTGGGGCATTAGTGCTAGCAAAGTTTCCACTAACATTCTGCTGGGTTGAATACCATCAGAGACTTTAGTAGGCAAATTGGAAAAAGAGCTATTTGTTTTGTAGTCTACTGGCTTTCTGATAGTCTTTTATCCTATGTTGAAATCAAGTGGTATTTTTTGCCTATGGCTACTATCAAGATATTCATTTATTTTTTCACTGATTCCTTTTTCCAACATATTTTAAGTACTGATATCATTCATATACAACAATAGGTGCTAGGGGTAGAACAACTAATGAGATAAGGGTCCTGCCCTCATCCATCTAGGATTAATTTTAATAATCCAAAATAGTCTACTTTCTATTTCCAAAGTAATTATTCTTGCAATGCATCTAGAAACTTGAAAACTGATGACTCTTGCTTAGTGAGTAAGATCTATGGTTCTGTAGATGTTGTCGGGCATTTATTTCACAAAAATTCCCTAGGGATCTTAGATTTTGTAGAATACCTTCTATCATATCATTTTCCATTTTAATAGTATTCAAACCCTGTAATCCCAAAACCCAAATCAGTTTTGAAAACTGATATCATTTATAGTATTTAAAACCTTTGCAAAACCTCCCTTTAATAAGTACAGAAACAGGTACTTTGTTTTTTATTATTATTTGAGTATCCAATGCCTCAGAATCAACTAGTGGGAATAAGATCTTGCAGCAAACATTTCATAGCTGTGATAGTGCATATTTAGCCTCAGCTTTATGGAAGTCTTTTCATTTGACAAGAGGCAGCCATCTGGGCACAGAAACTTCTTATTGAAATGGCCCTTTATAGCCTTCTGACTGTTTTGCTAAAATGTCTCAAAGACAATAAGACCCTGGTTTTCATGGAATAAAAATGGAGAAAATATTCCAATATGGATTTCCCCAAAGCACCCATAAAGTTATTTGGAAACTACAATTGGCACTTGGTAGCCACAAATCTGGCTATTTAAGTCTCTATACTCAGGATTCAGTCAGTATCCTTGCTTAAGGAGTACCCTCTTGTAATACAGAATATGAAACAGAAAAATGATACTCTGATAAAAGGAAGCAGAAAAATCAAAAGTATAAAGGATGAATTACTTAAAGGGAAGGTAAATCTAACCTTGTTGACCACTCTGTCAAAACAAGAAGTTTAGAAAACAAAACAAAACATAATCCAAAAAAATAGTCATGTCAGGTACAACAGCTGCATAGCGTAGAATGAAGAATATAATTTTGGAGGAGAACAGAATCAAGTTTAAATTTGTGGTTCATCCTTGACTCTGTGGAGATTGGACATTACTTGCAGATCTTCAGTTTCCTTATCTGTAAACTTAGGAACTACAGTATGCTTATTTGTTAAAAGTTTTAAATAAGAATATGTATACTTAGCAAAGCATCAAATGCACTTGATCAACAAATGTAATTCTCATCCTCCGATAAATAAAAGCAAAAGAAACATATAAATAAATTATAATAAAACAATTTCATAAATGTAATACTTTCTATTAAATAAAATTGCTGGCTTTGGAAAAATGGCATTCAAACATTTCATCAAGTAATTAAATGGAAAAATTGTCTTGCTTGTTCATTTCTAATTTTATTCAAGATTGGGCTTTGGAGCAGCATCATGGTGTTGGTTTTATATTCTCCTTGCAGTAAGCATTCATTTAAATGTGCTCTGGTGATTAGGAGTTGCTTCTTGAATCCCATGGGCAATCCTTTCCCAACTGTGACTATATAAGCAAACAACACAGAGAAATATGAAATTCCTTCAGTTATTAAGCTATATCCAAGAGCTCCCTGGTTTCTATTTTCAACTAATATGAAACCCTGGTGGATGCAGAAAGAGCATCAAGGTTAAATATAGCTGTCTCTATAAAGAGCTCACCTGAAGAATTGAACACATTGTGGCTAATGGTGACCCTTCCTGCCCTTTGCTATTGGGTGTGAATTTCAGTGAAACTTCATATCCAGTCAGCCCTCTCTGGGGAAATCAGTTCTGGACATTGGAACTCTGCCCTTGGCTAGATGGGGCCATCTTTACAGATAAACTCCAGCAAGGCTCTCCCCATGGTGACCCCTATTTCATAAAGCTGAGATATGTCCTCAGATTGTCCAGTCTAGAAAGATAAAAAAGAAAATAGTGGGAGATATTTGTTGTATTAGGAAAAAAGTACACACATGTGCCTCTTGTCTTGTAATCTAGATAGAAAATCTTTTTAAAAGGTTTCATTTTATATATCTCTATCTATCTATCCATATCTCCATCCAAAAATACAAACTTATAGTTAGCCCTATATCCATGGGTTCTGCCTTTACAGATTGAACCAACAGCAAATCCAAAACATTTGGAGAAAAAAAAATTACATGTGTACAGACCATATTCACACTGTTTTTCATGTAATTATTCTCCAAAAAATACAGTATAACAAGTGTCTACATCCCTAATATATTTACATTGTATTAGGTATTATAAGGAATCTAGAGAAAATTTAAGGCATATGAGACAATGTGTGCTTCTTATAACTATATTATTTTACACAAGTGACTTTAGCACACCCTTGGATTTTGGTATCCTGAAATCAATCACCCACAACATTGAAGAACAACTATAAATATATTTGAATTTGCCATATTTTAATGGTTTTAAAATTTCATCATTTATTTCTGGGTTGGAGAATCATTATCAGAATCCTAATGGTAGTGTTTATATAGCATGTTTTACATACCAGACCCTGAACATAACACACATCTTACACATATGATTATTTTTAATTCTCTCTGCATCACTCTGATATGGAAATTATCCATTTTATCATTTTATAAATGAAGACTCACCTGATACACAGAGATGATAGGCAGTTCTGTCAAGTTCATTGATCTAGTGTGGTTCCTACTCCAAGTTTTCAATCATTATACTGCTTCACATCATCTTTTCAAAATGTTTCTTGATTCTAAAGTCAAAGTAAAAAGCTAAGGAGAGAATATGTCTGCTTTCCCAGATAGAATGCTCTAGCCAGGACATCCCTCCTGTACTAACCCAATACTTCTTTTGCAGTTCAAAAGATCAGATATCTCTAACTTGGGGAAAATTTAAAAAAAAAATTTGTTTCTCCTTCCTGGTTAGGTAGCCAAAGTCTAAAGTCCTCCCCTAATTACTTTAAAATCATTAGAAAGTGAGTTTTATTGAATATGAAGACACTGAAGTATACTGACCCTGTCACCTCTATTCAGTACATAGTGATTCAG
This sequence comes from Glaucomys volans, assembly GCA_020662805.1. NCBI lineage: Eukaryota > Metazoa > Chordata > Mammalia > Rodentia > Sciuridae > Glaucomys > Glaucomys volans. Next base: position 92,760 of record JAJEJO010004268.1, on the reverse strand, counting down.
TTTATTGTCCATATGTCAATAAAAGAATTTTATTAAATGACAAGGGATTGATTAAGCCAGAAGTTTTATAAGAAAATATTTTTGTCAACTAATGGAAAATACATCTGCAAACCTTGAGGGATGTGACAAGAGCCTGAAAGCCTTTCTGGGGACCTAGCAGTGCCTATCCATTCTATTCTAATCGCAGAGGTTACTATGCATAGGGGCTTTTTGATCAGGGGAGATTTTTGGAAGTAAGGAGAAAAAAACAAATTTGAAGGAGAGCAGATGTAAGTGCTTTAAGATAACACTAATAAAGGAAAAATGGCTTATAAAATGACAAGGCAGATCTGGAAGAATTTTAGTTAGCATCATTAGAATGGCCACAGTCAACATTCTCTCCAAGTCTGCCCACAGCCAGGACATAGATCTCAATGAGTGTTTTATATTGTAATCCAAGTTTGACAAAAGTGAGAGCTATGATCCAGCATGGCTCACAATCCTTAAATGACATGTTTCTGTTATTTTAATTTTCTTTCTAAAGGTATTCTTGCAAATATCTAAAAATCTCACACATATTATCTATTTTTTTTTTCATTTGAAATGCTTTTGGGTATCTCTCTAAGGTATTATAGGTATTTTGGTCACTTGTTTCACATGCCATTCTAAGACTCCCTCTACCAGAGTCAATTTTGGATTTTACTTTATTTCCTGGGATGTGAATCTTATTTTTTTTCATTTCCATGTTGTTCATTTTTCCTTCCATTAACTATTTCCACAGCATTAATTTAGGGTGTCTTCCTAGATGGGACTTTCTGCTGATGTTTATAATTGGTTTGAGGTATTACTTTTTCTCATAAAATATGACTTTCTTTATGAAAAGACTAAATGTTGTAACTGAAACTGTAGGAAAGACTATTAGGATTTCACTAAGAGATGTGCTTGAATTTGTGCATATTGAAAAACAGTATGTAAATATCATCCTTCTAGATTTGTATCATGTTTTTCATTGAATTGTTCTTGATAATTTATATATATTTAATTATCTTCATTTTACTATCATATACATTTTTATATTAGAATTGGCTTCTCATTTAAAATATTTGTGATTTCCCACAAAATACATGATCTGGGGCACACTCTGTGTAGTAGCTCCATACCACATATTCTTATACTGACATATGGTGGTATTAAAAGGTAAAACTTTCCAAATTTCTCTTTCAGTGGATTCATCACTGAAGTATATGGATTTATGGGTATTGATTTTATACCCTTCTACTTTGTTGAATGTATTCATTAGTTCTAGAAGTTTTCTGGTGGACTTTTTTTTTTTATCTTCCAAATATAGAATTATGTCTTCAGCTGTGGGGATGTAGGAAGAAATCACTGAGGTATATGTCACCCAAGGCTGCAGAATAGTACAATCCTGACGTACACTCGGGGTTAATCATGCCTGGGGGGCACACTCTCAGGTGACTAGACCTGCCCACCGGCCATTGCCTCAGTGGAGATTCACCTGTCCTTCTGTCTTCCCTCCTCCTTTGCAAAACTTTGTAACTCCTAATTGGACCATCCTCACAAGATATCATGCTACACTACTGGTTTCTTTGTTCTCAAATTTCCCTCTTCTATAAAAGAACTATACTTCCTTAATAAAGTTGAGACTGTATCTTGAATCTTCTCTCCGGGAGTTGTTTGCTCTGACGTGCCTTACCCTCTCCAGAAGGGAAAAACCCCCACGAGGTCAACAAAGGATACTACAATCAGCAAATAGTGGTAGTTTGTGTTCTTCTTTTCCTATTCATATCCCCTTAATTTCTTTTCTCTGTCTAATAACTCTGGCTAGAGTTACCAGGACTATGTTGAATAGAAGCAGTAAAAGGGCATCCTTGTCTTGTTCCAGATTTTAGAGGAAATGCTTTCAATTTTTCTTCATTTAGAATGATGTTGGGCTTGGGTTTAGCACAGAGAGCTTTTAGGTATGGTTTTATGATTCCTAGTTTTTCTAGTATTTTGGACATGATTGGGTGGTATATTTTGTAAAGTAGGAAAACTATCCCAATTCACAATAGCTTCAAAAATAAAAAAAAAAACAACTTGGGAATCAATCTAACAAAAGAGGTGAAAGACCTCCTCAGTGAAAACTACAGAACAGTAAAGAAATTGAAGAAAACCTTAGAAGATGGAATGATCTCCTATGTTCTTGGATAGGCAGAATTAAAATCGTCAAAATGGCCATAATACTAAAAGTGTTATACAGATTTAATGCAATTCCTATTAAAACCCAATGACATACTTCACAGAACTAGAAAAAAGCAATCATGAAATTCATTTGGAAAAGTAAGAGACCCAGAATAGCCAAAGCAATACTTACCAAGAGAGTGAAGAAGAAGGCATCACAATACTAGTCTTTAAACTATAGTACAGAGCTATAGTAACATAACCAGCATGGTGTTGGCACCAGATAGACAGATAGACCAATAGTACAGAATAGAAGACACAGAGACAAACCCACATAAATACAGTTAGTTCATATTAGACAGAGGGACCAAAAACATACATTGGAGAAAAGATGCCCTCTTCAAATTGTGCTGGGAAAACTGGAAATCCATATGCAGCAAAATGAAATTAAATCCCTACCCCTCACCTTGCACAAAACTCAAAGTGGATCACAGATTTAGGCACTAGAACAGAGACTTGGGCATGGTAGAAGAAAATGTAGGCCCATATCATCACCATGTAGGTTTTAGGACCTGATTTCCTTAACAAGACTCCTAAAGTGCAAGAAGTAAAATCAAGAATCAATAAATTGGATGGATTTAAACTAGAAATCTTCTCAGCAAAGGAAATAATCAATAAGATGAAGAGATAGCCTACAGAATGGAAGAAAATCTTTATTACATGCACCTTAAGCGTCAGGACATATAAAGATCACAAAAAACTCAACACCATAAAAAACAAGTAGTCAATAAATGGGCTAAGGAACTGAACAGACACTTTACAGAAGAAGAAATACGATTGTTCACAGATGAAAAGGTGTTCAACATCTCTAGCAACTAGAGAAATGCAAATCAAAACTAATCTGAGATTTCATCTCACTCCAGTCAGAAAGGCAATTATCAAGAATACAAGCAGTAATAAGTGTTGGCAAGAATGTGGGGAGAAAGGTACACTCATAAGTTACTAGTGGGATTGCAAATTGGTGCAACCACTCTGGAAAGTACTATGGAGATTCCTTAGAAAACTTGGAATGGAACCACCACCATTTGACCCAGCTCTCCCACTCTTCAGTTTATAACCAAAGGACTTAAAATCAGCAGACTACAGTGTTGCAGCCACATCAATATAGCAGCTCAACTCATGAGAGCTAAACTATGGAACTAACCTAGATGCCCTTCAACAGATTAATGGAAAAAAGAAAATGTGGTACGTATACACAATGGAATACTACTCAGAATTAAAGAAGAATGAAATTTTGGCATTTTCTGGTAAATGGATGGAGCTGGAGAATATCATGCTAAGCGAAATAAGCCAAATGCAAAACCAAAAGTCAAATGTTTTCTCTGATATGTGGATGCTTATTCACAATAAAGGTGAGGGGCTAAGGAAAAATAGAGGTACTTAGATTAGGCAAAGTGGAGTGAAGGAAGGGAAGAGAGTAGAGTTTGGGGGTAGGAAGAATAGTAGAATGAGTTGGACATTCTTACCCTATGTACATATATGATTACAAAACCCATATGATTCTACATCATGTACAACCAGAAGGGTGAGAAGTCACACTCATGTATGATGTGTCAAAATGCGTTCTACTGCCATGTATAACTAATCAGAACAAATTAAAAAGTAAACCTTTACAAATGCATGCTATTTAATGATGAAATCAACATTTTACAAACTCTTAAATGCTTTCTATTATGGTTATCATATGAAGATTATATACATAAAATAAATGGTTTTTAAATACTAAATGCTATGGTTTGAATGTATTCTACAAAGTTCATGTGTTACAAATGTAATCCTCAATGCAATAGTGTCCCTAGTATCTCTAAGAGGTGACTAGATAGAAGACTTTTCCCTTATGAATACATTAATGTCATGATTTTGGAAGTCATGATATAGCAAGAAGGGCCTCCTTGGGTATGGCCTTTCTATCTTGGAATTGCAACATCCAGAATCATGAACTGAATAAATTTCTGTTTATTATAAATTTCATAGCTTGTGATATTGTTGTGAGAACACAAAACTGATTAATACACTTAGCTGAAAATGTTGTCCTTTAAACACACACACATACACACACACACATAAATGTCACATATTTTTTTCTCTCAAAACGTGGAGAGCAACTTGTCCTCTAAATGCAGAACTTTGTTGCAGTGGGAAAACTATGTTTAAAATGCAGAATTATTATTAAGTAGTTTGATTTCAACTATAAATATGTAGTAAATGGTGATTCAATATAATGAAAAAGACTTTGGAATTATAAAGGGATGATTTCCTTACAAATTTAATGCTGTACTTAATTCCAGTTGCTATGGGGCATTATAAGTTGGATCATGTCTGGAAAAGACCACAGGTTGTTAATTGTCTTGGAAACCTAACAGTGATAAAAGGTAAAAATAACTTGAGTTAGAAGAGTGTTCAGAGCAATAGTATTAGGATGAGGAAATTCAAACCACATTATTTTCTCAAATCTTATATGTAACTCATTTATTCATTCATTCATTCATTCATTCATTCATTCATTCTCCTGCACTAGGAGATAGGGATAAAGTGCTAGGACAAATGCCTTATCTGTCCTCATAGAACTTATAACCTGGACTACAGTTTTTGACCAATGATATTTCTGGATTACCAAAATACCTATAAATTTACTGTGCTAGAGCTCATTGGGGACTACAAATGCTCATTGGATAATTTAATTAAGGATATCACAGTAGAGGGCTAAGATTTATAAGTAGAAACACAGTCTGCCAATGCACATTCTAGAAGGCTTCATATGTCTAGAATCAGAGCCATCAATAGGATCAGCAAACTTGGGATAAGTTCCAGGGACCAAGTACTAGGAGTTCTGGGTATTATTTTAGAATAACAGTAGTAATAGGAGAAGAAAAATTATAGATCATGATGTTTTAAAAAATTACAGCAAAACCCTGAAGCTTTTAGACAAATAAATACTTCATTACTATCCCTTCCTCTCCTTCCCCCACATGTATTAGAAAGGGTTTGTCACATGGACTCCGGCACCCGTCTGCCAGATTTTCAGACCTCTGGGTTTTCCATCTTTTGTTTACTACTGTGAACCATGAGGCTATGCTTCAGTTTACTCAAATGTAAAATGGGTATGTGATAACGCTTTCCTCAGAGGGTTGTGGGAATTCTGTGCATTGATATCTACAATACTGCTTAGAGCAGAACTTGGCACAGTGGTCTACAGTTTTTGCTCTATGTTTTAGCTCTTGTTATTGAAGTCACAGAGTTAATGGGGAAAAGTATCTCTAGGCACATGTTTATGATTACAAAAAAAAAAAAAAAAATCTGTAAGTACCCTGAGCTGCCTTGGATCTCTGCTGAGTCCTCAGCAGCAAGAAGGCTCTCAAAGCTATAGCTTCTCCACTTTGGACTTCTGAGTTTCCAGAATTATAAGAAATAAATTTCTTTTCTCCATAAATATCCCAGCCTAAGATATTTAGTTATAGCAACAGAAAACAAAGAAAGTAGCAAATAAATTTATTATGATTTATTTAGAACAGTGGTTCTCAACTAGGTATATAATCCCCAAGAGGTCCTTTGGGTTATTCTGTGTAGCTTTCTGAAACTCCACTGAGACACCATTTTAGTGAAAGATCTTTTTATAAATGAAATTAATAAAATCAAGTATTTTCTGTCTGGCTTTAGTATAAGCACATTTTATTTTTCCAAAAATGCAAATACCATGTAAATTCAAGAATGATTGTACTTTGTTTTGTTAAGGACCTACCAAGAGTTGCTCATTTCTTAAAATTATAACACCCTTGACATTGTGTTTCTCTGGCTTTGGAGCAACAAAACAAGATGAATTAACGAACCATGTATTTGTACCATTCATACTGTTTGTACCTACATAAGCAAGCACCTACCTACTTCATTAGGGTTACAAGCATCATCTTGCCTAAATATTTACATATAACTTACATATTGAATGTATAGATTTTATTATAAATTATTTTATTTATTGTTTATTGCTCTTCATGTTAGAGTTAGGCATTTCATACATGTCTCTGTATTATATATATTTTAAATTATGTATTGGTTGATCCTAATACCTGTGAATTTCATGTTAGGAGAGTAAATGTGGCACTGTAAAATATTTATTATTTTAAAGGAGGTACTAAGTTAACAAAATTGAGAACAAATGTCCTGGAGTCTTGTATCCAAATGGAGACTCTGGATATTTAAAGTTTCTAGGAATAGTTCTGCCTGTAGTGTATTATTTTCTGCATTATAATTTGCTCCAAACTTTTCTTGTCTTTTCTTTTCTTGTCTGAGATTATTTGTGTGCGTGTATGTGTGTGTGCATATGTCTCTCTATGGATGAGTGCCTTCAGCGATGGACTATCAGTGAGGAAATCAATTTAACTTAATGTATATGTGACTCATTTTGTATTCATTGTCTTTTAGTAAAAGAAACAACTAATAATTATTCCAAATACTAGGGTAATACATGGATTTGTTTCTCCTTAATTTTTTTTTTATAATTTTAAGAATCTCATTAAACATATAGGTGTACTGAGTTACAGTGTACAGTGATGATGCTGGGGGACTTTAAAAAACAATCTGCTCATTAACCAGGAACATGATTGCCGTCATCATTCAAAAAGCCTGTACTAAGTTTGCTTTATACATGCAATACTCCATCAGAAATTCACCGTCCTTTGACTTTATATTATTATGTTTTTGCAAGCAGTTCTGCAAAAATTCTGAATTTAAATCTTTGCAGTGATATGGAAAACTCTACACTTGCATTTATATTTTCAATTCTGATAATAGTTTTATAAATGGAAACAAACGCAATAAAACCAACTATACAATGTTATGAAGCAATCATTACAGAACTGTGGAAAATTGATTATATAGAACATCAAAACATTTTAGAATTGACTTTATAAAAAAAAACCTTATTAAGAAAAACACTATTGGAAAAAGGAGAAATATGAAAACAATAGGAATATACATGACAGCTAGTGAAATAGAAAATGAAATATAAATGTCATATTAAAATGTGAACTAATAAAATGCAATATCCCTTGTTTATATTACTATATGCGTATCTTAATGGAGAGAAAAATCTTGAAATGGCATGGAGATGAACTGGATGCCTCAGATTCATTTTCTGTGATTATTAATGAATAATTACATTCTATTTTTGAACCACATCTTTCCATGTACTTGCATTCAGTGTGCCCTTTCTTCAATAATGTGTTTTTCCAGCAGCACGCTGTATGTGTGTGTGTGTGAAGAGGGGGACAGGGATTGAGATCTTTTGGAATGAGAAGACAAAATAACATAAAATATTAGGCATGCATCATATTGTAAATATAAAAGCACGCACCAACTTATTTCAGAGACTTAGAATGGAATTTGAAATTTTGAATTTTTTTGTAAACTATACTTTTATAGAGTTCAGATAGGGATTTTTAAAAAGAGGTTTTGTTTATTTATTTGATGAACCTGTAGGATATCTTGCAAAGCAATTTGGGGTTTTGAGGAGTCATGAAAACAGCGGAGGAGGACTTGACCTTCTTTTGTCAACAAACATCCTATTTAGATAAGATATTTGATCTCTTATATTGCTTGGTTTAGTTTATAGTTCTGTGTTTTCTGAGGCTGAGGGATGCCAAGACCCAGAAATATATTTTTAATGTCCAGTCCTCTCTTCACATCTAGGGAGTATGGGCCCTTCTTTAGGTTATTCTCAGTTTTTCTACATTTCCTCCTCGATTTTGCACACTTTTGCAATATTTTATTGAGATAGAATTCATGCTAATAAAATGTGCAGATCTTAAGTGTGTGTGACTAACTTATTCAGCCATGTGCATAATACAAGACCAAAGCGTTTAATGTCCATCACCAAGCTTCCTCATCGCCTTCCTAGTGAATCCTTAATTTGTCCCCTACTTCTTACCCAACTCCTAGCAGCTACTCTTCTGACTTTCCTTACCATGGATCAGTAGTGCCTATAGTTCCAGATTCTCAGGAAGCTCAGAGAGAATGATTGAGTTCCAGACCAGTCGGGGCAATACAGCAAGAAAACTTGTCTCAAAAAATGAAGTAATAAAATGATGAAAAATCTATGAGAAATGTGTGTTAATAGAAAAAAAAGATATCCTCCATAGTAGTGCTGAGTTCCCATGTCCTATTACTAGTAAGTGTGCAATGGAGTAAGAGAACAAATTAAAATATCAGATTGAGTTTTTCTAATTTCAACTTCAGTGTGGATTTTTTGGGGCCATATTTGCAACCAGGGTGAGTTTGGAATGAAAGGCATGTGAAAGTGCAAAGAAACTGTTGTTTTGAGACTTCATGTAGCTCGTGATGAAAATAACAAGAACAAGAGTTGTCAACTGGATAGTTAATTGTGGAATTAACTATCATCATGGACTCAGGCAGGTCATACAGAAAATGTAACAAAACTCCAAGCTGATTGATGAGCCAGCTGCAAAGGAAGAGAGCTCATGTATTTTCTAACATATTCAATCTTAACCACTTAATAATCAACATTGGTTGTCTTTACTGTTTTTCTATCATTAATTCTCTGTCAATAATTCAGCCTTAAGAAAGAAGAAAAACTTAGAACATGCAACAGCAAGGATGAACCATGATTATCTTGTGATAAGTAAAATAAACCAGTTACTGAAGGACAAACTGCATGATTCCATTTAAATGAGGTATCTGAAGTAGTCAAACTCATGGAGTCAGGGAGTAGAATGGTGGGTGCCAGGGTTTAGAGAGAGAGGGAATGGAGAGTTGCTACGTGACTAAAATTTCAGTTATGTGAGATAAATGTACTCTAGAGATCCCCTAAACAACACTGCACCTATAAGTTATAATACTGTAGAGAGTAGATTTCATGTTCGGTGTTTTTACATTTAACAAAAAGACTCCATGAACCACCTAACCTTCAAAAACGTAAATTCAAGTGTGCCTTTTTGAACAAAGATTAAACCTTAGAGAAAAATAACAAAAATTGCTGTCAATAAAAAATAATTTCTATAATGCACAGAGAATAAAGTATCATCAACAAAATTTATTAATTAAACACATAACAATTGGAAGGCAAGATTTCAGTCCTGGAATACTTTCTAATGTACTTTTCCCCAGTTATGCTTCCACATGACCAAAGGCAAATGATCCAAGCAATAATTCAGATAGTGCATTTGAAACATTTTATTTTCTAGTAAATATATTTGTTTTTAAATGACCTATTATAGGAAGAAATCCAAATCATGTAAGCTTACTTCATCGCCTTGGAGAATACCTAAAATGCATTAGAGAATACAAATATAAAATATAATTTGCTAGGTTATTTTGTAATTTTTATTGTATTAATTATAGCAATAATGGATGCTATGAAAAAAATAGCCATTGGAAATTTATTTTCCATCTCGCTTTGTAATTTCTTCTCTGCTCAAATGCTCATTGTTCTCCTGCACTCAGTGCCTCCCATCAACCCAGCCATCTCCTGCAGTCTTATCCTCCTACACTCAGACATGGATATTAATTTGATCTTCATCATAGCCTTGGAAGAACACAGGAGAATTCAAAGTGTATCTGTGGAAATAAGTAAAAAGGACCCAGAATTTTTCCAGGCAGGCCTCTCTTCTTCATACTCTGCAGCCTGAATTTAAGGTCACCATCCCAGTGGGAGTTAGACAGACTCAAATGGTCCTCACTGTGTTTGAGTAATCAATGAAGACCAAACAGCTTCTGTCTTTGCCCACATCTCCAGCACCAGGACACGCTTCCACTCCCCTTAGGTCAGTAGGAAAGCTCTGATTGATCTCCTGGGAGTTCTACCAGGGAAAGGACAATTGGATTGGGTTCCTGATATCAAGCTCATTTTTGTTTACAGGGTAGCCAAGAGCCAGCTTGCATCTTCAGCTGCACACTGAAGTTTAGGGAGAGAATAAAAACAAGGTGGGTACACATTTGAGGAAAATGATTTTTTTCTGTGATTTTTAAATTGCTGTGAAGAATTGGTCCTACTTTACCTCATCAAAATGAAAACACATCTTATTCATCAAGAAAATGAAAAGTTATAGAAATCAAGTAATACCTCATAAAAATTTATTATGTTTTCTAAGAGAAATTTTTTTGGGAGGAGGGTACTATGGATTGAATGCAGGGGCACTCGACCACTGAGTCACATCCCCAGCCCTATTTTGTTTTTTATTTAGAGTCAGGGTCTTACTGAGTTGCTTAGCAGTCACTTTTGCTGAGACTGGCTTTGAACTCATGATCCTCCTGCCTCAGCCTCCCAGGCCGCTGGAAGACAGAATTTTGTCTGTAAAGATGTGTGTATATGTTTGTGTGTGTGTGTGTGTGTGTGTGTTATGTTGTTTAGGACATTGTTAGAAAACTTTTTATCTTTTACATTTGTTTTAAGGATATATGAATACCACCTTCCTTCTGTTGTTCCAGAAAAAGTGTCAGTTGTTTTAGTAGAGTTGATTCCACCAGGAAAGGCCTCTTGTTCCCAGCCCAAGATGCATCATACCACTCCACTGCCCTTATGAAGGAGGAAATAGGCAGGAAGCTGTTGGGTCTCACACTTTAAGTAACATTTAGTTGGCTCCAATAATTGCATCTTATTAATGGTTGTTGAGATAAGTTACTTGTTCAAGAATTAACATGAAGGATCATAGAAATAAGTTTACTCCTTTAAGAACTGATGATTCAGACCATGTGAGGCACTTGCATTTCTTTTAAAATTTTCATTAATGTACACTTAGTAGTATTTAAATGTGGATTTTTGTTTTTCTTACAGCTGAGGATTGTACTCAGGGCCTTATAGGTGCATATGTTCTACCACTGAGCTACACCTTCAGTCCCAAAAGGAGAATTTGAATTGAACAATTTAATTCATAGCTTTTAAAAAGGAACTTTTGGTTTGTCTTCTTTCCCCTGTGTCATCTTTTCTCTTCCCTCCCTTTCCTATATCATCTCTGACCCAATACCATAATCATGTTTTTCACTAGTTTGTTTTCCTCTAGCTTTATTTAAATCTAAAATGAACCAACCTATTATGGATTGTGTTCTCTCTCTCTTTCTCTCTCTCTCTTCATCCATCATTATCACCATCTCTCTGAATCATATAGAAAAGTAATTTTTGTCATTATTTTATAAAAATGGGATCTTCTTAAACACATTTTTCTGAGTCTTATTCTTTTTCTCAGTGCTAGTGTGAACCTTCTCTGTGAACCACCACTAAGGGGGTCGGGGGAGCTGAGTCACCCCACAAAGAAAAGCACTCAGCTACTCTATTCTTTTCACTGGTGTCCTTGGCAGGAAACCCAGGGTCATTTGAGAAAATTCTAATTAGTAAGTTTGGCTCTAAGATATCTACTACTCCCAGTGTTTTTATAGGGACAGAGCTTTCTGTTTCATTTGAAAGTACAGAAACGAGTGATCTAGTTTTGAGTACACTTGGAAAAAAAAAAAAAGGAAAAGGAAAAAAAGAAAGCCAGCTCCAGCTGTTTGGTCGTCCCTTCATTGTTTGGCAGAGTCCCTGTCCTTTCTTTCTGGGCATGCATACTTTGCTGGACACTGGCAGTCTTCTGGAATAACCACATTGCAGGAAGAGGTTTAATTAACATAATGCAGACTGGCAGCATTGAATAGCATCTGGAAAGCTGAGAATTTCCACAAAGCACAGCCTGTTAAATGTCCTCAGCCTCACTCAGGATCAGCACAGAGCAGGGAAGGAGTCCTTCTGTCCTAAGCTGTGGGGGTCCCTGTCTCCTGCCTGCTTTCAGAACTGTGAGATCCACACTTCTGGCAATCTGGCCTCTCCCTGGATTCTTCACCCCCTCCAGTAATGGGTTTTCTTCTCTTTGGTGCACTCTCAGCAGAATGAACCAATTCCTCATTTACCCTGAAGTTGGAAACAGACAACCTTGCTGTCCTTTGCCCTTTTATCTTTCTCAAGTGGAAAAACTGCAATAACAACAAAAACCTGGAGCTCCTATTGGAAGATCAGGAAACCTTCTACAGCTTGTAGCTTTGAAAAGATTTTTTTATCCTTTTTAGTAGTAGGGCTGACAAATTTCCTATGATTCTTAACATTTCGAACAGAGTGTATTCTATCCATTTCCTTCCTTTTCTTTTTTTATCTTTACAGACTTCATTTTGATTCATTATACACAGATGGGGTACAAATTTTCATTTCTATGGTTGTGCATGAAGTACTTTCATACCATTCTTGTTAATCATACAAGTACATAGGGTAATGATATCTGTCTCATTCCACCATTTTTCATATACCCACTCCCCCTCTCATTTCCCTTTACATAATCTAAATTCCTCCATTTCCTTTCTATTAAAGTATTGATTGGGTCTTGTATAATTAAGACTAAAGCAATGGTTATAAGGGTGGAAATCAATTTCCTGCATGTTTGAGACAAAAAAAATTTATTTATTCACTTACTTTTTATAAATACATACTAGAGGTTTTTCACCCACAAAGAAAAATAAAATGATGCCATTTGCAGGAAAATCATGGAACTTGAAAATATCATGTTAAGCAAAACAAACCAAACTCAGGAAGTCAACAGTCATCTATTTTGTCTCGTGTGGAAGCTAGAGAGAAAAAAAAAGGAAAGAAAGGTAGGGAGGATCTCATGAAAACTGAAGGGAGATCAGTAAAGTAGAGGAAAGGGACTGGAGAGATGGAAGATAGCAGGAAATACTAAGGAATAATATTAGTCAAATTATGCTGTTATATTGCATGCGTGTATGAATGTGCAATAAGAAACCCACCATTCTCCACAACTAAAATGCACCAATAAAAAATATGGAAAACTATAGCCAATAGTAACACAATGTGTATTATTAGTAAATGATTAATAAATTGCTATTCCAATAATAAACATGCATGAACATGTTGAAGCAACACTGATCCATGAGTGTTGACTCCTGATAATGATTTCCCAGATGTCCCTTGGCATCATTACTTTGCTCAAAACAATTGTAGGTATTTACACATTATAGAATTTTTTTGTGTTATCACATTAAATTGCATTGTTGCAGTATGAGTTCTCTGGCAGATAAGAATGCAAGATATTTATTCAGGAGTTCCCTTAAGATGACACTGTATAAAAGAGGGAAAGCAGGCAGAACCTGGCAGAGTCAGGAGTCAAGCTGTGATGCAGATCTGACCATAGCATCTGCTGAATTCATAGAAATCTCTGGAGCCGGAAGTACCTTTTACTGTTGTCCTCCATCAGGAATAGATGACCAGGAGCTTATCTTCCTGCATCAGTCATGGATCTAGGCACTGTGTGATCTTGGGGAAGTGTCTCTGTTAAGTGTTTACAGCACTGTCAGCAATGAGGGCAGCAAATCCTTCAGAAGGGTGCAACTGGGTAGCATATTTCAGAGTATCCGCATGCATTGTTGGAATTGAACCCTATAAAATTGCCATTGCTATGTCAAAATGCTAGAGTGTCAGCACTTTCATATGAATCAGACTAAAATAGATTTGTTTTAGTCAGCTTTTTTGCTGATGTGACCAAAAGATCTGATAAGAACAATTTTACAGGAGGAAAAGTTTATTCGGGGCTCACAGTTTCAGAGGTCTCAGTCCATGGACACCAGGCTCCATTGCTCTGGGCCCAAAGTGAGGCAGAAAAAGGGCAGAAGAGCACTGCAGTGGAGAGCAGCTCAGGGCATGGTACCAGAATGCAGAGAGAGAGCTCCCCTCACCACAGGCGAAATACATTGCCCAAAGGCATGTGTCCAGTGACCCACCCCCTCCAGCCACACCCCATCTGCCTACAGTTACCACCTGGCCTAATCCATTCAAGTGGATTAATGCACTGATTAGGTTCTCAAAACACAATCATTTCACCTCTGAATGTTCTTGTACTGCCTCACACATGAGCTTTTTGGGAACACTTAATATCCAGATCATAACTTTTCACTCCTGAGCCCCAAAAGCTCATGCCCATTTCATAATGCAAAATATATTTAGTCCATTTTCAAGAGTCCCTGTCATCCTAACAATTTTAGTGCTACCCAAAAGTCCAAGTCCAAAGTCTCCTTTGCAAGTCGAGACAAACCCTTAGTGTGAACCCATTTTCATAGGTCTCAGTCCATGGACAGTGGCTCCACTGTGCTTGGTCCAAAGTGAGGCAGAATATCACAGCAGAAGAGTGTGGCAGAGGAAAGCAGCTCAGAATGTGGTAGCTGAAGCTGAAAGAGAGAGAGGAGACAATGAAAATTTATAATATGCATAGAGAAATTAGGCTAGATTAAAATCACTGAAAGATTGTAATTGATGGAGAAAATTAGGTATCATTCCTTTTATAGGAAGACTGCATTTAAAAAGATGTTAATAAAATCAGAAAGAGTCCTCAAATAATATCATGAACACCAAATGTTGATGGGAAAATGAAGGCAATCTTTCAAAATTATAAAGCAGTTTTTTTATTGCTAATCAGAACCAAGTGACTCTAAGGACAGGGGTGAGATCACTGTGAAAATAATACCACCCCAGGTATTTTTCTTAGTTCTTTCTATTTACAGATTTTGGTTTAGAAATCTTTCTTGTGTGTTCCCTTTAAAGCAAAATAGTCTTCTTTAGTTCCAGGTCAGAAATGCATGTGGATAACCCAGCCTATTTTGCATATGTGGAGGATAATTCTCATTTGAACTCCACATTATGCTTCTGATTTACAGGAACTTGCATTGAATCTGGGGATGACAGGTCTGTTTTACTTCAATGGAATAGCTCCATACACAGACACCCACATGCATTGTTCATATAAAGAGTCTGGCAGCTATCTCTGTATAGTCTAATAAAACATCACTATGGTTGCCTTAAGACTCGATTTTTCCTTCCAAATATAGGTTTCCTTTCAATTTACATGTTTTAATAATTTTGTTTATTTACCAATTTTCATTCTTCCTCTTATAGTTTATCAGAATTTGGAAATTAAATAAACAGGGTTAGAAATGGCAGAGTGCATTTGATTTAATTAAACAATTTAATTAAAGTTTTAAGTGGTTGATTAACTCTTAAAAACTGATTTTATATTTATTCAGGAATATTTGATTTGGACAATTAACTGCATAGATATCACACAACATGAAATTACCATAGATTGAGCGGGCCTTATCTAAAATGCTTGTCACCGGAAATCTTTCAGAGTTCTTTTGGGGATTTTTGAATATCTGCATATATGCTGTCAGATATTTGGGTATAGGACCCAAGTTTAAACACAAAATTATTTTATGTTTCACGTAAACCTTATACCCACAATCAAAAGGCAATATTAAACCATATTTTTATGTAACTCCAAATTTGTTTGTTTTCACATTTCACATAGAAAAGTTTGAATTAGTTAAAAATGTTTTTTCAAAGCCATTGGGTTTTCTTATTGGATGTTTGACTTTTAAAAGCTGATAACATAGCAATACTACAGTGCAGTATGACATTTCACTACATGTATATAATGCATACTCATCAGATCAAGGTCGTTGGCATATCTATCATCTCAGATATCTATCATTTCCATGTGTTAGGAACATTCAGAACCCTCTCTATTAGCTATTTTGAAATATTCAGTTAATTGTTGTCAGCCATAATTATCTTCTGTAACAGAGAACAGTAGAAATTATTCTTCCTTTCAAAATTGCGCCCAAGAAATCATTAATCATCTTCTCTCCATTCATTTTCCCATAGCCCCTACATCTTTTCCAGTCTTTAATAATCACTATCTATTCTCTAGGTTCTAGAGAACATGCAATATTTGTCTTTTTGTGCTTGACATTCTCTACATAATATCCTCCAGTTCCATCCCTGTTGCTTCAAATGATAGAATTCATTATTTTAATGGCCTAATAGCATTTCATGTTATATGTATATAACACCTTTTCTTCATCCATTCATCTGTCCATAGACACCTAGGTTGATTCCCTAACTTAGTTATTGAAAATAGGACTGCAATAAACATGCAAGTGCAGATGTTTTTCTCACACACGGATTTCATTTTCTTTGGATACATACCCAGTAGTGGAATTGATAGATTATTTGATAGTTCTGTTTCTAGTTTTTGAGAAATTTGCATTATTTTTCTATAATGTGTATGCTAATTTATATTCCCATCAACTGTATATGAGAGTTTCCTTTTTTGATATCCTTATCAGAATTCTTTAAGAATAACCATTCTAACTGGGGTGAGATGATATCTCAATATGGTTCTGATGTGCATTTCTGTGATGATTGGTGATGTTGAGCATCCCTTCATCTACTTGGCCATTCGAATGTCTTCTTTTGAGAAATGTCTATTCAGGTCATTTGCCTACTTTAACATCAGATTATTTGGTTTCTGCTGTTGAGTTGTTAGAGTTCCTTATATATTCTGGATATTAATTACTTATCAGATAAAAAGTTTGCAAATATTTCCTCCCATTCTGTAAGTTGTCTCTTCAGTCTGTTTCCTCGGTATGATGAAGCTCATTTTTTGCTTTTATTGTCTGTGCTTTTGGGTCATATCCTAACAATTTTTGCCCAGAACAAGATCCTAAAGCGTTTCTTCTCTGTTTTCTTATGGCAGTTTTATAATTTCAGGTCTTACATTTAAATCATTGATCCTTTTTAAGTTGATTTGTGATTATACTGAGTTATAAAGAGTGTAGTTTCTTTCTTCTGCAGATTTACTTACTCAACAACAGTACTGAAAGGACTGTCTTTTCTCCAATGTAAGTTCTTACAGTTTTTGTAAAATATCATATGTCTGTAACTACATAGATAATTTCTGGGTTCTTTATTCCATTCCATTTGTCTATATGTATATTTTTATACTAGCACTATGCTGTTTTTTATATAGTTTTGTAGAATGTTTTCAAATCAGATAATATAATACTTCCAGGTTTGTTCTTTTTGCTCAATATTGCTTTGCTACTCAGGATCTTTTGTAGTTCCATACAAATAGGAATAGTAGATTTTTAAATTTTTTTTTATTTCTGGGAAGAACATCATTGGTATCAGGGAGATTGCTTTGAATCTATAGACTGCTTTAGGTAGTCTGGACATCTACATGATATTAATTCTTCCAATTCAAGAACATGAGATGTTTTTCCCCTTCTAGGTATTTTTCTTTTCAATTTCTTTCATCTGTGTTTTGTTATTTTCCTTCCTTTCCTTGGATAAATTTATTCCCAGATATCTTATTACTTTTGCAGCTATTGTGAGATTGTTTTCTTTCTTTCTTTCTCAAAAGTTTATTTTTGGTGCATAAAAATGTATTGATTTTTGTGACTTGCTTTTGCATCTTGCAACCTTACTGAATTAATTTATCAATTCCAATAATTTCTTGTTGCAACCTTTAGGATTTTCCATATGCAAAATCACATCAGCTGCAAACATGGATAATTTGGTCTTCTCCTTTCCTATTTAGATGTCTTCTGTCTCTTTTTCTTGCCTACTTCTCTGACTATGACTTCCAATACTATATTGAATGTAAATGGTAAAAGCAGTCATCCTTGTGTTGATCCTGATCTTCAAAAAAATCATTTCGTATTTTCCTCACTCAGCATGATGGAGGCCACTGGTTGGTCACATATCCTTTATTGTGCTGCAGTACACTCCTTCAAACTTAATAGTTTGAGGGGTTTTTTATCATAAAGGAAAGTCAAGTGTTATAAAATATTATAATGAATTTTTTTACATCTTTTGAGATGATCATATTTTTTCCTTTCTGCTGATTTTTTCCCTTCTTCTGTAATATTTTCATTATGCTTACTGGTTTGTATGCATTGAAGCATTCTTGCATTTGGGGGATAAACACCATTTGGTTATGTTGTATAAT
Organism: Glaucomys volans; assembly: GCA_020662805.1. NCBI lineage: Eukaryota > Metazoa > Chordata > Mammalia > Rodentia > Sciuridae > Glaucomys > Glaucomys volans. The sequence goes on along the minus strand of JAJEJO010004268.1, from coordinate 74,710 downwards.
CTTTTTCAAATTTCCTTGGGTCAAGCTTACTAGTTTTTTGTTGAGAATTTTTACATAAATTTTTATCAGGACTTAGTCTTCTGTTATCCTTTCTTCTCCTCCTCTTCTTTCTTTTCTTCCTTTTCCTTCTCCTCTTCCTCTTTCTCTTCCTCCCCCTCCTTCTCCTCCTTTTCCTCTCTGCTTCCTCTTCCTCCTCCTTCACCTTTTCTTCTTCCTCCTCCTTCACCTTTTCTTCTTCCTCCTCCTTCCCCTTCTTCTCCTTCTCCTCCTCTTTTCTCCTTCTTTTGTCCTTGTCTTATTTTGGTATCAGAGCAATAGTGGACTCAACAAATTTGGAAGAGTTCCCCAATTTCTATTCTTTGGAATAGTTTGAACAGAATTTACATTGCTTCTTTAAAGGTTTGGCAAAGCTCAGCAAGGAAGTTATCCATTCTCAGGCTTTTTGTTGGTGGTTGTATTTTGGGGAGACATTTTAAAATAATGAATTCAGTCTTGTTACTTGTTTTTGGTCTGTTCAGGTCTTCTGTGTTTTCATGGTTCAATTTTTGGTAGGTTGTCTGCGTTCAGAAATTAATTAATTTCTTCTAGATTTTCCAATTTGTTGGTCAATAGTTGTTAATAATAATTTTGAATGATCCTTTTTATCTGTATGATATTAATTGTGCTATCTCCATTATTATCTCTGATTTTATTTATTTGGGTCTTCTCTTTTTTTCCTTGGTTACTCAAGATAAAGTTTGCCAATTTCGTTTATATTTTAAAACACCAAAATCTTCATTTCATTGATTTTTATTAATATTTTAGTTGCTATTTTGTTTGTTTCTGCTCTGATCTTTACTATTTCTTTCCTTCTAATTTTGAGGTTAGGTTGTTTTTGCTTTTCTAGTTACTTGAGTTGCATCTTTAAATGTTTATTTGAAATCTTTCTATAGTTTTGATGTAGGTACCTATTGCTATAAACTTCTTTCTTGGGACTACTTTTGGTTTATCCCATGGGTTTCATTATGAAATGTTTTCATTTTCATTTGTTTCAAGGAATTTGTAAATTTTCATTTTGATTTCTTCATGGACCCATTGGTTGTTCAGGAAAAAGTGTTTAATTTACATATATTTATACAGTTTCTAAGATTCCTCTCGTTGTTTATTTCTAATTTTATTCCATGGTGGTCAGAGGAGATACCTGTTATGATTTCATTATTTTTGAATATGTTGAGATTTGCTTAATGACCTAACACATGGTGTATCCTAGATGATGCTTTATGTGGTGATGAGAAAAATGTATGTTCTGCAGCTGTTGGATGAAATATTCTGTCAATGTCAGCTTCGATATTTCTCTCTTGATTTTTTTGTCTGGTTGATCTGTACATTGATAAAAGTGGTAACCTCCCTAAGGCAAATGTTTGTTCTGTGCACCCAGAGGGATGGGTAGGGAAACCCAGGTGTTTTCCTGAACAGGCAGACTGGCTATTCTCCTACTTCCCATGGCACTCAAAGCGGATTGCAGGAATTCATATAACTTTAGAAAAGCAGATAACAGTTCACTACACTAAACCCTTAGATTCTGTTTTTGTAATGAATATTAAAAATCAATTATTAATGCAAACCAAACTAATGTTTTAAATTTAGTTTTTAAATTGAGAAAAATGTAAGACTGAAATCTGAAAACTACTGACCTGACTCAGTGAGCAGTTTGTAGTGATGATTTAGATACACTATTATATTGAAATTTGTAGGCAACATGCACTTGTAATTATATTTACCTAGGATCATTTTAATATAAAGTTTAGAGAAATCAGAATTCAAGATAAAATTAAGACAAATCTTTATAAAATATTATAAATAGCCAGGTGAATGAAGGGAAGTAGGATTGCTTTAACATTATATTATTTAAAATGAACTAAAAGCAAAATCTTAATGTGTAAACACAGTTCAAAAATTAAAATAGTGTGGCAAGTTGTTATGGTTTGGATGTGAGGTGGCCCCCAAAAGCTCATGTATGAGACAATGCAGGAAGATTTAGAGAAGAAATGATTGGGTTACGAGAGCCTTAACTGAATCAGTGAATTATTCCCTCACAGGGATTAACTAATTGGTAACTGAAGGCAGATGGGGTGTGGCTGGAGGAAGTGAGTCACTGGGGGAATGCCTTTGGGGTCTATATTTTATGTCTGGCAAATAGAATCAAACTCTTCTGCCATGACGTTCTGCCTCACCTCTTGCCCTGAGGAATGGAGCTGATTGTCATGAATTGAGACCTCTGAAACTGTGAGCCTGCAGACAATTTTCCTCCTCCAAAGTTTTTCTTTACAGGTCTCTTAGTCACAGGAGCACAAGGGCTGACGAAAACACAAGTTGATACAATTAAGCACAATCAGTATAAAATCTAAATGTTTATAAACCTTTTTCATAAAAAATGAATAGATAATTATTGTTAAAGTGTTTTTCCAAGGAAATTCTAAGTGTGTTCTAAGGATAATTATATGATGTAAATTCTTTCCTCAATACTTATGGACCCTTAAGTCTTATAAATAATATTCTGACCATGAAAATAGAAATTTTGTTACAATTAATATAGGGAGTGTTAAATTAGGTCAGTATTTGGTTTGTAAAAAAATAATTACATCTCATTCTTTTCAAATTGTATTATCTTGAGATATAAAAAGGAATCTATTTGATTCTTTAACAAGTTTATCTGGACATTTTGTTCATTTAGTTTCTCACGTTTGAAAATTAAACTCCCCTTAAGTGTGAATATCTTGCAAATATTTTCAAGAAAGGTGTTGTGCTGTTAAGATCAGGCCAACACTTCACAGTACAGGCATTATCAGGAGTAGAGTTAAAAACATGTATTTGACTACATTGCCTTTAATGTTTCTGAGCTTATTGAAATGGCATCCCTCACTTGACTTGCTTTGTAAAAGTAACACATTTGTGTCCATTTAGGGAAAACAAGCCTTGTGCAGAATCATTAAAAGATACTCTGAATAATAAAAAAAATGTGAATTTTAATTTTATTTCTAGTTACTTAGTGACGCCTTTGGTACACATTTCAAATCTCAACACGACTGCCTTCTTAGTAATGGGTGCTAACCAATCACAGAAAACACTTCTCTGTATACTAACTGACACTTAGAACAATCATCATAGGCCAATACTAAATAACCAGTTGGAATGCTTCTGTTTTGATTCTTCCAAACTGTGAAACAATGAATGCAAATTATTTTCAGGACCCATAGTACATTTAAGTCTAAATAAAAGACTTAAGTATATATTATTTTAAAAAAATTGTTGGTGTTCCTGGTGATCGAAGCTGATCTGTGTTTCTGTTAACTTTGGTAGTTTGCATGAAGTATGTCAACATAAATAGTATTCTGTTTGGTGTATGTTAGCTGAATACATGACACAATGCTGAAGCATGGATAAAATACACACTGTTATAAGCACTTTTCATTTGCTGCAGTACCCAGAACAGCAGAATAAAAATTCAAAAACAAATTCCTACATACAACCAATTTATATATAAAAAGGTATCCATGTATCCTGGAGATTAATGCTGTGTCTGAGGTGCATGTAGTAAAGATTTTCTCCCATTCTGTAGGCTCTCTCTTCATGCTCTTTATTGTTTCCTTTGCTGAGAAGAAGCTGTTTAGTTTGAATCCAATCCATTCATTGATTCTTGATTTTACTTCTTGCATTTTAGGAATTTTTTTAGGGAAGTAAGCAATTAGAGAAATGCAAATCAAAACTATTCTAAGATTTTATCTCACTCCAGTCAGAATGGCAATTATTAAGAATACAAACAAAAGTAAATGTTGGAGAGGATGTGGGGAAACTTACACTCATACATTGATGGTGGAACTGCCAATTGGTGCAACCACTCTGGAAAGCAGTATGGAGAGTCCTCAGAAATCTTGGAATGGAACCAACATTTGACCCAGTTATCCAACTCCTCTGTTTATACCCAAAGGACTTAAAATCAGCACATTGCAGTGATGCAGTCACATCAATATTTATAGCAATTCACAATAGCTAAACTATGGAACCAACCTAAGTGCCCTTCAACAGATGAATGAATAAAAACATATATATATATATGTGCATATATATATATATATATATATATATGTTTAACACACACGTGGAATATTACCCAGCCTTAAAGAAGAATGAAATTATGGTATTTACAGGAAAGTGGAAGGAGCTGGAGCTGGATAATATCATGCTAAGCAAAAAAAGCCAATCCCAAAAAAACAAAGGCCAAATGTTTTCTCTGAATGTGGATGCTAAGTCGCAATATGGAGTCGGAGACTGTGGCTAGGAAAGTATAGAGTTATTTTAGGTAGAAGGGATTGAAGGGAAGAGGGGTAATGGAGGTAGGAAGGATAATAGAATTAATCAGACATAATTACCCCATGTACATATATAACTATATGACTGGTGGTATTCTACATCATGTACAACCAGAAGAATGAGAAATTATACTCCATTATATATGATGTATCAAAGTGCATTCTACTGTCATGTATAATTAATTAAAATAAATTTAATAAATTTTTTCAAAGTTTCCAGTAAAATGATAACATAATGTCCACACAGGTGAAAGTGCTTTAATAGAGTGTGTCACACCTGTAAAAGTAATGTAATGCAATATAAAAAGTGATTGAACAGAGCAATGTGTTTTATAATGGCCAAAATTTAATATATACAACATTGAATAGAAAAAACCATTGATGCGTGGTGGCGCACGCCTGTAATCCAAGTGACTTGGGAGTCTGAGTCAGGAGGATCTCGAGTTCAAAGCCAGCCTCAGCAACTTAGCGAGGCCCTAAGCAACTCAGTGAGACCCTGTCTCTAAAATAAAATACAAAATAGGGCTGGGGATGTGGCTCAGTGGCCGAGTGTCCCTGAGTTCAATTCCTGGTTCCAAAAAAAAAAAAAGCCATTGATGGTAAAAAAGAATGTTACCATCATATGAAATGTTTAAAAATGAAAAAGAATACTACATTTTCTTCATAGAAAAATAACTATTTTAGAACATGAAAATGCTTGCGGATTAAAAAAAAAATGTAACATCGTGGTTATCTCTAGAAAAACAGAAGAAGAGGAGCTGGATGTTAAGCTAAACAGTGAAGGCCACATCTGTATTTGGAATGTTTATTTCTTAATTTTTTGGATATAAAGTTCTTACTTTTAGTATTATCAATGTTTTTATGTTTTTCTAAACAATTTCACACAAAAATTTAAACATAGTATATCAGATCTATTGACATAAAAGTGCTAGGTAATAAATAACTCTATATATCATTGTTCTAAAACAAAACCCTCTCCCCAGAGTCCTTGTGCGAAGGATTATTTCCACTGGGCTCATGTGGTCTAGGTTGGATTCTTCAGCTGTTTAGGAATGAGCGTGACTGCTGTTGATGCAGGCTGCACTCAGCTGGGAAGACTGGATCACTCAGCTGACTGAGTGATACTGACTGTATCACTCAGCTGGAGTGATACAACTGCCCTCCATGAATCTATTATCTTACTGGCCAAGTTGGCAGAGTGATGGTGGAAAGATGAGGGAAAAAACAGAAATCCATAGGCCTCTTGAATTCGGGGCTCACAATTCTATTTGTTAAAACAGATGACATGTTAAAACAGTGAGCCAAGGGTCAGACGGAGAGAAAGTTTACCACAAATTTACATTTAGAACGTAAATACAGAGAGATGCAGAATTTTGAGTCATTTTATAAGGCCCTTGTCTTTGTAGAGTTCTTAAGGGCACACTTATTCCTATTTCTCCTCATACAAAATGTGTTCTCATTTAATAGCAAATAAATTCCAACTTCAGGATCTTATAATCTACATCAGTTTGAATGTAGCTGCACTTTATTTGGAGACGTAGGAGACAGGAAAAAAACAAGTTTTCTGTCCCACTGATCCCACTGATCACTGATGTCCAGAAAACAGAAGTGAAACAGTAGAAGGATGATAACAATAAATACTATTAAATTCTGAAATTACACCAGGATTATAGCCAGGTTCTCTCTTCTGGAGTTAGGGAATGCTCTTCGATACAATTCTGATACCTCGGAAAGGTTTCCCATTCTATTATTCTCTATAGCTCTTAGTTCTGTCCTCTGAAATAACTTTCCTTTTCTGTGAGCTCCTTTGCCACTTCTTCAGATAGTAAGTAAGAATACATTCTGTGTGGATCATTCAGTTTGCTTTTAAAATACTTGTTTGGGGTCCTGGAAACCTACCTACATTTTATAAGTCTCTGTCCATTTTAGATCACCTTATTGATTTTTGCCAATGCACTTCTAAAAAGAGATGTGTTTTAAACTTTGATTCAGTGCATTTTAAGCTCCAAAGCCATACGCATAACTGTTTCTTTTTTCTTATTGAGATATGCTTCTCTCCTTATCATGGTTCTGGCACTTGGGTTAGGAAGGGTGCTGTGGAGCGCATGCCATTCAGTTCATAGAGGTCTTTTGATTTAGGGGAAGGAAATGTACTACTAACTGCTTAATCCTTTTAGAAGTCCTAGTAAACTGACCCTATGCCTTGATTTGACCCTATCCTTGAGGCCATGGCAAACATAAAAAGCTAGAAATGAGAAACAGTTTGTCTTACTCCTTGGTAATTCTAGTTCCCTTGTCTTCTTTCCAAATTGATTTTGCACACTGCTGACATGATTCTGAACTCATCTCTTTATTGTAGTATACTGTTCAACCCTTTGTATCCATGGAATTCATATCCATGTGGATCCAACCAACTGTGGATTGAAACTATACAGGGGAAAAAAACATGTACCAAGCACATACAGACTATTTTTCTTGTCATTATTTCCTAAGTAATACATCTTAACAACTTATGTAGAATTTATAGTCTATTAAGTATCATAAATAATCTAGAGGTGATCTAAAGTTTGCAGGAGAATGTGCATAGGTTATATGCAAATAATGTACCATTTTACATAAGGGACTTGAGCATCCTCAGGATTTGGGACCTGTGAGGGTCCAGGAACCGATTCCTCGTGGACACCTAGAGATGATGGATAAAATGTTTATTGGTTCCCTTTTTTATTTTTTAAGGTAACAAAAGTAAGAGTCTTACCAAATATTGTGGAAGTACATAACAAGGTTGCCATATTTTAGCTTCCCAGGTGGATCTCTTGAAATATTTCTAATCTCCTTCCTCCAATTTCATGTCTATTTCTTTTGTATTATTTAATGTTTTTATTAGAGCATTCTAATTATACATTATAATGGGGTTCGTTTTGACAAATCATACATAATCAGATATAATTTGCTCTATTTCAGTCCCCATTTTCTAATTTCCTTTTAAAGTCTCATTCAACCTTTCCCTGCCACTTTGTCCCCAAACCAGTGCCACAGATTTTAGAATTTTTTAGGGCACCCACCTTCCTTCCAGTACCAATTCCTTCCTTCTATATCAATTATCACTAACTACAAAAATGTTCAATGACTAATCATCGAAAAAGTAAGTGACATAGCCAATAGTACTTATTCAGCTGATGAGGTTGTATGGCAGTCATTTCAGGTTCTGACTCACGTCTGAGGGCACATTGTCTGTCAGCTAACATAGTCTGACTCTATGAGGTGACTTGGGCAACGCAGGCATGCTTTTTATTTCACTTATTCTTGAGTAAGTTAATATGGATATGTTCTTATGTCAATAACTTAAGTGTGAAAAGCTAAACACATTGTCCAAAACATACATACTGTTATTTCTAATTTTATTGGTCAAGACCAAAGTCAGAATAGGGGGGATTAAAAAATAATCATAAAGTATGGGCTGGGGTTGTGACTCAGTGGTAGAGCACTTGCCTAGCGTGTGTGAGGCACTGGGTTCGATTCTCAGCACCACATATAAATAAATAAATAAAATTAAGGTCCATCAACAACTAAAAAAAAAATTTAAAAAAAGTAACCTTAAAGTATCCAAAAGTTTCTTGGGAAGTAATAGAATTGGGAAAGGTAAAAATTTGGCCACAGATACAGTCTTATCACCAAAAATATTTTATAGGTTTATCTTAGTAGGACCTAACAGAGTACTTATGTGAAATATGTCTGTAGTGTAGAAAATTTTCCCAAGTTTATTTGTGAGTATATCCATTTTATTTTTTCCTACATGACATTTTATCTTCCCCAAGACTTACCTGCCCTTAAGAACAGAATCATAATTGTGCACACTTGAAATATTTAGAGAGCTATGATTTTAAACATGCATTTTCAGGCTAATTCTTTTATGACTCAAATAACTTACTCATAAAACCAATAATATGAACCTTATCCATGGCAAAATCATTTATTGGAGAATTAACTTCTTGTTTCTAAACAATTTTAATATAAAAGATACTGAAAAGTCCATATTAGATTATGCTTTTAATGAAAATGATTCTATGCGGTAGAAATGTGTTGTATATTTTTTTATTTCAATTTTTTAAAAATTTTTACAGACCGCATTTTGATTCATTGTACACAAATGGGGTACAACTTTTCATTTCTATGGTTGTGCATTGTATTGCATATTAATAATTGCTGCAAATTATTCGATGCTCTTCCCATTCAGAAGTAGAGTATAATTTTCCTCACCTTTAATCTAGGTTGTAGTGACTAGCTGGACCAAATAAATGTAGAAGAAGTGGTATTCTTGGGACTTCCAGGGTTAGGTTATTAGCAGCCTTCAATTTCCATCCAGACCTTATATAATACTTTTTCTGTACCCTAAGGAACTGTCTAAGAAGTCCTTTATCCTAACTCTATCTAGAAGTCCTTTATCCATTATCCAGGCAAAACAGGCCATATGCAGGCACACTGGTGGATGGTCTCACCACTTGGATGGTTCAGGCCTCCAGACATACCTGCAAAGTCTCCACAGATGGGAGGAGCCATGTTTGACCATCTATACCAACCTCTGCCAGATGCATACCATCAACAACCTTGTGATCAAACTTCTGAGTCCCCAAATCATGAGAGATAGTCTCTTTTTTTTAAATGCTAATTTTGGAATTGTGTTTTTCTATAAAATATAATCAGAACAGAACTTGGCAGTAGGAAGTGGGACCTGTCTTTACCCAAACCAAAAATATGTGGCCCTGGCTTTGAGCATTGGTGGAAGAGAGAAATTGGAAAAAAAGTTGAGGAAATTATTTGAATTTAAAGGACCTTGAAAAAGCTCAGTGAAGCATTGAAGGACAGTAATGATGTTGAGTCGAGAGCAAAAATCACTCACTTTATATAGCAACAAAAAGTTTGGTAGCTCTGTTACTGGCAATAATATGGAGAATATAAAGGATAACCAATGAATCATCTATCCTAATGGAGAGATTTCCAGGAGACACAGGAATGTCAGCTAAGTTTTTATAGGTGCCAAGATAGAGTATGGAATGAAAATGCAAGGATAACACATTCCAGTCCTCCATCAGAATCTAGCAAAAACAGAGAAAGAAGAACATGCTAGAGTTGAAATTAAAACTGTGTCTGATTACACATCTCTTTAATAGAATATTTTCAAAGTAAGCCAAGGTCTTAAGGAAAGATCAATTCCACAGTGAAATGTGGTCTTTGACTAAAGAAGAAACCAAGAATATCATTGAAAAGCCTCTTTTTAAGTCCTCAAAAAATTTGTTTATGACTTGTAGACCTTCCTTTCTAGACAACAGTATTTCTTTTTTATTTGTTCTAATTAGTTATACTTGACTGTAGAATGCATTTTGACACATCACACATAAATAGAGTATAGTTTCTCATTCTTCTGGATGTATGTGATGTAGAATCGCACTACATCATCCATGTACATGGGGTTATAATGTCAGTCATACATGTACATGGGGTTATAATGTCAGATTCATTCTACTATCCTTCCTAACCCCATACCCTTCTTAATCTCCAGGGTGTAAAAATAACTCAAAAAACTTAACACCAAGTAAATAACCCAAACAAAAAATGGGCTAAGAAAATGAAAAGACACTGCACAGAAGAAGAAACACAATTGGTCAACAAATATATGAAAAAAGTTCAACATCTCTAGCAACTAGAGAAATACAAACCAAAACTAAGATTTCATCTCACTCCAGCCAAATGACAGTTATGGAACCAAGCAATAAGAAATGTTGGTGAGGATGTGGAAAAAATGCTACACTCATACATTGCTGGTGAGACTGCAAATTGGTGCGATGATTATGGAAAGTAGTATGTAGATTCCTCAGAAAATTTGGAATGGAACCACCATTTGACCCAGCTATCCCACTTCTCAGATTATACCCAAAGGATTTAAAATCAGCATACTACAATGATGCAGCCATATCAATATTTATAGCAGCTCAGCTCACAATAGCTAATGCTATGAACCCAAACTAGGTATCCTTCAATAGATAATTGGAAAAAGAAAATGTGGTATGTATACACAATGGAATATTAGTCTTAACGAAGAATGAAATTATGGCATTTGCTGGTAAATGGATGGAGCTGAAGAATATCATGCTAAGTGAAATAAGCCAGTCCCATAAAACCAAAGGCCAAATGTTTTCTCTGATATGCAGATGCTGATTCAAAATGGGGCAGGGAATGACTATGGAAGAATAGAGAATGATATTTCTAATGATGATTTTCCAATGATGTTGTTTCACAGTAGTCCCCAGGTGGCCAGTGATAGAGAGGGCTTGTCTCACCCCAATTTATGGGTACCTTTTTGATTGAGTTAATTATGATATGACTTTAGGAAACTTACACATTTTTAAAGAGAATTGTACTATCAGCCTAGACTAAATGGAACAGGGGTAGTACAATAAAAAAGGGGACTTTAGGACCCCAAATATCTACCTTTTGTGTGTGTTTGTGTGTATATGTGGTGCCAAGAGTGAAACTCAGGGCCTTGAGTATGCTAGGGAAGCATTCTACCACTGAACTAATTTCCCATCCCAAATGTCTATGAATAGGAAACAGACAAGCAAGTCTACATTGTTTCAAATATTGACCATTGTTGATGTGTGCGTGTGTGTGTGTGTGTGCGCATGTGTGTGTGTGTGTGTGTGTATGTGTATGCGTGCAAAGAAAGATGGGAATACAAGGGCATAACCAAGAACTCACAGAGCAGAGCCCAGGAATCACACTCCAACAGGAGGGAAGTTCTCTATTCAATAAGCTGTTAACATATTTTGAGATGCATTTCAAAATTTTCATGGACCATAGTAATTGCTGTGTGGTGCCCCACCATGAAAAAGGATATCTATTGCTGTTATCCTATGCTTTTTCCATCAATGTTTACTGGATGAGTGTATGTAAGAGAAGAAGATAACTTGTCTCATTAGTTTCCAAGGCTTCAGATTAAGTAGAACTTTACTTGAAGAAATGTATTGGAGAAACCATATCTAGGAATCCTATCCACATCCAAAAATAATTTAGGTCACAGGATTCTACTTCTTGAGCCTGAGTGATAAGGTAAATAGATAAGAAGGGAAGTACCTCTGGCTAGTGGCAGAACTGTATCAGATTATAAATGGCCACAAATTATCTGACATTTCTTTCATGAGTACATGTTACAAGACTTTTTCTTCTAATTTGGGTAGTTTCTGACCAATAAAATATGGTGGAAATCATATTGGACTAATTTTCAGTTGAGACTTAAAAATTTGACATCTTTAACTCTTCCCTTTCTTAGGAATACTCACTGTGGAGATATCAGCCATTTTGTAAGAAGTCAAACTCTTCTGTTTTGAGGAACCCCAGGTTAGTCATTTTGAGAGGCCACATAAAAAGAAATAAGTGACCACATTTCAGATTTTCAGTCTTCTACCCTAGACAAGATAATAAGTCAGCAGCCTTTATATAACTTTATTTCCAGGTCCTACCTGAATGTGACAGAATGAGAGATTTTGAATGATAAACACAACCAAGTCCAGTAAATCCATATAAACTTGAGAAATAATAATAAATATATTTTAAGACTTTATGATTTTGGATAGATGTTATGCAGAAATATATAGCTGGGGTATATTTTCCAACTTTTGCTTGATTTAAATGCCAAAATCCTGGTGTTCAAACTTGAGCCCATTGTTATAATGGGATGATACTTTCGAAGACTTTGAGAAAGCATTGAGTGCCTTTTGCATTGTATTTCCTTTGCAAATTGAAGAAACAAAAATACTGATAACCAGATTTCAGAGTGTGGTAGACAAAAGATGGCTGCAAAGTCTCTCTGACTGAGGGGTAGAATCTACATTCCACCAAATATGCTGGAAATAACAATCTGGAATTTCCAAGACTAGATTCCAAGAAGACTTTGTCTTCCACTTATGCCACATGAATGAGAAATTATGAATTTTTTCCTTGTTCAGAATCATATAGGAATTTCAATTACTGTTATGGTTTGTATCTGTAATGTCACCCAAGTTCTCATGTGTTGAAGGATTGGTCTTCAATGCAACAATGTTCACAGATGGGGCTTTTGAGAAGTTATTGAGTCATGATGGTTCTGACTTCCTCAGTATATTATTCCCTTGATAGTTAAATGGACTACTGGGAGGTGGTAGAAACAGCAGGTGGTATGGCAAGACTGGAGGAAGGAAATCACTGAGGGCATGTCATGGAATGATATTTCTTGTATTCTACCCTTTTCTCTTTCTCTCTCCCCTTTCTGTTACCTGGCTGCCATGAACAATGGAGTCAACTGACTATGGACTATAACCGTGAGCCAAAATAAATCTTTCATCTTTAAGTTGTTTTTGTCAGATATTTGTCACAGCAAGCATATAGAAATGAAGCAATGTGTAGTTACTCTGGTGGACCGTCCCAGCTAAGCCATCCCTGCAAAGGCTCCTGCTGAGTGAATGAAGTCACCTTGGACCCAAAGGCGAGTTCATTTGCTAGCTGAATAACATCAGGAAACCTCATTCAACATTGCATAGACCAGATGAATCACACTATTAAGCCTTTCTTCAAATTGCTGATACATCCAAAATATAATTAAATTGGTCAGAATTACTTAAAGTAATCCTCTAAATTTTGGGTAAATTTTAGGTAAGTAATAGGTAAGTGGCAAAAAATACAAATTGTGGCAGAGTAGATCAGTTAAAACTGGAATATGTGTTGAAAGATAAAATTTAACAAAGAAACAATCTCAAGGAAACAATTTAATTCATCGACAGATCCTTGTGAACATTTTCATGTTATGGAAATAATACTGAGTCATATCCAAGAAATAATAATTTCTCTTATTTTGGAAGCAACAATACAACACTACTACATTGTATTTCAGAACAAATTAGGCCTGAAACTTTTTTAAAATACATAAATCAGCTGAATTTAATCCCCTAAGAGGAGGCTCTCTTAAGGACCTAAGCCATAAAATTAGCACCCTCAGAACTCTAATTCACATCCTATGGCATTTAATCTTCATGTCCAATATAACAAGAGCAAGGATGATCTTCTCAAAGTCTTCCCACTTCCCTGAAATTAAAATCACTCTTCAAATGATTTTGAAATTTCAGAGTGCCTTGCTCCCTAACTCCTGTATTTTACAGATTATGAAATCTCACCTAGATAAGGACACAGGTATATCATTTGCTGTCAGGATGGTATTACTTGTCAATTTCTCCAGGAGGAGTTACTTGCTCCTCTTTTGTGCTGCTCTAGAGATACCAGCATTTCAAATCTCCACCATTATAGCAATTATCACACAGAAGCACAGTTATTGGTCCCTCAGAGTTTCCTAAAATACATATTTCACGAGTACATGCATAGTGCTTGCAAGAAAAGAGGAGATCGTTATATAAACTCATCTGTTAACATATTTCCCCCTAATATTAAAAAATCAGAAAGTAATCCAGTGTCATTTTTATTATTGTGTGGACCTTAACACTGGAACTTTAGTGCAGAGTAAACAAAAAAAAAATGAACTGAAAGCAGAAATTACCTAACAGGCATTAAGAAAAAGCTGGGAAAAATAAGCAAACCATTTTGAGATACCTGGGGGCGGGAGGTGGTTAGGGCACAATAGACACAAGGGAAGCTGTTTCTAGTCCCTGCGTAGAACTGTGTAGAACTTGGCTGCCTCTGGAAAGATCTTCAGTAATTGTGATTTGGGTTTGGAAAAAAAGTCTTGTAGACATTCACTTTTTATTTGAAATCATTCAACAAAGTGAAATGTATCTTTTCAGGGTTATTTTCATGTAGATTCACCTGTTTTTAACACTCTATTTTCCCCCCAATTCTCTTTTTTCTCCAGGAAAAATCCTTTTTGTTGTTAAACTAACAAGGAAACCAACTTTTGTATTCTGATTAAAAAGAAACAATGAAAGGTTGTTTACTGACAGCTTGTAGGTATATAAATGAGATAACTCCATAAATGCTATCATTGGAACTTAATAATGACTTGAAATGATGTTTTCTTCTAATAATATGCGTAAAAATAAATACATTAAAAATTTGTGATATTATTCAACAAAGAATCAAAACAATGCTTAATAGGATTTCAGCAGTCAGGATTGTACGATAAGGAACGATTTCTGAAATACATATGAAGTTAAACTCAGAGCTCTGCCATCTGATTGCTACTATGCATCCTGATTACTGCTGAGCTTAGTTAAATAGTTTACATTAATTATTATTTCTTTTCACTGCCTTTCTACTCCAGCTTTAAAGCCTAGTAAGAGCAATGTGATATTTCACAATTCTCATTTTTATTTTGTTTGAAAACTGCATGTGGACTCAGCTTCTATACCTTTAATGTTCACAGTACAAGATATTTCATGCTAAAAAAGCTAACAGTGACTGAAATTCAAAGGGAGTTTCACTCTGTATTCTGCATTAACTCTGCCTTTGAATGGAAAGTCAGTGTAACCCCTTAACGACAGTGTCCTGGGGAAGCTAACTGAATAATCAGTAGACTTCTAACATAGAACCCATCAAGATCATGCTTGCAGACACTTAAGTGAACTCCAGGGAAATAGTTGTCCCTTTGAAGCAACCTGCTTGCAAAATCAAAAAGAGCTGTTCAAGAAACTCTATAAAGGTGAATTTCAAAAATCACTGTATGGATATTGTTGGTTGCTACTTGATGTTCTTAATTCTGAACAGTGGCAAATTTTACCTATCTTCATTGTGGTATGAAACTTGTATTCATGAAATTAGCATATAAATATTTTAATTGAATGAGTGCCTCTGATAGTATTATATTTAATTCCTGCTATTAAAATAGTTATAAATTCCTAAGCAAACAAATTATTCAATGGAATTTTGTGGTCTAACATGAAAATTTATCCTGGTGATGAAAATATTTGAGATTATTTTAGATAATAACAGATTTTGACATTTGGAAATTTCAGCTGTTTCTTATCAGATCAAGTGTCTTCTACAATAGCTAGCTAACTGTGTAATATTCCCTTTACCATATTTGCTCTCCAAGAGGTCAATTTTTAATAAACTCTAATTTAATATTCATGCAAGTTAAAACATTATATTAGTAGTATTTAAGGTAACAGAATTTATTTGTATGTATGTCTATGTATATGCAATAAAAATATTTTGGGGAGAAAAGGGACTATTAATATACATTGTAAAAATTTTGACTTCATTTGGTTTCCTAAGTGCTGGAAAGTCAAGATAAATTACAAAGGCTTGAGATACCTTAAATAATAAAATATTCATCAATAAACCATATTTTACAAATTTAGAGAAATTAATTTAAACTAAAGATATTTTCCCTTCTACTATAGTAAAACAGCTGCCAAATTAGCTTTTGCATTTAATTATTATGGATTTTCTCTCCAATTATTCATCATGTTTTAATTTTTGACACATATCATTGTGAGAACTCACTTTGATTTAAGCAAAGCCAGTATAAAACTCAGGACAATTCTTTGGTGAGAGAATAATAATTTCCCTAACAAAAAGCATTAGTGCATGAGTTGATTAAACAAACTCAATTTGCATGCAACTATCTAGGACATACCTATTACATAAAAGGAAGAAAACTTTATTTTATTAATGAATCTATTGTAAAGTCTTGATAATAGTCTGACATTTTTATCCTGTGTATCTATTTAGATTTCAATTATTAGTTGAACTCATGAAGTCCAGAAATGTAATCTTCCATTGATCTTGTGACTATTTTGCTCTTTAATTGGACAGTTAGGCACTTGATTCTCTTTATTTATTTTTTATGACTTCTTATTATCTGGTAACCTGATTATTCAATGAAGAAATTTAAAATGAAAGTTATTTCATTTCACAAAAGATAAGGTAACATTCTGATAAATTCTAATCATAGACAATAGAAGAACTGAAGGTATTTCCTCTGAAATCCAAAGACTACAATATGAACAGTTAAGAGAAATGCTTTAGTTTATTCTCAAAATTATAACATCATGACTGCTGTTAAGACAATCATAATGATGCACAGTTGATTCTCAAATATTAGTTGAACAAATGCATAATTAGAAAATGAATTTCAAGTCTACCCCAGTTAGACTCTTGGTGCTTTATGGTTTAATAACCTTCTTCAAATAAAGGCTCTGTTGTTGTCAGCTTGGGTTGTCTGCTAGATCATTTGCCTTGGGTATGATCCTCAAGGCAGGGATTGCTGAGCAGTGATTGTTCAGGTGGTATTCCCAGGGATCTGGGGAGCAGGACAAGGAAAGCAGAAAAGCTGGGGGGGGGGGATGCGATTTCAGGTGGGCCCTCTGTAGTCTTTCTTGACTTGAGACAAAGCAGTAGGTCATTTGTACACTATCATTGACTCCCAGCTGCCTCAGATGACAGTAGTGGGGAGCAGCGGAGCCATCCGGATATCAGGACTACACTACACCAGCTTCCACAGAGAAATCCTTCAGAAGGTAGTGCAAGTGTAAGTCTTTAGCAGCACCACCAGTGGCAACCAGCAAAAGGAATCCCTGGAATCTGGGTGAGACTTTAAAAGCATCTGCTACCAACTGAGAGAAATTTTCCATATGAACAAGATTGCTCACAGATGCACTATTCATAGTGATCAAAACTTGGAAGCAATATTAGAATTCATTGCTTTTGTTTATTAGTGCTCAGATGTGGAGAATGGTGACTTGAATCATGGTCTTTGACAGCCTCTGGACTGTGACTGCACTTGCTCTGGGAATTTTCTGTGTAAAGGTGCAGGACAAGATTGCCCAGTTGCTATGGTGATGCCCTGCCTGAGGAGGTTTTGTGCAAGGCATGAAACTATCAGTCTTGACCTTGGGTTCAGATGCCACCTGCTGGGAATAGAGAATTATGAGGATAGTAAGATAATTATAATTGTTTGCAAGCACTTTGACCTTCAAGACTGCCTACTTTGAAGAAACTTTCTCACAGAAATCCTTTTGATGACAAAAACCTATATAAATAAACATACTGAGCTAGCTCTGGGTCATTGTTCCTTCATCAGAGGATGGTGTTCCACCCGGTCCCAGCTTTCTATATATAAGTGTGTGTTTGTCTTTCTTAATCCCACATCACTCCTTGCTGGTTTCTAAGGTTCAGCCATGAAGGTTGCAGCACGCAGGCCCACTATTTTTTCTTGAGTACATCAACCTCCATGTTAGAATTATAGAGCTACTGAGTTTAAAATCAGGATACTACCCTATGGGATATTCACACAATGAAATGTAATGCAGCTGTCCAAATGAATTAACCTTAGCCTTGTGCAACAATCTGGATGGATTTCAGCTACCTAATATTGAGTAACAAAATAAATCTGCATATACCATGAAAGTGTTTTTAGGAAGTTAGTAAATAATTAAAATGTGTAAGAATGCATATAGGTGAGATAAAACACATAAAACCATTACAAGGCAATAGTGAATGAAGTATCATGGTGTTATTACTTGGGTTAGAAGTGACAGGGGGATCAAATAGGATAGGAACAGCACATATAAATTATCCATTGAGAGATAAGTATTATTACATTATTAAAAACAAACAATAGAATTAAAAATAAATAAAAAGAAGTTTATATGTGGACAAATGTGTTATACATGTAATATAAAAGTTGCATTAATGTATAAGTACAATTAATAAAGTATGGTACATCTGTAATAGATTTAAATAAGTTTTTTTAATTATAAAGTTTCTATTCAAGAGATAGAGTCCTGGATCATCTTAAAGTTTTTGACTAGAACTACTGGTAGAATGCAATCATTCTTTACCTAGATGGGAAAGATTTGGAAGTAGATACATGGTGGCAATCAAAATATTGTTTTTGGACTATTAAGTTTGAAATATCTGTTCAATACCAAAATAAAGACCCTGGGTGGGCAGCTGGGTTTTTCCACTGGAGCTAAATAGGTATGCATTAACTAGAGATATTATTATGTTACTTCAATATGTTGAAAGCTACTGAACTGATAAAATTACTTAACCATGAGCATAGAAAAAACAGTGATGATATCTGAAAACTTTGCTTAAGACATTTCAACCTTCAATGCTCAAAAAAAGAGGATGAAGCAAAAGTGTTAGAGAAGATGCATATTGAGCTAGGAAGATAGATTTAAGAATGGGATTCCAGGATAACTATAGTATGTCAAGAAAAATACATACACTATTTCAAGAAAAAAATTGTTTTGTCAAATACTACTGAAAAGCACCGTAAGCAGTTTTAGAGGTGGGGTGATTCAAGAAAGAATGGAAGGAGAAGGGCAAGAAGTCTAGAAGTATCTAGTAGTCCAACGTTTGTTCAGATGCAAACGAGCCTCAGAACTAATGCGCAGGCCCACTTGTTTTCCCTGAGAGCACCAGGCTTGGTATTAGAATTATAGAGCTATTGACTTTAAAATCTGGAAATCACCCTAGACATGACTTAGGACAATTCCATCACTTAACATAAGAAACACTGAGGTCCAGAAAGTTACTATCAGTTGCATAAAACATAAAGCTTATAGGTTAATGGGAAAACCAGGACCGAAATTTAATTTTTCTGAATCTTAATTCAGTTTTATTTATATCCTACTGAAAAAATCAGCAGGCTTATAATTCCAATTTTTATGAAAACAGGAATAAAATGTGATTT
This sequence comes from Glaucomys volans, assembly GCA_020662805.1. Classification (NCBI taxonomy): domain Eukaryota; kingdom Metazoa; phylum Chordata; class Mammalia; order Rodentia; family Sciuridae; genus Glaucomys; species Glaucomys volans. The sequence continues at coordinate 55,681 of JAJEJO010004268.1, read as the reverse complement.
ATTCAACTTCTAACAGGGCAGAAAGCTTTGCCATTGTACATTATAAAGGATTTGCTGAACTTCTTCCTTTCTAGGTTGCACCATGTGCCACCACTTTAACCATGCAAAAATCTTCATTCCAGTTTTAGCTTATATGTCAGGGAGGTCAAGTCTCCATTCCCAAAATTATGTAGGGCAGAGCCAAATATAACATAAAATGTTTTTTATTAATGCTTTTGAATTCTGTGTGAATTTGTTTATTCTATTTTCAGCAATAAAAGAGACATTATGAGAACAAATGGCTTGTAGCTTCTCTGAGAACCAAGAAGGGCTCTTCTCACTGATGAGTATTTTGTTCATAAGTTATAAAAATGAAAATAGGTAGAAATGTATTATTTATTATTTATACATTTAACACGATAATTCATTCATAGTCATCAAAGGGCTTTTGCAATGAAAAATAGAATCCTTCAAACAATATGAGTTTGTATGTGCATCCAAGTCAGGATACATATCCTCTTAAGAGGAATTGTTAATGTTTAAACCATGTCATTTAAGGGAAAAGGGAAAGCTTATTTGAATAAATACCATGTCATGCTCTGGATGCTTTTATTTAGGAGAATTATAACACTCCTAGTAATACTGAAATCCCTTACATCTTGTAACGAGGCTAGTGCCACCTTCTTATCCTTTCTGTCTGTCTGTCTCTTTCACTCAATGGGAACCATCCAATGAGAAAAGATTAGGTTGGTTTCCTTTCATGCAAGAGAAATACATTTAAAACATATCTGTTGTTAGAATTAAAAGGTTAATGCAGTGCTTCTTAAGAATACCCAGGGCTGCAAATCAGTAGAGGTCTTAAATTAGTCTTGCCTTTGGAAGATTAATATTTTTATTCCATTGGCATACTGTTCAAAAGGGTGGTTATTTCCTAACTTTCCTTATCCTTTTTGGTATCAGGTTGGAGGTTGAGGATGTATTCTGGAAATCTCCTTTACTATTTAATGTTAGCCTTGGATACTTGATGTATTAAAAAAAATTGTTCATTTACTCCTATTTTCATTTATGCTGAATTTCTAAAACTGTTATATTTTGATATTCAAGAAGTTTCAAGGGAACTTTTAAAAGTCTTCACTAAGAAAAGGTATAGTATTTTATAGAGGAAAATATTTCTTAAGAACTTTAAAAATACACAAAGCTGTACATTTCATTTAAAAAATTTCAATCCTATTTCAAGATGACCCAAAAATCAAGAGGAAAAGATGGAAGAAGATTAACATGTTGGGGGCAAATTTGTGCATGTATTTGTGTGTGTGTGTGTGTGTGTGTGTGTGTGTTTCTATATGTACATGTATCTGTATCTATATATCTTTAGGCAGGCTTTTAAAATAATTTTTTTCTTATTTAGTTCTCACTTCAAACCTGATGATGATATTATTTGACCTATTTATTGAAGAAAGAGACCAAAATTTAGAAAATTTAGGTAACCTGACGAGCATTATAAATTTCTTTGACTCTAAAACCATAATGCCATGCCCAAAGAATACAGTAATAAATGAGTGAATAAAATGATCCCCAAATCACATTTAGCACATATGTTGTATGGTTTATGTATCCTATCAGGTTAGTTCTCTTTTCCTCAGTAGAATTTAAGCTCATTAAGGACTTATAACATGCCTGTTTTTGTGTGAGCATAGAACTTGGCCTAGAGAAAGGATCAAATATGTATATACTTGAAAACCTGAATTAGGTAGAACTCAATTTAAATTTTTAAACGTGGACATTCTATCAATTTACTTTGAAAGTAGCATTAGACACTACATTTTCTAATAATCTACATTCAATTCATTGAAAAGCAAATCTTCGAGTGACTAGATAGTTATGATTAGTTCATATAGTGTTTGTATTTCTCATTTTTTGTTGAACCATTTTTCATGCTGTCACATAGCTCATTATAATTTATATTTATTACAAAATATTCCACTGAGTGAATGTGCCATGCTTTATTTAAATATTTCTCTATTACTGAGGAATAGTATGTTAATATAACTATTTTATATAGGTCATTTCTTCAGGAGAATGTCCCAGAAATGATACGCCTGCATTCCATGCCTGTAGACACTTTGTCAAACTTATGCAAATAAGTCTTTTTCAAATTAGCTTTGAAAGTTGATTTTATAAATTGTGTTGCTTTCAGAAATATTCAGAAATATATACTTTTTAGTAAATTTCCTAAAACAGGCAATTCTGACATTTAATAATATAAAATAATAACTTTAAAGTCATAGCAAATATTTAAGCGTTCTTTACTTTTAAGTAGTAAAGTGGAAGATCTCCATATTTGCTTTTATTAATTTTATCTCTGTATGGTTTCAATATGAGCTGTCTCCCCCAAAAGTTTATGTGCTTTTGCAGGAATTTTCAGAGATAAAATTATTGAATTATGAGAGTGTTAACCTAATCAGTGGATTAATCCATTTGATGGATTAATAATTTGAAAGGACTACTGTAGTGGGTGACCATGGTAGACAGGTAGGGTATGACTGAAGGCAGAAGGTGACTAAAAGCATGTCCTTGAGAATTACACATATTCTTCCTGGCCCCACATGGTCTGTCTGCTTCCTGGCTGCCTGAGCTGAGTAGCTTTCCTCTTCCGGGGCCTTCCATCATGACAGATTGCCTTATCTTGGGCCCAGAGCAATGAAGTCTTCCAACCATGGACTAAAACCTCTGAAACCATGAGCCAAAATAAATCTTCTCTCCTCTAATATTTCCTTCTGTTCATCTCAGGTGTTTTGATCATGGTGACTAAATCCTAACATGATGTCCTTTAGAACGTAAGCTTTTGAACAGATATAGATATCATCTTTTATACAAGGCCAAGCGATTTTTACTACAGAAAAAATTTTGAGCAAGCTTTCAGCAATACTACCACTGCAAGAACTTACATTGAATTAAAATATTTGATATTCAGCATATCATTAGAGTTCACAAACTAGTACTCAAAATTCTGGAAAATGGTTAATTTTCTTGTTTTTACAGTATTACATATTTCTTTTGATTTTTTATGTGGATTAACATACTTTTAATAAATTTCAACTTTTAAATAATCTTTGCTTGCAAAACTCTTTATGTTTTAGAGATGACTACATTATTTTTAGAAAAAGAGCAATGATATACATAGTTTTTAAAAATATAACACATTGCCATTGTTAACTGGCAATTATTAATTAATCCTAAGCTAGAATCTACATAATTAAGAATTCATTGTGGTTGTCTATGTGTCACCAGGCATCCAGTCTACTGAATTTAATATTTGCAGTGAATCAATACTGAATTAAGGGAAGAAAGATGTTGCAGAAGCAAAGTACTTTATGATCCTGGTGATGTACATTGACCAGCCAGAAGGCATTAGATTTCTTAAGTAGAATTCTGAGAAAACTGTTCTTCCTTTTTAAAATTCACAAAGCCATAGAGGGTCAACAGTATGATTCTGTTTATGCAAAAGTTGTTTTAGTCTTCTCATGGCTAAAACATTACTACTGGAAGATGTAATAATTATGAGTTTCAAAGCTTTCTGCTAGGAAAATGCCAGAGAGCATGCTTTCTACATGTGGAGGCAAATTGATTCTGTTCTTATATCATCCATATTAACAAAATTAACTTCTTTGAAGTCAGTGCCAATATATAGCCAGATATCTTGGAACCTGAATTGTATACTTCAGCAACTTTGGTGGTGTGGGGGATTAACTTCTAATCAAACAACGAAGTAGATTATTCATTCATACAATTAGCTTAGATACTTGGAGAATACTTACTACGTATTCTCACCATTATAAGTACTAGATTTATATCGCTGAGCAAAACATGACAAACCCCTGCTTTTACGGAAGTCACATTCTAATGACATGGAAAAGGAAGAAAGAACATAGCACTAAATGAGTGTAATAGATTATAAATTAATACAGCAAAATTGTAAATTATCAAATATTTTAAAAAGTTTAGCCAAATTGAAATATTCTGCAATAGGCTTTAGTTGGATACCTATTTACCTCAGTTCAGGGTCCAGTCATGCAACATGGCCCTACTTCTTTCTGCTAGAGTTCTGATGCAATCTTTTGGGGCCTGGGGAATTTCCATTTCTGTTACTGCATCTCCTGTAAACATAGGGGAAATATTTCCTTAGAAGTATTTAATGAATTGTAAGAAAGTAAAACATATCTACCTGGATTGGGAATTAAGGGATGTTTGGAACACAGCATAGTACTGTTGAACTCTGATGTTGGCTGATGGCAATTCTAAACTTGGGGGACTCAATCTTCTCAGAAGATTGAAGACACAGGGCCCAGAAAATAAAGCTCTAGGCCTCATCACTATAAGGTGACTAGGAGGACAACCTCACTGTAAAATGTATTATTCTAAAGAGGTATCCTATTATCCTCAGCCTTCTACTAAAAAGAAATGCTCATCCTTGATTTCCTCTCTCACCCAAAGATGAACTACTTGAATTTTGGTTTTGAGCAGTAAGAGTGCCTGAAAAGTTAAGACAGCAAGCAGGGCTTTATAGATTTGCAGTATAAATTTAGAATATCTGAAATACCATGACTATATCTGAAGAGACTGAGTGATTAGGTTAATGCAGTCTTAAACTGGTAGTGTCTCCAGTTACCTAATAGGAAAAAATATAAATCCTCACTAGGGCAGCATACCTTTGCCCTGTGACTCATAGAGAATGTGCACCTTACAATCAAAACTCAAGGACAGCCTGCAGCCAGGCCTAATCCATTCATTAATTTACCCAATAGCTATTGAGGATCCACTAGGTACTGGGTATTCAGCAGTAAAAAGAATGATTGAAAATCAGTATCCTTGTAGAGCTTACATAGTAGTGAGAAAAGAAAAAGTATAAACAACAAAATAATTAAAATATAAAAAAGTCAGGTGATAGGAAGTGATAAAAAACATATAAATAAATAAATATACATAAATATATAAATGCAGAATAATATCACAAGGAGATATTCCATACCCAGAAAACTAGCCAAGACTGAACAAACCAAGTATTGTTCAATGTGTGATACAAGAGAAATATTGCTCATTTTATTATTTTTCTATTGCTGATGTAAAAAATTATCACAAACTGGAAAAGACATGAATTTATTACCCGACAGTTCTGTGAGTTAGAAGCCTTATGTTGGTCTCACTGGCCTAACCATTAGGTAATGGCGGGGCTGCTTTCTCTTCTGCCATCTCAAGAGGAGAATAATTTTCTTCCCTTTTCCAGCTTTCTGGGGCTGCCTGAATTCCTTTTCTTGAAGCTCCCTCTGACCTCTTCAAAGCCAGCAAAAGCAGATCAAAGTGTCTGTCCAGTTCCTTAGCCCATTTACTGATTTGGTTATTTGGTTTTTTTGGTGTTAAGTTTTGGTCTTTATATAACCTGGAGATTAATGCTCTGTCCAAGGTGCAGGTGGTAAAGATTTTCTCCTGTTCTGTAAGTTCTCTCTTCATGCTTTTGATTTTCCTTTGCTGAGAAGAAGCTTTTTAGTTTGAATCCATCCCATTTATTAATTCTTGATTTTACTTCTTGGGCTTTCACAGAAGAAGAACTACAACTGATCAACAAACATGAAAAAATGTTCATTATCTCTAACAATTAGAGAAATGCAAATCAAAACTACTCTGAGATTTCATCTCACTCCAGTCGGAATGGTAATTATCAAGAACACAATCAATAATAAGTATTGGTGAGAATTTGGGGAAAAGGTACACTCATACATTGGTGGTGGGACTGCAAATTGGTGCGACCACAATGGAAAGTAGTATAGAGATTCCTCAGAAAACCTGGTATGGAATGGAACCACCATTTGATTCAGCTATCCCACTCCTCAATTTATGCCCAAAGAACTTAAAATCAGCAGACTACAGTGATGCAACCACATCAATGTTTATAGCAGTTCAATTCACAACAGCTAAACTAAGGAACTAATCTAGATGCCCTTCAACACATGAATGGATAAAAAAAATGTGGTATATATACACAATGGAATATTACTAAGCCTCAAAGCAGAATGAAATTATGACATTTGCAGGTAAATGCATGGAGATGAAGAATATCATACTAAGCAAAATAAGCCAAACCCAAAATGCCAAGGCCTAATGTTTTCACTGATAAGCAGATGATGATCCATAATAGAGGAGGGTGTAGGGAAAAATGAAGGAAGTTTGGTTTGTGCAGAAGAGAGTGAGGGGAGGGGAGGGAGTGTGGGGATGGGAAAGACAATGGAATGAGATGGGCTTTATTACCCTGTATACACATGTGATTGCACTACTGATGTGACTCTACACCATGTACAGCCAGAGGAATGAGAAGTTGTGCTCCATTTGTATACAGTAAGTCAAATGCATTCTACTGTCATGTATAACTAAGGAGAATGAATTAAAAATAAAAAACAGGTGGGACTCTTCTCACATAGTGACTCTAATACACTTGTACCTCCTTCTTCTGCTTTGAAGGGCCTTGGTTTATTGGAGTCGTTGGATAACCAAGTATAACCTATTCATCTTAGAGTTCTTAATTTTCGTATATTTCCAAGTTCTTTTTGCTATGTAAAGTAAGTGGTATTCACAGGTTCTAGAGATTAAATGTGACCTCTTTGGTGGGCTATTATTTTGTCTTCCATCTCTTCTATCACTGGAGGGAGTGCTTATTAAAACAACAACAATAACAAAACCACAATTTGGCATGACCTAGAAGGGCTGAGCATGCATATATTCTAACACGAAGACATTTACTTCCAGGCAAACACTTTGAGAAATTCTTTCACAATTTCATAAGGAGACCATGTATAGAATGTTTACAGTAAGGTTGCTTTTAAAAGCACCAAAGTGGAAAGAAATTCTAGTCACCAGTAGAATGTGTATATTCACAGTGAAATATTACAAAATAGAATATTATACAACATGAGTAAGCCATATGAGGTCCCAGTCCTGATGGAGTTTAGAGTCCTTCTTGCTGAGGGAAACAGAACATTAAAATGTCCTTTATTAGTTCATCCATCTATCCATCAATCCTTCCATCTATTTAATGTTTTTGAGAGTTGCATGTGCCCACAAAAGAAGAGAACGACACTAGATAGGAAGACAAAAAGTAAGAATAGTGGAATATTGTGAATCAGGAACTTAAGGAAGATTTCCCTGAGGAGATGACCCAAGGGATGATGGATTGCTCGTAGTGAAGACTGAACGAGGAAACCAGTGCAGCAGGTGCCACCCGTCCTTGACCCGTGCCCACCTATCAGTGCTTTGGAGGTGCACTGGCACAGAAGATGTCCACAGGTCACTTACCTCCTACTTCCTGTAGGGTCTAGCCAGTGGGTGTACTAGTAGGAGATCAGAGGGAAGCAACATTTTTTCTTGTTTCGTGGAACTCAGAACTACATACCTCTATTTGTAGTGTCTCAGTACCAAAATATTTCCATTCTCTTTCATTTTCTTCTATGCCTCTACAATCATTATGAACAGCCTTTCTTCCTACTTACCTGAGCTCTCCAGTTTTATGGGAGTTGCCACATTCCTTCACACTCTTTTACCTTCTTTCCTCTGTTATTATTTAAAGATTTTCTTCTTTCAGTAGTAAAAACGTCCTTAACCCTCTGTATAACATGTAGAGTTTCCCTAGCTTCTTTCTCTCACTGAATTCAAACTTTGCACTCTTTTTTCCTACTGTTTCTATGATTTATCCTGGTAAGTTCTTGTTTCTGACCTAACAAACTGTTAAGGCACTATTCCAATATCCCAAATAAAATCTCTGGGTTCTTTTGAAGCAAAAGACAAAGGATTTATTCTGGCCAGGCCTGGAGAAGCAGAAGGCAGACAGTTCTGCAGCCTCTGACAAGGATTGGGGGTGGAAAGCAGCCTAAGAACTCAAAACAAAAACAAAACAAAACAAGCAAACCACAAAGAAGAGGGGTGGGGGGTGGGAGAGGCAGTTATAATCACAAGATATGCTTTATAAAGTGGAAAGAACATTCTCAGAAATCGCACCTTTTTGTACATACCCAGGAAGGTAAGCTTCCATTACCTCCATAGTTCAAAGACATTGTGGTCAAGGTGTAAGTGGGCGTGGGTAGAGGTGTTAGTTTCTGTGTGAGTGGGCTGATGAGGAAAATGGGATTGATTTTACACAGAGATTGATTTTACACAGGGTGAGATGTCTGAACAAAATGGGGTCAACTTGGCTTAATTTTCAAATCAGCCCATAACAGAACTATATAAAGGGTATACTGGCTGTGGAACTCCTCCATTAATTCTCTAGGTGGAGGGATGAAGTACTTCTTTTCCTTTAAAGAGTAAGGGAGGATGCTAATTTTTTGTGAATAGACTAGTACCAGGACGATAACCCTAAGAAACTACTAAGTGAGCAAACCATACCTGCACATACACAAGTACTTTCTCAGTAGTATTTTTTCAGTAGTTAATAGTCCTCATTCTATTTCATCTAGATGATAAAAATAAAGAAGGACATCAATACCTTGGTTTGTAGGTAATGAAATAGCTTTTTTGGTTCTTTTCTACTGCTACCACGTATGGACTATATTTAGGATTCTCTAGGATCCAATGGATTCATTAGGGATTTTGACTGTTTCACAGTTCTAACACAGCAAGTTCTGTGTCCCATGAAACACCTTCCTGGCAAGTCAGAATGGTTAGTCACCCTAAGTTTGTCAGGCGTTTCTGAATCCTTTGAAAGTACATAGAGCTGTTGCAGAAAGGTAGAAATTGCTTTGGAATGACTTCTCAGTAACAACTGAACAAGTTAATAAGTAATTAAAGTTGGGTTTGGTTTATTTACTTATTTACTTATTTGCACTTTCATGTTGATATGTAAAGACAGGTACAGAGTATTTTTGTTTCTAGCCCAGGGTGTGTGAATTAGATATTCCAGAACAAAACTTTTCTCTCTTGCATAATGCATCAATGGCAGATTTGCTCATTTCCTCTTCAGAGTTCTTGACCATAGGCATCTGGGTGTATATCCTGCATACTTGTTTTTCCTCTGCTTTGTTTCTATTATTTTTCACTCTGAAAAAATTAATTCTGTTTCCATGCTTTCCTTTGTGTCATTCTCCTATTAAAAAAAATAGTCTGCCTTTTAAGAAAAAGTCTTTTTGCAATTTTTCCTCTCTTCATACTTCCCCAATACTTAATTACATACTTACATATTTTAGGATGGTGAGTAGAAAAGATGATGCTAGAGAGAATTAGCTTCTTTCCTCTACCCAATGCAACCCAGAAAGATATAAAGTCTCTTAAAAACATACCTGTTTTTTTCATTACCTAAGCTTGGCAGAAGAAGGGGTAATCCTTCCACGTTACAATCTTGTTTCCTGTTTACAGTCTCCCTCCTCATAAGTCAAAGTGGAAAGAATATTTCACTAGCTTAAAAAAAAAAAAAGATAACAAGGGGTTGTCCGTGAAAAACCATAAAATATATGACTCAGTAGAATTTTTAGTGAAACCCTTTGTTGCTTTGCCTTTATTGTTCAAGAAGAATTCGGGGCCCGAAGAAACTGAGGTTAGTCTTCATTCTCAGTTTAATAAACGTGGACATGACATGGTGGGAATAATCTGCATTCCTATTCTCTCTGAACTAAAAGTTTAAATGATTCATTGGAACATTCTCCTGATTAATAACTTGACTCAGAAAATGCCAACTATTGAATGACAAAAATATGGTCATGAGGTTCCCAGCTGTCTTTGAGGCGATTTGAAAGAAAGAAATAAATGAAAGCAAAAGTAATCTTTGTTTCTTTTTTTGCACAGAGCAGTGACCTAAGCCTGCTAGAGTCTGCTTTGTTTTCTCCTTTTTAAAAATTTTCTCTCCTCCTCAGATCAATTTACTGCTTGACAAATAAACACATAATGTAAAAAGCCAACTTTAAGATTGATATAATTGAAGAGAAAGCTTGAGTTTATTGGCATCGAACCGCATTGCGCCTACACAGCAGCTCTAGTGGCGGGAAGCTGTTGACAGTGTTTGATATATGACCCATTACATCTGCTACTTTGTAAGGGAATGGAGATTCCGTCAACTGAGACCAAAAGGAAAGTGCAGGAATCCAAATCCTCACCGTTTTTTCCCATTTGTGTTTAATATTTTTCACACAGTCTTGACAAAATCGGGAAATCATTTGTTCTGGTAAAAGCAATTTTAGTGTATAAAGACATTGAAATTATTTTATCAAAAGTGCTATCAAGATTTACGTTTGTTAATGTTTCATTATGATGGTCATATGAACAATTGAAACAACTGATCACCATGAAGGATCAAATAATATTTCAGATTAGTATGCAAATAAGTTTTTGCTATTTATTTGTTTAGGCAAATTTCAAGGCCCCCTATTGCAAGGCAGTTTGTTGGGATGTGTAACTTTGGAGGGCTTCTGCGTGAAAGTGAAGGCAAGATACAGGATTGGCTTAGGATGAAAACTTACATTAGGAGAGGGGAGTGAAGGGAAGGGAAGGAGTATGGGGGTAGGAAGGATAATAGAGTGAAGCAGACATTATTACCTCATGTACATATATGACAGCATGACTGATGTAATCCTACAATATGCATGATCAGAAAAATGAGAGATTACACTCCATTTATGAATGATCTGTTAAAATGTACAAATGCATTCTACTGTCATGTACAACAAATTAGAACAAATAAAAAATTTTTTTAAAAAGATGAAAACTTTTTCTATAACAGGAAACTTTCTAGTACAGATTATTGCATAACGAGGTTATCAATGTCCTACCAAGTGTTTGAGCAAATGTTGGAGATTCTTTTGATAGAAACACTGTTGGGGAATTTTCACATTGCTTCCAGGATCAAGCTAGATGCTCCTAAATGTCCTTTTCAAATCTAACATGGTAACATTCTCAATAAGGATTCCACAACAGGTGCTTTACTATTGTCCTAGATGACTTATAATAAACCTGCCCCCAAAATGACTTTAAAATTTAAAAATGACTTTGGGTGTTTCTGTAGAGATAGATGTGAGGATGTTAACCTCTTTTAAATGTACTGAATATTATCCCCCCCCCTTTTTTTTAAACATTGTCTTTTCCATTGTACTGTATGGCTCTAATATATATATTTTTAAAGAAACCTGTCTGGAACTTTTAAATAATTCATGTTCTTTTTCATTACAAAATCAAAAAGTCAATTTAAAAAGTTAGTAAAATTTTTATGAAAGCTGGAGACTATAATAACTTTGACTTTTTAAGGAGTGAAGGGAACAACATTGCTTCCTTATATACCTCTTTTCAATAAAAACCAATTTAAAAATTTACATTTTTCAAGGAGGGCTGATTCCCATAAACAAAACTAAAGTATGCATCACTGTGCATTGAGTGGATGCCTGTCACTCAAATCACTGTCATGCCACTATCTATCCTGATGCAATCAGAAGGGAAAATAGAGTTAGGTTGATGGGTTTACAGGATGATGTCTGCATGAGTGGCAGATGTTTGTGCTATAACCACATTAAATGCACTCAATTTTTATTATAGAACAATTGCTTTTAATGACTTTTATGTTCATGATCAATGTGTCATAAATTCACCTGAATTTCAAAAATGACCTAAGAAATCTACAGAATTGTTCTCCAGTTGTTTTCTTCCAATATTCAATAGTAACAAAAAATGTAACTGATTTGACCATATATTGAATTGTGGATTCTGACAATCTCTAAGATCTCAAATACATGCTCCAAGTCCTCCTGGTTCATGGAAGATCTGACATTATGCCCATAATGATTATCAATCATCAGCTGCACAATATTGTCTGCTGTAAGTGGGTAGTGTGATTAATAACTGCAATTCAAGCATGATCTGGAAAGCTGTGATCTTTATTGACTAAGTGAACTGGTGACTCTCTCTTTTCATGTTGTTTGTACTCAATTTGTGCTGCTTTCTGTTATTGATAGGGTCTATTACTATTTCGGTTGTGGTATCATTCCACATTACATTGACTCAAAAACAAATGTCAAGTGAAGCAAGAAACATGTTCATTTATTTCTGTAGAAATATTTTTAGCTTACTATTATGGTCTGCTGTTTCATTGATTGGCAAGCTGATAGAAACTGTTGATCTATTTTTGGTAGTCATTCCATTTACATATATGACATAATTTTTACCTTCATATTTATAAACATGTATTCTACAATTACCACTAGCTGTAGGTTTTTCTTTCTTCTCTCCCAATTCTCTAACACTGATAGTTACATTGTAATCACATTTTAAACTGAATGAAAACAAAACACTGGCAAAAATATTATTTCAGGAGAGTGCACATGTGTTGACTGTCCTAGAAATCAACTGCTATCTCATTTGTGTTTTGAGCACATATCTATATAATCTGCTAATATGTGATGTGTATTTACATATATCCATGTATGCATATTGCATTGGTTCTTACTAGAAGCAAATCACATATAAATTAAGCGCCTTCTATTTAGTCTGAAATGACAGCTGTTTATAAGGCAGAAGAAATAATGCAGTCAGTAAGAATATGGGCAGGTGGGGCCAAACTGGTTAGGTTTAATTTTGGTTAAATAAGTTATTAGCTATATAATATTAAAAATTGAATTAAGCACTTAATACTTTAATTTTTTCATTTTTTAAAAGAGTTCTTGGGAAATCAAATGTATTAATTCATATTCTAATTGTTTCTAGAACAGTTTCTGACTCATTAAAAAATTCAATTACTGTTAGCTATTATTGTTAACAATCCTAATGAATTATTATGGTTTGGATTTGGAGTGTGCCCCAAAGTCTCATGTGTGGAAGGCTTTAAGGCCCCAGTGTAGTGATGTTCAGACATGGAGCTTTAGAGACATGATTGAATCATGAGGTCTGTGATCTCCTCAATCCAATGATGGATTCAGAGCTGAATGGACTATTGGGAGGTGATGGAAATTAGGAGGTGGGGCCCAGTTGAAGGGAATGGGTGTCGCTGACATGACTTTGGGGACTATATCTTGTTCATTGCAGCTCCCCACCCTCTCTCTCATTCCAAAACACCAGGGGGCAAGGAGTTTGCTTAACCACATTCTCCCTGCTGTGATATTCTGCCTCACCACAGGCACAGAATCAAGGGAGCCCCCTAATCAAGGACTGAAATCTCTGAAACTATGAACCAAAATAAATTTTTGGTCTTTTTAAGTATTTTTCTTAGACATTTTGTCTCAGTGACAAAAAGCTAGTACGTGGAAGTATCAAAAATGGGCAGCTGGTTAAATAGGTGTGGAGTTCATCCTTACACATTTGGCATTCAAACATGGATTTGGATGTGTTTACCTAGGAAAGATAAAGAGGGCTGAAAACCCAGCCCCTGCATAGCAGTGCTTAGAGGTACTTAGCAAATAAATCAAACAAGGACCTGCTGATTAAACAGGGGGTATTCCAAAAGTCCAGTGAAGAAAATATTGCAAAAGAGAATGCTTTATCAAATATTTCTAAAGCTACATTGAGGTGACCATAAGACTAAGAATTACATGTTTTTTTTTGTGTGTGTGGTGCTAAGGTGTTGAACCCAGGGCCTTGTGCATTGAAGGCAAGCACTCTACTAAGTTATATTCCCAGCCCACTCCTGCTGGTTTTTCAGCAGAGTAAAATGAACTTGATAATAGCAGTTTCACAATGTGATGGAGTAACAAGAAGTGAGGAAGTGAGAAGTGATAACAATGAATAGATCTAACAAATTCTAGCAGTTTTGTGGCAGAAAATGGGTATGTAAGAATATTCTGAAATACAAAGCATTTATTTATTAATAGAAATTATTCAATAAACACTGAGACTGAAGATGAAAGAGAAGAAAGGATTAGTTATAGGAGCAAAATTCTTTAAAATGTAAAAAGACCTGGGGTTCTAATAATGTTCTCATTTAGTATATAACATAATTTTTGTTGTTATTTATTGTCTCCTAACCCCTTACTTAAGGATCTGTATAGGTAGATTTTTTTTTTTTTAATTTGTTTCCACACCTAGAGTAGAGATAGTTGATTGGCTTCTATAGACACAATAAATATTTGTCAAACAAACAAATGAACAAATACATGACTGAAAAATGAATGTATGAATTAAGAAGTGGTGTTTGCCTTAGATGAGAGTGTAGACTATTCTCCCATGGTGGCAGAAGAAAAGAAGGCTGTATCATAACAGACAGGCACATGTCAGTAGCATTGCTGATCAAAACGTTCAGATTACTTCTATTGAATCAGTGAATATGCAAAATTAACTTAAAGGAAAAAAGGAATGGTAAAATTTAGAGTAATCTTGCAGAGAAAAATACAAAAAAATGAAGAGATGGACAATAGGAGAAAACCAAGTATTGTAGGTGATCGGAGATTTGATTTAGAAGTACAAATATCTGACTCATGAATTCCAGAAAGAGAAAATAGAGAAAAGAAATGGGAGAAAAATCATCAAATAATATTATGATAAGTGAGTTAAAATGATGATGATTAAAGTGAATAATCATCATTAAAATTTTATAATCAAAGGGATGAAGGGAAAAGCCTCAAAGCTTACAGAGCCAGTTCTCATCCAAAGTTTTCATGCAAAGCCAGGAGATTCTCAACAAAAATATTGGCAACTAGAAGTCAAAACGATTGGTTATTTCAAAATTCTGAGGGAAATTGTTTTACCACAGACACATATATTGAGAAAAAATTATCAGTATAATGTGAAGATAGGATAAAGCCATTATCAGATATGTAATTTCTCAAAAGAGAATCACCATCTTTGCATGCTTTATCAGGAATCTAGCAAGTTCAGAAACGTAACAAGCCAGACACGACATGATAACAAAGAAACCAGGAATCCAACAGAAAAGACCTTCTCCCTCCAAAAATTAACAGAGAAGAGAAATTCCAGGAGAAGAGTCACGTGGAAGTCTATAATAATAACCAATTCATCTTAGAGCAGGAAGATATGAGACTTCAGGAATAAAAACTTTGCAAACAAAGTGAAATGATAAATTATGCAAGACATCTACTGAATATATGAAAAATTATACTTAATGACTACTGGAAGTTAAAGGATGAATGAATCACTAGAGAAATGTATATGCAAATAAACAAAAACAGGGCAATTTTTAATACTAAGAGAAACTACTAATCATAGAAGAAAGGCAGTAGTGATAATAATAGTTTGGCATAGCCTTGTATTATTGTACATATATTTAAAATAGTGTGAACACTAACTGCCTAAGCTAGAGGTTACATTAGAATGGTAGGTGGGAAAAAATCCAGGGTGTGAGTACTGGTATAAGAGAACCGAATCTGCATCTTCTCTAACAGCACAGAGGCACTTTCCTTTGGGAAGCATCCCAGGAGGGTGGGAGAACTACTCTTTTACATGAACCCTAAATGTGCTTATTCCCCTAAAAATAACTTGGGTATGGAGTCAAGTGCCTGCACATTGACCACCTCATTGTGTTATTGATGAAGATCTCAAAGTCAGTTTTCTATATTTTCCCTGTAAACACAAGTGGAGTTATTTAAAATATGTAATTTAATAGTAATACAGACTAAGTCTGCATTCATGTATATTTTTCATGTAGTTACACAAGAGTACACACTTAAAATGCACACACCAACACAAATGTACACACATGCACCATATTCAATTAATCACCAGATAAGATTTACATGCCTGTGTTCAAACCCAGTGGTCCTACAGGTTAATTATCAGCTGGCAACTGTGAGTAGAAAATTATAGGTAATTTTGATGGCTATTTTAGGTTTCAGGTGCTTGTACCTTTTGTATTTATAGTACGAAGGAGGAACAGTGATTTAATATAGATATTGTTAAAACTGAAGTAAAATTTACATCTCTTTAATGTACAGTTGGATGACTTTTTATAAATAGACTGGTGTACCCAGAACATCAGTTGTGATGTGGACAATTTTCATTGCTCAGAAAGTTCTCTCATGCCCAGTACCAGTCAATTCTCATCCTCCCAAAGGTGAATCTGTGAATAAAGTGAGTTTGCATCCAGTGCATTGTTAAAAATGTAATGCATATTCTTTCTTTGTCCCTAATTTTAGGGGAAAAGCACCTAATGTTTCATAATTAGATATATAAATATGGTGCCAGTAGAAACTTGTCTTTAAGTACATCTCTTCAGATAGGTGAAGTGTTAATTTGCTGGTTGCTTTTCAATATAAGAAATAGAATATTAATTTATGTTAAGCTTTTTTGAGATATAATCCACAAAAAATAAAATAAAATCCATCCCTTTAAAGTACATGACTCTGTAGATTTTAGTATATTCATGCAATTCTACAATCATCATTGCTATCTCAATTTAGACTATTTTCATCAACCTGGATAGAAATCCTGTACCCTTTAGAAATTACTGCTCCACAGGAATCTCTGGCATGATGTGAATAGAAGAAACTAGTTGGCATCTTGTTGCTCCTGAAGTCAGGAGGAAAGCATTCATTTCTCACCATTGCATGTCATGTCAATGTGGATTTTTTTTCTTTTTTTGGTGGTGGGGAGGGAGATAAGTGTTCTTTAATAATTGAAACAGTTCCTTTCTATTATGTTGGCTAACAGTATTAGAAAGTGAAAGTTGTGCGATTTGTGTTTTTACAACTGTGAAGATGATTATGCAGTTTTTGTCCTTTATTAACATGGTATAGAACATTGATTGATTTTCAGATGTTAAGTCAATCTTGAATTCCTGACAACAACTCATGATTTATATTCCTTTTTATATATTGTTAGATTTGGTTTACAATATTTTGAAGATTTTTGCATTAATATTTATAGAAAGTGTAGAGTTTTTTTTGCCTTATGATGTCTTGGTCTGATTTTGGTGTCAGGGTAATATCGACCTTGTGAAATAAGCTGAGGGTTCCCTCCTCTTCTATTTTTTGGAAGAGTTCATAAAATTTGGTACTGATTCTTTTTAAAATGTTTGGTAGAATTTATTGATGAAGTCATCTGTGCTTAGACTTTGTTTTGTGTTAAGTTTAACAAATACTAATTCAGTTTATTTACCTGTTTGTTGAAAATTCCAGAAGATGAATCTGATGTTAGGGCTGGAGTAAAGTAGTTTTTTTTTCACAGATGATCCCAGAAATCACTGTAAGAAAGGGAGAAAAGTGGTTTGAATGAGGGTGTTTACCCTTCTGGGCTATTAAGTTTCAGTTCCCCTAGGGAATTTTGGAAGACAGAATGAAATGGTCCTCAGAATCTAATCTCACCCAGGGAATGAGTATGGTGTGGTATTTATCCTGGAACTATCATGGGTAATTAACCAAAGGTTAATCTTAGTAGCATTAACTTTTGATATTTCCAAACTGCTCTGAAGAAAGGCTATTAGAAAGTCCCCAGAGAGGGAATTGAGAGTGGATACCATTTGCAAGACTGGAAAGGTAAGAATAGAGGATCGGGATAGTGCAAGAACTGCTCTGTGCACCAAGACCTGTGTGTATGACTGTACTTTAAGTCCACGACACTCTATGTTCCAATATAGTCTTATATACAGCCTGTTGCCACCAAATTGTATGCTTCCTGTACACTTTGTGTATCTCAAAAATTTCTTATATCTGATATCTCCTTTTCATTTCTAAGGTTACTCTCTTAGATGAGGTATACACAATAATCTTGACTGGATGATTACATTAGCTTATCAACTTTGACCTCCTCTTTACATTTCAGATTGAGAGCAGGATACATAGACCTCACCTACCATTAGAAGAGGATCAAAATTTTTTCTGGTTATGTCGTTTTCATTGCTATATGGGGCACATACGACCTACAGTAGATCATATGTCTTCAAAGCCAACCTCTGCATTGCCATATGAATATTCCACATGAATATTTTGGATATTTCAGTATCTAAATTCTATACTTCCTTTTCCACCCCTGTGTTCAAAATAATTTCAGTCTTCTAATCTGTCTTTCAAAGATTACCGTTTATAATCTGGCACCTGATTGTCATGTTCATTTTAGCCCTTTTCCCCCTATTCTTACATTCCAATAATAGTGTCACTTCTTATTTTTACAGTACTAGCAACTTTTACATATTTTTCTTGGTCCTTTAATAACAGACTGCACTTAGCTCCAAAACACACACACACACACACACACACACACACACACATACCACCACCACATTACTACCATGCTCTTTTCCCTCTTCTCCCACCTCTAAAGATAGGACTGGCTTATTTTTTAACACCAATCAACAAAGATGTAATTTTAATTTGAATATTTTTCTTTTCACTAGACTCAGTTTATTCAGAATAGAAACTATCGCGTCTTAATTTTAAGATTCCCAATACCAAACATAAGCGTAACACATCACAAATTCTCAATAATATATATGGAATGAATGAATGAATATATTTATTGTTGTCATATTTGCTATAACTCCATTGTCTAGCATGTTATATGGTGTTAAACTAATATTTATTATTTCCTGAAGTATTTTCATATTCTCTGTTTTTCTCAGAGTCACATAAGGAGGAAAGTACAAAGGAAAAAGAATGATGTAACTGAAAGGACTCAAGCTTTCAAAAGAATAAAATGTACCTTGTGTTCAAAGTTTAGTTCTACTGTTTCCTATCCATCTGTTCCAGGGCGGGGAACTTAAACCCTCTAAAAATCAGTTTACTTCCCTTTAAAAAAAGATGAATCTACTTCTGAGAGGTAAGATTGTAGGTACTGGATAAGAGGAACAGCACTTAGTGAAACTTACTGGATTTTGAGAACAACATGTCCCTCATTCGAGTGCCTTGCTCTAGCCCATTTGTTGAGTGTAGCAAAGCTGCTAATTTTGAGATCTCATACTAAAAGAAGGTTCTGCACCAGATCCAGGCTGCTGTCCAAAGTGCTCTGATACTTGGGCAATGACATCCAACAGATCCAGTGGTGCTTGCGGTGTCAGAGGCAGAGACAGGTGCTGTTAGGAGCATTAGGCCTCTTGCAGGAACTGCAGTGCAGGCCCTTGGGGTTGGGCAGCACAGTCCTGCTCTCCTCTGCAGATAGCTCCTTTCCTTTTGAGAAACAATCTTGGCCTGCTGTGGGACCTCATTAGAAACTGGATGTGTGACGGTGGGTTGTCAAGTTATCATGTGACCTGAGCCGTCCATCATGAACTGGGTGCTATATGACTTAGCCATAAATTTGAGCATGCATAACAGCACTCCATCACCAAATAGCAGAGCTACAAAAACAGCATTGAGCAGGCTCTGAAAGCACAAGTGAGTTTGATAAAGAAAGGCCCAAATGCCCATGGTCTTCACTTCTGCTGCACTTTTCTCCCCTTTAAACAACAATAACAGTGATTTAATATATGTATATTAAATGTGTATTTTAATACCTATATTAAAATACACACACACACATATTATATATAACTTTGCATATTATTGGCATAAATATTTTTCTCTTTTCTTTCCTAAACAGGAGTTTCAGTGATAGTAAGCAACTATGATTGATGTAATTGACTTTGTGTGTCACTGAATATGATTTTCTCATTTGGGACCCACAACATTGAAATGGTCTCTGTAGACTGAAAAAGACTCATTATGTCAGATCTTCTGTAGTAAAATCAAGTGAAATTCAAGTGGAATATTTTTTTGTACCAACCACCTTAGTGTTTTTGTTATGAGGAAATGAGAAGACAAATGTGATAGGATGAACAAGTTATTGAAATAGTGTTATTTGCCAGAAATCGTATAGATCATAACAGCATGAATTAAAACTTGAATCCAAATTATTTTTGTATGACCCTCAAAAATGATTTATGTGCAGTGCATTATATATCATTAATTGACAAGAGGACTGTGGCAAAGAGTAATTGTTGACCAGAGAATAGAATAGTGTAATTCTGAAATGGTTGATTCACTGTGAAATGAGAACAAGTCAAAAACCATCTGGAAAAGGATGTGAGAAATCTTATCTGTCCTCTGAGATACAAAGAAATGGGTAATATTTCATTATATTATGAAACTTCTTTCCTTCTGCCTTAGAAGATATTACCCTTTATCAAGGGTTTCCTTTTTATTTTCTATGATTTCAATATGGAGGACATTTTCTAGAGAAGAAATATTAAATTAGATATTTCAGGGAATATCTTCTTGATGAACTAACCTGGCAGTCCATGGAAGTGAAATATAATCTCTGTGAAGTCAAGGAACTGTTTCAAGGAGCCCTTTGTTGATTTTCTTATAGGACACTAAGTGTTTCATTGAAAAAGAGAGTTCCCTGAGGCCTGATTACTAATTACATTCATCCCTGTGTCCATTTTGGCCAGTAAGGTATAGAGGAAACAAACCTAGATTTCTTCAATTGCCATATACTTGCTTTATTATTATTTTAAATTATCAGCTGTGTGGTAGTACTGTAAAATTTCTCTCTTATCATCACTTGGACACTTTTTGTTCTATAGGTAGGAAAAAGAAAAGAAATGACAAATCTTATTTTAATTATTCATCATTGCTTTTCAATACTTATGTACTATACTGAAAACTTTTTATTGAGAAAATCAGGGGGAAATTAGATGTAAAGAGGTTTTTCTTTATTTATTTACATAATGTCTTTGTATTTTAGAAGGATAAAATGAAAAAAGGCTCATGCTTTTTCTTAGGTACAAAATGTGTAAAACAGCAACAATAAGGATTAAGATCCTCTTGCCTTTTAGTCTCACTCAAGGACCAGGGGCACTGTGAGGCTTCTCTGTTGGTTAATCTGTAAGTTATATGTACTATTCCTTTTCAGTAATATGCTGCCACTTCTTCTATGTTATTGTCTTTATTAGCCATATTCTGTAAACTTTGATTACCAAAATGTGGGAGATAAACAGAATTTCCATAGTTACAATATTCAAATAAATGTCTCATCTCTGCTGCTTGTTCTATCTTGAATGGTTTCCTGTGCTTTCTTTAGATTGCTGCCTAAGTGGAAGTTGAGTCAGTGCTAAGGTTACTATTCTGCATGCACTGATGTATTAACACAGGAATCTTTGACAGGGCAAACTTGTAATGACTTCCCTGGAGCTGTTTTCTTGAACTGTCTCTGAATTTTCTTCTTTCCTTTTTGTTGAACAGATCTTTCTTTGGAAAAAGGCATAACACATATAGAGTCAGAAAACATTTAGATATTGCCTTTGTAGGTTCATAGCAGCCAAACCATTTCATTTTTTAAAAATGTGAAAAAAATATAGAGCTTCTGGGCTAAGAATATATGCCAAGTTTAAGCCAGCATCACATATTTTATGACTGATTTATAAACCTCTCAAAAAGGATGGAAATGCTGATATACTAATAACTCTAACAGCATGACTTCTGCATACTTAAAGAAAAAATACAGAAATAAAAGAAAGTGGGCAATGACAATCTAAAGAAAATTAAGTTTCTTAATAAAATGGGTAGGAATATTTTGTGTTTTATGTGAGGACTTTCAGTTTCTGCATTTAATAAGAAATAACTTTAGATTATTTTATTTTAACAATATCTAGGATCATCTTATTTTACTTATTCATTCAAAATAATATTAGAATGATATTCAAACAAATAAGCTATATTTTTATGGCAATACACCTGTTTTCTTCTTTTGAAATTCTATTAAATTTGAATGCTGTAAACCTGAAATTATAAAAAGGCAAATTATAATTTAAGGTTTACAGCATTCAAATTTACCACATTCAATACAATATATAATGTAATATATATAATATAATATATTCAATTTACAGCATTCAGATTTACCAATTCAACATAAATGTGGTAATCCCTGTTTATAAAATTAATCTAGTAAAATATCAAATATATTTAAAAATTAAAATACCCAATTTTTGTATTGGTACAGAAAAATAGAATCACACAACCTATCAAGTGGTAAACTGGATATGTATGCAAAATCCTAAATCATACATGTAGATTTCATCATTGTATTTCTATGTATCTATCCTGAGTTTTTAATTAAAATATGAAATGTTTATAAATTGATATTGTATGTATGTTATTTAAAAATTATAAACAAAGTTAATTGTGGGTGCATCAACAAATGGAATGTTGTGTAAATTTAAAGAATCACTTCCAAATGTAATTAGTAAACTGACGAAACTGGTACAGAGTTAAGTAAAAAGCATCTATAAATGGAGATAATCATAATATATATAGATAGATATAATAAGATAAAAAGATTGAAATTTTCACCAG
The DNA here is from genome assembly GCA_020662805.1 of Glaucomys volans. NCBI lineage: Eukaryota > Metazoa > Chordata > Mammalia > Rodentia > Sciuridae > Glaucomys > Glaucomys volans. The sequence goes on along the minus strand of JAJEJO010004268.1, from coordinate 33,470 downwards.
TTGCTGAAATAATTTGACTTGTTTGTCAAGTTATTATATGCATATTTACAATGTAAATTCTTTAGAATGTAGTCTAAGGATTCGGGGTTTTGTCAGACACTGTGACACATCAAGATAGTGTTATCTGGGTACCCCCCCAAAAAAAAACTGTAGATAAGAGATTTTTATGAGGATGCAATATTTGTAAAGGCTGTGTTTCAAGAAGCATCCTCTTATGTGTTCTGAAGGTGAGTTTTCTTCCCCTCTTTAATCAAACCTGTGATGGAGGTTTCTACAGAGTTCCATGGAAAGCGTATAAATAACACTTTAGAGTCAGAAGGCCCTCACAACTCTTATCCAACTCCCACCTACAAATTTCTATGATGAAGTGGATGAACTAACTGCCTTGGTATCTGATTTGATCAAGGACTATCCTTGGGAAGGGTTTGCAAGCCTAGACTTTGCTGAAACAAAGATGAATGACTCTAACAAGATGAGGGTCACCAGTAGTAGAATGTGTAAGTGGCCTCTTAGGTTTTGCCTCATCGGGCTGCCCAGGGGAGAAGCACCAAGAAAGAAGAACCTGAAAGTTGACCGCCTAGAGGGCTGAGGATTGAGTACCAAGGGACCACCCTGATCACCCACTCCTGGTCAAGGGAACTGCTGGAGAGATGTCAATAGGCCTCATTCACAGGATCTACGGAAGCAAGTTCAAATGAAGTCAAAGTGGAAGTGAACTTACTAATTGTTATTTTATTTTGTTTTGTTTTGTTTGTTTTGAGAAAGCTGTTGCAGGCTAATTCTTTACAGCTGCAATTGGTGAAAATTGAAATGATCAGTTTGGGAAACAGCAAACTTTGTAAGGAGAGGTCTTACATAGCTTTGTTGTCAGAGAGGTCTAAATTTGTGTCTGGCTCTACCAGTGATGGAAATGAGTAATCTTAGACAAATTAATTAACCTCTTCAAACTACAGCTTCATCATTCATTTTGCAAAGGGGATAATAATGCTACCTAACTCCCAGAGTTAGAGTGAGGATTAAGTGAGATAATGAATGTAAAACATTTAATCCAGTGCCTTGTAAGTAGTAAATGCTCAGTAAATCTTAATTACATTATTATCATTATATTCCTTGTCATGCAGAGCAAAACACCGGGGACATTCAGTATGGCTGTGAGGAGGTTGGGCAAATGTTGCTGAGCATCCTTTTACATCTGGGAAATATAAATGAACTCATCAAACCTAGAGTAGCTTTGTAAGGCAAGGCCATTTGAAAACTGAACTTACAATGATTCTGAAAATGCTAAAACTCGTTTTAAAATTAATTTTCTAAAGTTTCTTGTAAATTGTCATCTAGGAAAAAACAACAAGAACAATCAAAACCCTACCATTTCTTGGCATGCCAGCAATAAATGGAAATTCTACAAAAATATCTATGTCTCCACTGGGAATATGCACCCATAAACAACATCTGTTACTTATTCTCAGGACAATTTGTACCTTGCTTAAAATGACACAGAAACTCCTCTGTTCTCTTCTGCATTATTTAACCACGATGGATAGAAAGTTCATCACCTCTCCATTTGAACTCTATTTCTGCCAATGTCACAAATAGTGTCACCAGCAGGAAGCTCACAAATGTTGTTTATTAAAAAGCAACTTTATTCCCAGGCACATGTGCAGTATGTATATAGAAAGAAATCTTCTTTGTCATGTGAGCACTTAAACTAGTGCACAAGATTTTAAAAATTAAATTAAAAATATGTGCATTGTTCTTGCTAAGGACAGTTAGTAGCCTGCAGTGAGTCTGCATGATTGTAAGTTGTAGATGCATGGCTTTGAATCCCAGATCTATAATTTACTGAGCATTCATGCTCCTTTCATGTATAAATACTCAGCTTGGCAAATCTGATTTCCTTTACCACGAATCCCTGTGATTCATTTTCTACCACTATATGGTGTGGGCCCCCTGCGGGAAGCCTGATATCACCCTCCTGCTGCTCTGTCCACCTGTTTAGAATTTACATCCAAAATTAGTCTAAAACATACCATTTTTCCCCAAGAGAATAGTGAGTTAATGTATTAACAAATTCCAGATGAACTAGATATGTTCCGAGGGCTTTGCAATTTTGAATTTTGCAAAATACTCTTTGATGGAGCTGGCAATCTCTATCTTTCAGAGTAAAATCAAAACAGAACCACCTCCCAAAAAAAAGCCCAAACAAAATAACACAGAAAAAGAATTCCTTCTATGCACATTTTGTGAATTTTTTTCTCCCTTCTAAGCATGGCATTCAACATGCCAGAAACAGACACAAATGATTATATAGTTTTAGGTTAGATTTTTCTTAATAAAAATAGAATATATTTTTCATGGGAATTATGCAATTTTTCTGAAAAGCTGGGCTACCTAGCTCCTCAGGCGATTCTCCATCTATCACACCTCAGAGCTCAACTTCCTTCTTCCTCTTCCCTAGTAAATTGCATTAGCATAGATTACTTTGCAGTGAACATTGTATGGACTTATTTAATCAATGCCAGCAGTCTTCATGCTTGTAAGCTTATTGGTAAGATTCTCCTTTCTGTTTCTTAAAATATTTTGGATTGAGGGATATGAATAGGGGGCGAGGTGATAAAGAGCATCTTTAATTTAATATGTCCCTGCTAGAAAACTCCAGCTTCTGGAGAGAATTCTGAAGAACAGATGTCTGCCTTCCAAGTGAAAAATGTGCATCTGTTTCTTAAATGTCAAAACAATAATAGTGAAGTTATAGCCCACACATGTAAAGGTTTGAGTGGGTTGCAAAAGCCATAGAACTGGGACTTATTTTGAGGACCTATCACAAAACCCACCACAAAAGCCACACATAATATCTTACCTGTGCACACATGCCATTTAGTGAAAAGGGGTGGGGGGGAGAACCAGAGACAGGCAGAAATTACACTAGGGCATAGGAAGTTCATTGTTAGCTTGGCTAATAGAGGTATGTGATGGGAACATGACTATCTCTTTAAATATTCTACTATGATTTTTTTGCATTACTCTATTTTAGACTTACCTGGATTCACTTAGTCACAGTTTCTTATCTCTCCATCAGTGCATATTTTGGTTTCTGTTACCTGTGGATCAGTTTGTTTTCCAAATGTCTGCATTTACGGAATGTGGTCAGGAACTGATAGGCTCCAGAATAAACTGGGTTGATTATTTCTTCCTGTTCAGTCAGTACACAAGTTAGCAGGAAGGAAATTCCACCTTTTTTCCCCTTCAGAAATAGTGATTTCACAGTTATATAAAAACGAACAGATAAAAGGGGCTCAGCTGGAGTGTCAGTGTTTTCTATATGGAATGGTAAACATTCAAATGTAATTAAATGTTAGAATTAATTTGTTAATCCTTATATGTTCTCTTGTCCATTCAAGAAATGTATCTCTAATTAAATTTCCTGTTGGCCATACTAATGAAAAGAATATCATCTAGAACTCCAGCCATCGTCAGCATGTGTGGGAAGTAGTGATAAGGCTGGGTAATTGCTGGATTAATAATTGGCTTTTTATTGAGGCTGAAAGCTATGCACTGTATAGAAACTCACTGAATTACTTGAAATCACATCTATGGACTCTTAGCTTTGTGCTATTTGCTTTGTACTACTTCGTCTGATAATTCTCTTTTCCCTTTTTTGTGTTCTCTGATTTTTGCAAGCAGGGTTACATTCATGCTACGGCTGTTCAATTGTTTCTAGGTCATTTTCTTATTATCGGTTTTACATAATCCCCACGAGCAAGAAATGCAACTTAAACTGCAACAGTAGTTCTGTGATTAAGCATACTGACTTCTAATATCTCCAACTCAGTTTCCTTGATTACAGTACAGACTAAAGAGTAGCTGTTACAATGACTGGTGGACAGGCATTCCTCTCAAAATCTTGTAGGTGTGCAAAATAATCTTGAAAATAATATTCAGAGCTTGTTCTTATACTATTACTACTAAAGATACAATATAATTTTGTATCTTTTTATTGATGGGATTGAGGTGGGGTTGTGGTGGAGTGTGTCATGAGGAAACTGAACATTGATCAGTTCTTTACTTTCTTTGTGTTCTTTAATATGGAAAAAAAAATAATATGGCCTGGTACAAATTCTTTCTTGGAAGCCCCACTGACTCAGTCATCAGTCAGGTCACTTGATAGCAATATTAGAGTATATTGCAAATAATCCCAATGCAGGGTAGTGAAGAGAATGCCTTCTTGAATTGATGTTATTTGTTATGGCTTGGGCATGATATTCCTCAAATACAGGAACCAATAAAAAATAGATATAAGGTTGGTTCTGTGATACTGACTTGCACTAGGGAATTTGGAAACTTGCCACTCATTTCATCTTTTGCTCTATGAACCTGCAAAGATATAAGATGTCCATAGATTGTTTTTTGGTGCCCTCCACTTCCACTTTGGGTAATGGAGGTTTCCAGGTTCTACTTAACACCCACCCGCAACCTTTACTACAGTATTTATAATCCAATTATCTGAAAAAATGGGTATTGAGGTTAGAGTAGAAGCAAATTCTCCTGAGACTCCCAAAGCTTACAAAATACTTTTTATTTTAAAATTCATTTAATTTTTTTTTTAGAAAAAAGACTAGGACCTGGTAACTTCTATGAAGCAATACCTGCTTATTCAATATTGAAAAGTAGCCCATATATATTGTAATTAATTACCAGCTCTAACTAAGTCAATCTCTCATCTGTTTAGTAGAAGCCACTGCCCATTCCTCTTCTTATGGCAATTCAAGTCATAAAACTTTAGGACATACAATTCTCTGCAGGCTCTGCTTTTGTTAATATTTGTAGAGCCCTAAAATACTGAATAACTGCCTGGAGGACTTTAGGTATATTATTATTCTTATTTTGGGCAGCTTAATCATTTAATATTCCTTTGCTATCTCCATATATTAATATTTATTAGCATTATCTAGTTAGAGCTTTATTTCATACTTGGGGGATACATTTCCTAGCATCATTTACATAGTTAGTGTTCATGATTTCCAATGCACTTAGCAAAAGAGAAGATTAATCTCCGTAAGTAAAATGTAAACTAAGTACAGTTAAAAATGAGGTGCTGGAATTCAAGGGCAAGTGAAGTACATGTGGTTCTTTCAAGCCACAGATTAACAAAGTATGTTTTTAAGCATTTCACTTTGACTATAGACTTACTTTAAAAGATTCTGTCTAGACCCTTAAATTAAGAGTTATGGAAAAATTTCTTTTGTTCTAAAAATCTGTTCTGATTTTCCCTGATGAAAGAAAATGGTCTTCAGAGATTATTTCCTACAAATTTCCCTTAAGAATGCAATTCATCCTGCACTCTTTACCCATTAACTATTACTGTCTTCAATCTGTCAGCTTTTCAGCAATCTTTTCCTTAAAATTATATGCAAAGTTTGTAAAAAAATATTTTATTGACTCATATTATTCAATGTAAATTTAATATTTTTGAAAAACTAATAAAATTCAGATACTGAGGGAAATGGAACTGTTCATAATTCAGTGAGAGTTAAATTTAACAATTTTCAAATTTTTTCAAAGAAAAAAGTTTAGAGGGACTTAATTTTTAAACATAAAAGTTTAAAGATAATCCATATAGGGGGAAAGAAAAGAATAATTTGCAATCATACTTCTCTTTGTAACAGCAGGAAATAGTTTGGATAAACACTGAAATATGAAGGGAGGAAACTTAGACATGTAACATTATAGATTCCTAGGAAGACTATATGTACATCTGTGTGTACTACCAAGATAAGAATATGATATCTGCTCTTTTGGAGCTCTTCATTCCATGGGTAGAATTTTTAGAGTTAATTGTAGGCTGATGGGAAGATTATAAACGTACACGTGTGTGTGCATAAATGTACACAGTTGTGTTTGATGGTGAGGGTGGCAGTGGGATTTGTGTACTTCATTGCTTTGTAACTCGTTTCCTGATCAGAGCACCTGCCATATCTTATATTACCTGAAAACGAACTGGAGAGAATTAAGGAAGTAATGCCTGATGTGGCTGTCTAATAATTTAGAATTTAGGTTATATACACACCATTTCTTTATTAAGTGCCCTATATACTTACAACTGATATACAGAAATATACACACGCTCTTTTTCTAAATGAACAAACATAATAAGACAATAAACATAAACATAAGCCAGTCTCAGAGGATCAACGTATTATTTATGAGAATTTAGGTAATGATGCTAATGACATTAAGGTAATGATGTCTTTTATCATACTGGTCCTTTTGCTTGGCATGAAGAAAAACTATGGCTCATAACCTGCACAGTTTGATCATTGGTCTCAATCATATATGGCTAGAATATCACAATACACCATTGTTTTTTGGGAAAAAGTAATATTATAAGTCAAAGGCTATCTGATTCAATGTATGTGAACAACACTGCTAAAACATGTAATAGTCTAAACAGAGAAATGGAAAAATTTAACAATGGTCCCTGGAAAGGATTTGTATGAGTTGTGATCCCAGAATAAATAAACTAAATATAAATTGGGAAGGGCAGAAAAGACAGATTTTAGTAGGATTTTAGATAAAAGAATTTAAAAGAAATACCCAGTGAGTTGCTTCAGAAGAATATTGTTATGTTGGGAGATGTAATAATGTGTGGAAGGGTGGTCAATACACCTACAGGTACCACTGAAGACAGATGAAAGTGCATTACTAATTAGACAGCAACTGAACTCTAGGCCTTAGAAAAGTAGTTTAGTTTGATTTTCAAGATGATTGAGGCTATTGGAAACTTCTGGAGAAGCAATATCAAAGCAAATTCACAGAGGTTAATAATAGTTCTGGATCATATATTATAGGGGAGATATATTTTTAGAAGTTCTACAGATAAGTAAAACATTAATTTTAATTCATGCTGATTTTTCTCATAGCCATGCTTTTTTGGTGAAAGTACAGATCCCTGAAGAATTTGATCTTTTAGCTAGACGATTATAGAAATCTAGAAGTTATGTAGCAGAACCATAAGTTGTGACAGAGCGCCCAGAAAACATGTAGATTATTTTAAGTATCTCCTAACCTCTCTGGACCTTCATTACACATCTGGTAGAGTCAAATTTTTGGTAAAAATTTCTAAGAAACCTATAGATTTAAAATTTTATGATATGTGAACTGGAAATAGTGCAAATAATAGAACTGTATCCATGTTATAGTTTAGATATGAGGTGACCCTAAAAAGCTCAAGTGTGAGACAATGCAAGAAAGTTTAGAGGTGAAATGATTGGGTTATGAGAGCTTTGACCTAATCAGTACATTAATCATCTGATAGGAATTAACTGGGTGGTAACTGTAGGCAAGTAGGGTGTGGCTGGAGGAGGTGGGTTACTTTGGGGTATGTGTTTTGTGAGCTGAGCTTAGTCTCTCTCTCTCTTTCTGATTGTCAGATCCTAAGCTGCTTTCTTCTGTCATGTCCTTCTACCTTGACTTTCTGCCTCATCTGCCTCCAGAACAATGGGATCAGTCATGTATGAACTGAGACCTCTGAAACTGTGAGCCCTAAATAAACTTTTCCTCCTCTAAGATTGTCGCTTGTCACCTCTTTTGATCACAACAGTGAAAAAGCTGCCCAAAATCCACATTAGGTTATGTTTCACCTGAAAGATGGGAAAGCAGAGTGTTGGGAAAGGCTTTAATATTTGGAACATGTAAGAGTCAAAGAATTGGTCTGTTCTCATACCTGGGGTAAGATGTGGACTCTCTCAATTCATTTTAGTTGTCTTATATGTTCCTTTATTTTTACTTTTTTTTGGCTTGATTTTATTTTGCTCTACATATTTCTCTTGAATACAGAATATTTGACATCCAAATTTAGTATCTTCATATCAAAATGGACAAAACATGGTGAAATTAGCTAAAATTATAGAAGCCAACATGCTGTTTGTAATATTCTTGTGGCATTACATTTTTATGCATGAGATGGAGGTAGTGGTAGTAGATTTTGATGAAGTGACACTCAATCATTTGAAACAGATGATACTGACTAACAGCAGGCCTAATAGCATTTAACTTGAAAATTACAGATTCTGGAGGAAAATTGGGATATGAAGTTTGGTCACAATGGTCAACTAATTAGAAAAGCCTAAAGTCACAGAAAATCCACAGCCAACCCAAATAGGGGAGTTCCTAATTCTAGAGTTGTTACAGAAATCCATTCTTTAACAGAAATTGGCAAATAGTATTTACAACAGGAAGTTTACTTCTTCAGCTTCAATGCTAAAGTTTATCTTAATAAAGTTTGTAAGAATTTTATTTTCCGTTGATAACACCTATGCTGACCTAACTGTTTTGTACATCTGCAGCATCTAAAAAATAGAGATAACTGAATTAACAACCACTGTTCTGGTAATGGCCTAATGTCTTGGCAAACAGGATTGTGTGTGTGTGTGTGTGCGTGTGTGCGCGCGCGCCCGCAGCACACTCATGTGTCCATGTGTGGGAGTTGTACAGTTTCCCTACTCATTTTACCCTTACCAAGTCTGGTCCCTCAGATTCAGGGTAATTGCTAGCAGGAATTCTTTCCCCAGACATACCTTATAAAGATACAGAGAGAACCCCCAAATCTGATATATGTCAACCATCTGCACTCTCAGGCCGTGCATATATTTTCTTCTGCCTGGTTTCATTTTCTGCTGTATATCTTATCATATGGGCCAAGCATCAAATTCATGACAAGCGAATCACTCCAGGAATATTTTTCCATCTTTAGCTCTACCTTCTGCCCTGCCACTAACACCCTTTATACCTTCTAGCTTAGTTTAGAGTACAGTTCCCTCTATATGCTTTCTTTACCACTTAACATCCATGTTACAATTTTGGATTTTGTTTTCTGAATTTAGACTGAAATGTCCTTTTATTAGTTTAAAATCCTTTGATTATAATTAATAGAACACAATAAAATCTGTATTTAAAAAAGGGAGGAGATTCTAATATAAGGATTTAGAAATGTCTATTGGAACCCAGGAGCTGAAGGTAAGGACCAGGACAAACAGGGAGAAGATGTGAAAATCTGACAGAGGCCAAGGGAGGTTTCTCATGCATGACTTTTCTTTCTCTGTCTCCTTCAGTATTATCCCTGTTTGTAGATCAGCAGCCATGACTCTGGCCACCTGGTGAATACTGTTTGGCCACCATATTATAGTTTCAGCTATATAGAGAATGCCTCTGAACTCCCTTACCACATTTACTCAGGAGAGAATTTGATTATTCCAGCTTGGATTGAGAGCTCATCACTGCCTCCATCAGCCAAGGTCAGGGAGCAGAGCCAAAATACAAACATGACTGCTGAGTGATCACTTTTGTGGATGGGAGTCAAGCAAAGTCTTTTTTATTAGAATCTCGGAACAATCTTTTCATCTCTGAAACCTCAGTGGGCACAATGTGGGCATATGTCTTTCAAATATTTTTGAATGAATAATGAGGAGGAGCAGAAAGACTAACTTTGTTCTATTCAATAATATTTACCATGCTGAGTTAGAATTTCTCAGGTTTTTATACTTTCTTGCTATTACAGAAAGAACAATTAGCTTGCCAATTCAATGATGGCATTTTGCTTACAATTTTGTCAAAAAATTTTAGTGGGTTAAACAATTTGCTAAAGCCACATTTAAAATAATAAATTTCAATATAGATAACATATGGTTGTTGCCATGTGTACATTTTGGGATTGGGATAAATATTTTGCTATCTCCTTCTACCTGGACAGAAAAATGGCCCAATTTTCCTCTGACACATTGCCACCTTTGCATTCTGTTATTAAGATATACTTAGCTGGAAATGTAAGTGATAATTCCTACCTTAGAATTCTAGCTATACCTGAGAGGTCTGCAACTGCCAAAGTAGTTTGGATATTTTTGGTTTGTTTGTTTTTCTATAACGGGCAATGACATTGATTCATCAATATTACCAATATTTTCTTTGAAAGTGCGTGCTTTGCTTTATAAATTTTTCACGCTTATTAAACAGTTACTGCAACTCCTATGTGCTTATGTTAAAGATAAAGAATATAATGGTCAAGTATAATAATAGGAAAGTTTCTAAGAAATCTGCTAAGTCAAGAATCTGGTAACAGAGATTAAAAATAATTAAAAATAATATTGTAAAGAGTTACACTATCAGCACATTCTATTAAAATTGGTTACCAACAACCAGTGGTAGCAGTTACTTTTGAATAGTTGTTCTAGTTCTAAGCTTTGCAAGATTTACATCAAAATATTCTGAGAATTTAAGGGATTTCTGTTGCTAAAACTAACAATTCCAAAATTGCTGTTTTCTTTGCTAATACCAGCAAGTGTCTGTATTTCCGATATTACCTATCAGTGTACCTCTTCCAAAACCTTTTTTTGTCTGAAGTTTTATATCATAGGAGTGTCTGTAAAGGTCTCATTACCCTGTATTCCCTTAGCCTCCACCTTATTGAATCATGTAGGAAATTAGGGCAGAGTTGATTTCCTGTAACTGTTGAATAGTGAAAAAAAAAACAGTCTTTGCAGACAGTGTTAGCTTGCTATTTACAGAATGTGCTACTTACATAGACTGAGTAATCAACTCAGGAACCACACCCAGGTCACAGTATCCACTGTATAAAGAGACATTCAAGGACATTAGCAGTTCATCTATTGTTTGCAGAGCATTTTAAAAGTCCCAAGAGTAAAACATCATAATTAACAAGGTCAATGGAAAATATGCCTCAGAGTTAATATCTCATTCACTAAGGAATTGAAGTTCTTAATTTTCACTTTAAAAAAAACCATGTTTTCACCCATATGTATTTCTACATATAAAAAGGAAAATAAGGACTTGAGATAGTTGTAAGCTTTAGGTATTCTACAATTTTAAATTGTGAGGAAAATCAGAATCAGTCTTTGTGGGATTTTTTCCAAGTTATCTGAAATATTTGAGATTTTTCAAGATATCCCAATACTTTTTGCTAAAATTCTGGAAACTTTAGAGAAAATATACTTAGACAAAGTCACAATTTTGCAAATCTTATATTGCTTGTTGGAAAATGTGTTCTGATCTACTTTTGCCTTTGTCTAGGTTTCTTTATAACTTCTGTACTACAGGATATCTAAAGACAAAATCAATAGCAAACTGTGAGTACAAAGGTTCAGAGTTGGCAAGATCAGAGAAACCAAAGCTGGAAGGGGCTCCATGGCCATGGGAAGGTACTGGTGGGTTATTGGCCTTGGGTGGTCATTTAAGTGGGGAAGGGATTTACTCTGCCTTGTATTTGGAAATGATATGGGGTCCTGAGTTAAAACTTGGGAGATCTTCCCAAGTTGGTAGCAGAGCAGTTAGCTTGTAATTTATAATAAAGCTGAGAAGGGTGGATGGTTCCTCAGGCTATGGTCCTTGCAATAACTATGGGGAGAAGCAAAGAAATTTAAGACACATTCTTGAGGCAGAGTAAATAAGACTCTTTAAGCAGACGATGAGGTAAATGGCAACTACTCTTCATCTTCATATGATGAATAATTGATATTGCTTCTTGACTGATTACACTTAGGATCCAAAATCCAAAATACTTAAAAGATCTCACTGGATCTGTGACCCTGTCTTATTTTTGAAGCTTACCTTCTGGCAGTCTCTTCTCCTAATCTAGCTATGCTAATTTTCATGATTTTATTAGTACATTATAGTTATACATAATATCAGGATTCATTTGGACATAATCATACATATCTGGACTGCAATTTGCTCCACTTCAGCTAAATCTGCTAAGTACTTTCCCTTTTCCCCATTTCCCTTCCTCTATTCTACTGGTCTTCCTTCCATTTATGTATAGTTTTTAAAATAAAATACTTAATAGATATGCATAAAGTTGAAATTCACTTTGGAATATTCAAACAGATACATAACATAATTTGGTCAATGTCATCCCACTGTTTCTCTTTTCCTGTCCCTCTTTTCTCCCCCTTCCGCCCTTCTCCTACTCTGTGATGTCCCTTCTGTTTTCATGGTATCCCCCCTCAACTTATTTCTCCTTATATTGGTCTAACATCCACACCTGAGAGAAAACATTAGACCCTTGCCTATGAGACTTTTCACCTGGATCTGTCATTCTCTATTGCCTAAGCATCTTTGCATATGGATACTTCTGCCTGGAAGTATCTTCTCTTCCCTTCAGCAAAATAAATCATTCTTCTACTCATTTTCTTTCTATTACCTTAAAAGTCACTTTCTTCAAAGTTTCCCTTTATTTGTTCAAATTGTATCTTCATGATCCCAGCATACATGACTTCTCTGGCTGTCAATACTATGCATATCTTTCATTTCTGTCATTTTTACATTCTTAGTCCCTAACCCAGTTTCAGGAATGTAGTGAGACCTCAATAAATATTTTGACAAAGTAACAGTTTATAATCTCTGCTTGATGAATCCAAATATCTATTAGCTTTAAAGACTAAAGTCTTCACATACACAGAGTGAATGGATATACAAACATAAATGCATATTTATGTAGATGCATTTGTATATACATATATAGCACATTCAAGCACAAAAGTATCTTTTAATGGGAAAGTAGAACATATTTGGAGAAATGCCATGTTAGATCATTGGTGTTATAAGAAATCTTATTTTTTACAAGTTTTAACCAATTAATATTAAAGAATGTCATTTCAATTTTCTATAATCTTGGAGGAGTTATTTAAACCTCCCTATGCCACAGTTTACTTTAGTACAATGAGGATAATGTCAGTTATTTTTTCAACTGAACTTTGAGCATAAGTGAGCTCACACATGCATGAATGAAGCTTTGAATAGTGCCCTGCACCTAGGAAGTACTCATTAGATAGGAAGCATTTTTATAATAAGTAATTTGCTACAGCATAATTGCATCTTTGGGGGGATGAGATCTTGAATTATAAATAAACCTGCAATCTAGTTTTTCTTGAAATGTATTTTCTATAAAATGCAGTTCAATAATAAAATGTAGAAAAACCAGAATGCTATTTAAATTTCAATTCTGTCTTTTAAAACAGTCTTTAGTGTCTTTCAATTTCTGTAGAACTTTGTACAAATATATAATTTTGTGCCAAAAAACGTATATTTGGTTACCTAAGCAATGGTTATGTGAATTATGGGACAATAATCATATTCAATGTGGTAAACATAAAAAATTTCATCTGTTACAAAAGAACCTACTACTATGGATTTTAATAATGAAAAACTGCTGAAGTTTTCATAAAATGAACTTGGATGTTTTACTTATTCATTTATTCTATTAGCACTTTTCTTGGTTTAATTAAGCATTACAATTATCATCTATTTTCTAAGATTGCAGTGATTCATAAATTAATAACATTAATGATAAGAGAAAAGCAAAAATGAAACATATTCATATTTATTAAATGCCTGTATTATGATATGTAAAATATATCCTCCATTCTGCTTTGAATGCTGTTTATTCCAGCAACTTCTTCGGGTTTTCTTTTATTATAAAACTTATTTTTCTTGTTGTTTCACTTGTGTCTTTGTTAATGCTTTTATCACTTATTTGTCCAGCTCAGTCCTCGTTTTGTAACAAAACTTTGCAGTTGCAATGAAACACAGATTAGGATATGGGAAACTAGATTTTTTTCTCATTTTATATACACCATAGCACAATCTACATCAAAGTCCCTTCATTTCATGTTTCTTTCTATAATTTTCACCAAAGAGGACATTCCCCCATGTATCATTCTTTCATCAATTACCCTAATCCATCACAACTGAAAATGTTTCCAATCTCCAATAAAAGAATCAGCTGTCACACCAAGTCCTTCCAAAACCAAACCATCTTTATGCTTCTTTCCTTGTGAAAGGAATGCTTTGCTCAGGGAAAACATTGCTGTGTTTCATTTGATCCATTGATGGGGGTAAAAACAGACATCTGCTGTGAAAGGAATCTGTATTAGTTTCTTTGCACTGCCATAGCAAAATACCACAGACCCGGGTAACTTAAAAGATCAGAAATGTATTCTCTCACAGTTCTAGAAATCAAGTTGTTGGCAGGCTCTACTCACTGTGAAGGGTCTAGGAGAAAATCAGCTCCGTGCTGTTTTTTTTGTTTCTGGCCTTGCTGACAATGTTGGGCATTCTTGCTTCACTCTCAGCTCTGCCTAACCTCTCGTCATGTGATATTCTCTCCATGCGTCTGTTTCTGAGTAGAAATTGCCCTCTTCTTATAAAGACCTCAATCCTACTGAATTAAGAATGACTCTACTCCAATATGATATCATTTTAACTAAATTACATCCCTTTTTTATTCAAATGAAGGCCACCTTTTGAGGTTCCAGGTGCACATTACTTTTTTGGGGTCACTGTTCGACCAAAAAACAGAAACAAATTCAAATCTGGAGTAATGTAAGAAAATCTAGAGACTCTGTATTTCTGTTTCCTCCAATTAATCAATCCAACACCAAATATCCTGAAGGTTGTTTGATACATAAGGGCCTTAATATTAGTTTCTAATTCCAAGTAAGTCAAAAGCTTAACAATGAGATTAACTAAGTTAATATTGAATGAAAAGACATGTTTTTGTTGTATCCCTTGTTTTCTTTTAACTATTTTGTGCCCATTAAATAATTTTTCATCTGATAAGAGAATAGGATAACAACGTGCAAAGTCTGCCTGTTCACTAGATTGCTGAGAGTTTCTTGTTAAAAGAGGACTTGGGTGGAAAACTCTGATTAGTATTATCATTGAAATACTAACGTGATCAAACTTCAGACCTATTTTGGGAGGTCTAGTTTCTATTCCCTAAATCTCCTTGTCAATAAACGAATCTTGCTTCTTCCAAGACTCGATATCTAATCAAGTGTACTCATGTCACCTTTCAGGCAAGGTAGAAGTAAATGAATGTGCACACTTCTTCCCACTCAATGTACCTTTTCCTAGTTTTAAATATTAATCAATGGATACTAAATTACAGTAAGATAGAAGCAAGAAGTTCTGCTCTGCTATTGCACAGCTGAGTAACTATAGGTAACAATAACGTACTGTGCACTTCAAAAAGCTCATTGAAAGATTTAGAAAATTTTACCATGACAAGTATATTAAAAAAGAACATTTTTTGCTGAAGATAGCTATTAATTATTATCACTTCTCTGACCTATTTGTCAATTTTCCATTCTTGATTTTGTGAGCTATACAGTTAATTTGAATTTCCAATTAATTCTTCCAATTAATTCTAATTTAATATGAAGAGCGTGACATTTTTTAAGTATATGGCTTCAGGTCAACAAAGGAAGCAATAAGATATAAACCAAAATTTCAGTCCTTTTGTTCATTTCAACCCAACATCAATTCTAAATATTCACATTTCCAAGGTTATTTTGCCTATAACCTACTCTTGCTATTAATTTAGGTACTAACTATGAATATTTGGCAACCATATTCCAGTTAACTTAAATGCATGATAGCATGAGCAAAAATAAGTAATACTTTGGAAAGTAATTCTATAGTCACCGAATTGAGGGAAGAACTAAAAAACAAGACACTCAGGGACAGAATGTACTTAACATATAGCATTCTCCTAAAAATACCACTAGGTAAACTTGGGAGGAATGACTGGTTATGTCATTAGGCACTTAATCATTGACCATTCATTACAAACCTGTCATTACACATTTACAAATTATATCATAATCTCACTTCATGAACTCTGTTAAAATTTCCATTATCCATGCATGATAAAGTTCATAAGGTTCTCATGGAATATGCCTGAATATTTTTTTCTCAATATCATTTGTATATTTGGTGGGTAAATTTGTGAACATCTCTGCTCCCTATTTTAGACTTTTTGCCTACAAAAATAAAGTTGACATTTAACTACAGCCAATGTCATTTTGCCTAATGTGCAAGCACCTTATTTTATTAATATTATACCAGATTTCTTCCCAGTACTGATTATTTTGGGGATTTGTTGATTCATTAAATACTATATTATTTCATTCTGCCATTAAAATGAAAACAAGATGGACATTTACATGAAATTGACATATTTAAATATACCCAGAGAGAAAAATATTCTCAGACATATTAATTCAACAAGATTTAAGAAATCTACAAATTTGCATTTCTATATAAAAACCATGCAGTAGATAAATCTAAGCCCTAATTTAAAATGTATTCCATATGGAAAAGCTCAAGTTTTTATCAGTCAACTGACTCACCTTTCAGAAAGAATTTTTTTTTAATATGGTCAAAGTTTCTACCATAAAATTTATAAATCATTACTTCATTTTGAATATTGAAAAGAAGATAATGAAAACCTTTCCCCTCATGATTTAATTCTTTTAAACTTCTGATAAAAAATATGCTGATTCTTTCACAGAAGGGATTAGCAATTCATAAACTGAAGATTTAAAAATTTCCCCTTCCTAACCTTCACTATATTAAATCTCTTTTAGTGAGTATTTATTAAAAAATGATCATTGCAAAAGCAAAGTGAAATAGTCATCTGCTCATATTAAAATTATCTGTATTTTTGTGAATGTTGAAAAAACATCATTTATATTACTAATATTATTACCATAAATAATATTATTTTAGTATATAACTTTAAAGAGCAACAGTAATTTTATTATTATTATTTTTATAGTGTTCTTTTTAAAGAAAAAATAAAAAGATAATTTTTGTAGACTGATAGATTGATTCAGTATCCTTGAATTTTGAATTTGGAAACTTTTGCTCCACTGACTTTTTAGGACCAAGAGGAATTTTTTAAAATTGTTTTTATTTCATGTTGTTCAAAGTGTTGTAAATGCTAATATGACTACTCACAGTGCTTAAATTATTTTTAGAGAATAATTTAGGCATGAAGGACACCCAATTAAAGTTGCTTGATTCCATTTATTTATTCAGTTAATTAATCAGGCATTTACTGTGGCATTAGACCTTTGTGTCAGATGCTTAGCTAGGTCCTGGAGGCCACAGACTTTAAAAGGGACTAATTAGATATAATTTTTAATTAAAGAGAAGTTGATATCACAAAATCTTTCATCTTTCTCAGCATGAAATCTAAATACTAGTTGATGATACTTTTCTCAGGTACCACCAAGAACTCAAACCAAAACATAGGTATCTTCTGAGGTTTGAATTAACATAATTTAAAAGGATATTATAAAAGAAGTTTGAAAATTAAATGTTTCTCTGCTCATTCTTAAGATGAATGATTATTCAGATGAAATGTTGGCATACATATTAACACCTATACACAGGAATTATTCTTTATAATGTGGATTTATAATCTATTCAGTTTATTCCATTACTATTAGAATATAGGAATAAATTCAAAAATAGTTTCTTTTCAATGAATAAATTATTAAAATGTTTTGTGTTACAATCCTTTTATTAATTTCTAAAAAATTTTTATAGCTTAACAACCTTTGAGCTTTTTTTTTTTCTTCTCTACTTGTAGTTCTAGACAGAATGATTATTAGCATTTTGGCATGCTTAATAATCTTATTAGGCATTCTGGAAAAGTCTCAGGAGTTCTTACATGTCAAAAATTGTAAAGAAAAATAATTATTTATGAAGCTCTATAAAGGAATCAACCCTATTCCTTTATGAAGCCTTATGTGAAACTGGGGTCTTTTTGTGGAATTCTGACAAGGATATACATTTAAGTCTAAAAGTAAATTTCTAATACCTGCTGGTGTCCAACAACTGAAAAACAGATTATGCTTAGGACTCTGGAAATAGTTCAATCAGATGGGCCCAATCTGATTCTCACCAATTCTATCATCTCATGATTGTACGACTGGTTAAATCAAATTCCCATGTCAATTGTAGTCATACATATACAGGCTAAGCTGTCAGGTCTGTCTCAGACATACATATCTATAGTTGTTTTTTTTTTGACATTGGCACTTGGGAAATTCCATGGTTTATTATATTGAATGCACTCTAATTTTGTAACTTGGGAAAGGAAAGGGATACAGCACTTATTAGTAAACTCAAGGTTACAAAGAGAAGGCTACATGGAATCCTATTTGCATAAAAATACCCTGCAAACTCTCTTGGGAAAACGATGAAGGTTGTTTGGGCAGTGTTCAGTTCTCTGCATAGCCAGAATTATTACTGCTTAACAGAACAACACACAAGGGATGTGGGTCAATGTCCAGAGTTTAAGTAAACAGCAAGAAAAGGCACGCACTGGCCTCAAAGCACTAATCATTAGTGGGGAGAAATTAATTGAAAAATTATATAATAGATTTTTATGGAGAAAAAAGTTAGATTGTAATGGAATCTATTAAAAGTTAGTAAATAACAAGTGTTTTAGTCAGCTTTTTCACTACTGTGACTAAAAGGACCCACCAGAACAAGGGTAGAGGAAAGGTTTATTCAAGGACTCACAGATTCAGAGGTTTCAGTCCATATAAGTCCAGCACCATTCCTTGGAGCTCCAGCTGAGGCTATCATTATGATAGAAGAGTGTGGCAGAGGGAAGCAGCTCCCCTAGTGATCAGGAAGCAGAGAGAGAAAGAGACCCCATTCTCCAGATACAAAATATAACCCAGAGTCACACCCCTAGTGAACCACTTCCTCTAACCACACCTTACCTGCCTCCAGTTACCACTCAGTTAATCCCATTAGGGACTAATTTACTGATTAGATTAAGGCTATAGCTCCATAAATTTTTTTTTTCAAAATATTTTTTAGATGTTGATAGACCTTTATTTTATTCATTTATTTATATGTTGTGCTGAGAATCAAATCCAGTGCCTCACACATACTAGGCAAGCACTCTACCACTGAGCCACAACCCAGCCCCAGCTATCGCCCAATAATTTCTCCTCTAAACCTTTTATTGTCTCACATACAAGCTTTTGGGGGACACCATATCTAAACTATAACAACCATGTAAAAATATTACTCCATGAAATACTCCAATCTTGATCCTCTGAAACATCATTTTATAATCATTTCTGTCTTTAAAGCCTTGGGTGAACTTTAATAACATTTTTTAAAAACACTCATATTTATGAGTTAAGTATTGTTTTTCACACATGCAATATAATATGAAGGTTTGTTTACTCCCTACTTCTTCCTGAATCCAATTTGAAAGTTTTATTATTGTTCAATAAATTTATTGTTTAAAGTTATTTTGTTGATTAGCTGAGTGAAACTGTATGCTTGGAACTTTTGCTTCTTCTTTAATTTTTTTTTTTTGGCAACAATATTATTTTGTTTAACTTATGACAAACTGAGCCCATTTTAAGTGTAAAATTAAGACACACACATTTTCATCATTCCTGAAAGTTTCCTTATGTACCTTTGTGAATTGTATTTCCTTCCAATTTCTTCTCTAGACAAATACTGCTGTGTATTAGTCAGGGTTCTCTAGAGGAACAGAATCAACAGGAAGTATGATTATAAAAAGGGGATTTATTAGATTGGCTTACATGACCAGAAGCTGGGTAGTCCACAATGGCTGTCTGCAGCTGGAGAGCTGGAAGAACCAGCAGCTGTGCAGTCCAAAAGGTGGAAGCCCCAGAACAAGAGAGATCAACATTCCTATCTTAGTCCAAGACCAAGACTTCTGGAAACTACCTGGAGAATCACTGGCAGAGTTTGCTTTGGAAGAGTGTTGAATTGAGAATCGGATATCCTCAGATGACTGAAGCAGCAATCAGGAACCTGTTCAAGAAGAATGAGCTTGCATCTACATCTGCTTCCTTGTTCTTCCAACTTTTATTCTATCCTATTGGGTGGAGCTGCCTACAATTAGGGAGTGTCTCCACTTCAGTTCACTATCCCACATTCCAATCATTCCTCATTGACACACCCAGAAGCCTCTTTATCATCAGCATCTCTTAATTCAATTAAGTTGACAATTCAAATTAACCATTACCCTGCTCTACATATTACTAATATTATATATTAATTTTACTTGTGCAGGTATTTATATCCCTGAAAATATAGTAGGCACTCCTTGTGTCTGACTTCTTTGATTCAGCAAAATGGTTTTTAAATGTACCTATACTTTTTGGTGAGTTAGCAGTTCTTTTCTTTATATTGCTGAATAGTATTGTGAATAGATGTCTCATGTTGTTTATTTACTTCCTCAGAGACATTTGACTTGCTTTTGATGTCTGATTCTTATGAATAAAGCTGTTCCAAACATAGACATAACTTGGAGATGTTGCATGCTCCATTCCAGACCACCACAATAAAGCAAATACTGAAATAAAATGAGCTATATTAATTTTCTGGTTTCTCAATGCATATAAAATTTATGTTTACACTATATTGCAGTGTATTAAGTGTGTATTTGCATTATGTTTAAACTGATCATGTACATACCTTATTTAGATGCCCTTCAACAGATGAACGGATAAAGAAATGGTGGTATATATACACAATGAAATATTATTTTGCCATAAAGAAAAATAAAATTATGGCATTTGCAGGTAAATGGATGGAATTGGAGAATATCATGCTAAGTGAAATAAGCCAGTCCCCCAAAACCAAAGACTGAATGTTTTCCCTGATAAGTGGGTGATGATATATAATGGTGGTGGGGCTGTGGGGGGTAAGAGAAGAATGGAGGAACTTTGGATTACGTAGAGGGAAATGAGAGGGGGAGGGGCAGGGATATGAAAGATAGTGGAATGGGACAGACATCATCACCCTATGTACATGTATGATTACACGAATGGTGTGAATCTACATCTTGTACAACCAGAGAAACAAAAAGTTGTACCCCATTTGAATACAATGAATCAAAATGCAGTCTGTAAAATTAAATAAAAATAAAAAATAAAAATAAAATGAAAAAAGAAAAGTTGTACCCCATTTGTGTATGATGAATCAAAAAGCAGTCTGTAAAATAAAAAATAACAAAATGATACATTAAAAATGTAAAAAAAATACTTTGTTGCTAAAAAATGCTAATGCTCATTTGAGTTCAGTGAATTGAGCTGCAGTCTTTTTGCTGGTGAAGGGTCTTGCATTGATGTTGATGGTTGCTGACTGGTCAGGGTGATAGTTTTTAAAGATCAGGGCAGCTGTGGTAATTTCTGAGGATAAGACAATAGAGAAGTATACTGCATCCATTGACTCTTTTATGAAGGATTTCTCTGTAGCATATAATACGATTTTTTTTTTGCAGTGATGGGGATTGAACCCAGGGCCTTGTGGTTGCGAGGCAGGCACTCTACCTGCTGAGCTATATCCCCAGCCCTTATAATACGATTTTGACAGCATTTTATTAACAATAGGAACTTCCTTCAGAAATGGATTCAATCCTCTCATCCCCTACCAATGCTTTATCACTAACTTTATGTAATATTCTAAACCCTTTACTATCATTTCAACAATGTTCACAGCAATCTTTCTCAGGAGTAGATTCTATTTTTTAAAGTCAACTTCTTTGGTCATCTATAAGAATGAACTTCATGCCTTAAAGTTCTATCGTGAGATGACAATGTAGTCACATGTCCATCTCCTCTAATTTTAGTTCCTTTGCTATTTCTACCACCCTGTAGTTACTTCCTTCACTCTTAACTTGACCCCAATGTCATTCATGAGAATTGGAGTCAGCTTCTTCCAAACTCCTATTAACACTGGTATTTTGACTTCCTCACATAAAATACAAATTTTCTTTATGGCAGCTAAGAAATCAGTTTTTTTATTTACTTTGCCCAGATCCATCAGAGGAATCACTATCCATTGCAGCTATAGATTTATAGAATGTATTTATTAAATAATAAAATTTGAAAGTGAAAATCACTCCTTGTTGTGTAGACTACAGAATGGATGTTTTATTTGCAAGCTTGAAAACCACATTAACCTCCTCAAGCATCTCCATCAGAGCTCTTGGGTGACCAGATGCATTATTAGTTAATAATGATATGTGGGAAGGAATCATCTCTCGTTTTGTTTTTTTTTTTTCTGAGCAGTAAGTCTCAATGATGGGTTTAAAATGTTTAGTAAGCCATGTGGTAAACAGATATGCAGTCATCCAGGCTTTGTTGTTTCATTTGTAGAGCACATACAGAGTAAATTTAGTGTCATTTTAAAATTCTTTAGGATTTTCAGAATAGTAAATGACCACTGGCCTCAACTTGAAGTTACCGGCTGCATTAATCTCTAATAAGGGAGACTGTTCTTTGAAACTTTAAAATCAAGCATTGCCTTCATTCTAATTACGAAAGTCTTAGGTGGTATCTTCTTCCAAGTAATGCTGTTTTGTCTACATTGAGACTTGTTGATTAACACATTCACCTTCACTAACTATCACAGCTAGATCTTCTGGATAACCTGCTGCAGCTTCTGTATCACCACTTGTGCTTCAGCTTTCTTTTTCTTGCAACATAAAAGAAGCTCCTGAACCAGTTCTGTCCACTTCAAAGGTTTTCTGTGTCTCCCTCCCTTCTCTCAACCTCCATTGAATGGAAGAGAGATTGGGACTTGCCCTAGATTAGACTTTGTCCTAAAGAACTACTGAGACTGGGTTTGTTTTCTATCCAGACCACTAATACTTTATCCAGACCAGAAATAAAGCTGTTTCAGTTTTGTAGGGTTAAACACTAATTAGTGCCTAATAAAGCTTTAAGTAAAATAAGGTCTCTCAAAGAATGTGGTAACCAGGGAAAGGAAGAGGGGGAGCTGTCCACTTTCCTTATCTCCAATCCTTCCAGAGAATGTGAAGAGAGTGGCCTTGATTGCAAAGGAAAGGAAGGTACTCAAAACATCTGAAGAAAGCAAACTGCACCTTGGGCATGCACCCTATTTATATATATTCCTCCTGCTCATGGGCACAATGTGGCCTTCCACTGCATCCCAGACTACCACCACCAAGGAATGAATTTAGTAGTGAAATGTCCAAAACATCTCCATTCTGTCCTCCAAGCTCTCTCTTTGGGATCAGGGAGCAGTAGGCTTGGAGTGTTTGCAACTCTGTGGTTAAATGACTTTCTTCCTATTCATGTGTTCACATTTTCTTCCTATTCATGGATTCACATTTTTAATTGATTTCAAGAACTTTTCCTTTGTGTTCACAATTTGGCTGTTTGTGAACTTTTAGTTTGTCTCTGCTTTCAACACGCCTTCTTCACTATGTTTAATCATTTCTAGCTTTTGAATTAAGGTGAGGGAGGTTTGTTTCTTTCATTTGAACACTTACAGGCCATTAAAGGGTTATTAATTGGCTTAATTTCAACATGTTTGTGTCTCTGAGAATAGGAAGGTCCTAGGAGAAAAAGATGAGGGAACAGCAGTTTGATCAAAACAAGAGCACATATAGCACTTATTGATTAATTTTGCCATCTTAGGTGGACACAGTTCATGGATCCTCCTTTCCAAAATCAAACTAGTTATTTCAAAGATCAGCAATCACAAATCACTATAAAAGGCATAATAATAATGAAAAAGTTTATAATATTGTTAGAATTACCCAAATGTGACATAATTACCTAAATGTGACACAGAGTCCCAAAGTAATTACATGCTGTTGGAAAAATGGTGCCAACAGATCTGCTTGACCTAGAGCTGCTACAAACCTTCCATATGTCAAAAACACAATATCTGCAAAGCATAATAGAATGAAGTGCAAAAAACAAGGTATGCCTTGACCAAAGAATGGAATTTCTGAGTTATGTGGCAGGTATATATTAGACCTAGAAAATTCATGATTTTTTTTATGGTACTTCTGCCATTTTTTCTTTCAACAAAATGTTATAAGAATTAAAATACCTCTATATTCTTTCCATTTCTTGGTTCTACTAGTCTTTTTAATTTTAGCTATTCTAGTGTGTTATAAATACAGTTATATTAATTTAATTTTCCTAATGTCTAGTGATGGACATTTTTTCATATTTTCTTGACCATTCATATATTTTCCAAAGTGTCTGTTCAACCTATGCCCATTTTAATTGTTTTTTGTTGTCTAATTATCAAACTATGAGTTTTTTTATATATTCTAAGTTCCTTTTGAGATGTGTGCATAATTATTTTCCCTAATATGTAGCTTGACTTTCATTTCCTTAAAACATCTATTAAAAGGAAAAATTTTTATTTTGATAAATCCCCCTTTACCATTTTTCTTTTAATAAATAATAAATATTAAATAATTAAATATTGAATTACCTAAAGTTCCCAAAGATTTTCTTCTAGAGATTTTATATTTTAGTGTTTACTTTTAGGTCTATGATCTACTTTCAGCTAATAAAAGACCACAGAAATATGGTTCTATTTCTGGACTCTATTATGTTCAATTAATTCCTTTATCTAAACTTTTCCTATACCAGAGTCTTTGCTAATAGCTCTAGAGATACAATAAATACTAATCTAATAATGTCTAATGAGAAAAAAACTATCATTTTCTTCCTTTGAAAAATTGCTTTCACTGTTGTATGTAATTTGAATTTTGATATGAATCTGAGATTTAACTTATCAATTTGTATTTAAAAAAATCATGCTACAGTTTTGAAAGGAATTGCATTGAATCTATATCTGAAGTTTGAGATAACTGGTATTTAACCATATTTAGATTTCCAATCAATGAACATAATATAAATCTTTGTTCTTTTTCAATGTTTACCTATACTTTATATATTTTGCTAAAATTATACCTGAGTAATGTATATGTCTGAATTTTATTATAAATAAAATTATATATTTTATAAAACCTAGTGTGGTACATAAAATATGATACAATTAATATTTTAAAAAACAAATAATATTATGTACTTTGTTTCTAATGAATACATACTAATACATTTATTTTTAAAGTATGCATGGAAACAATAGATAGCAAGTTTGGGTATTGCTCACCTCCTAGAGGGAAAAGACAGGGATGGGATTAAAAAAGAAAGAGTAAAGAGTTTAACTACATTTTAATCTTATTTTCTATGAAAAGCTCTGCATTATATATGACAAAGTAAATGCTATTATTCTCAACGGTTTTGTGAATATTAAAAAATTCACAACCAAAGGAGAAGAAAGTTTAAATATAAAAAGTTATGAGAAGACTAACACATTAAACTACAGGAAAGATACCTGTTCCCAGTATTCTACAGGTGTAGCAGCCTTGAAATTAGAGTGATACAGATGATTTCAGATATACTTAAGACAAAAAATTCAATAGCACAGATTGTTAAAGAGGGTAGTAATCAATCTAGCAATTTTATATCCAATCATTGAAAATGGATGCATTTGAGGACCAGCAGCTCTTGGGGTGGAGACTTGAATTTTTCACTTAAGTAGGAAGGATAAAAATGGCAATAAGACGATTAAACTTGATTCCCCAGTTCAGTTCCAACTCTGCACCTATTTCATTCCTACATCAACAAGTCGTTGGAGAAAGATACACCATCATGCTGACAAGAATGGTTTTAAATTCACAACCTTTACTGGGCTTTTAATGCTGCTTGATCTAATAATCTAATGCTTCTTGTTCTGACTAACCATGTTTGTTTGTTCAGATTTACAGGACACTAAATGTGATTGACACTTGTGTCCTCCAAGATTCTCCACATTTTTTTTTTTTTTTACCTAAAGTCCTTATTGCATTCCTCTTAGAAACTTATCTAAATCAAGTACTCTAAATAAACTCTCAATCCTCATCTTATTTTTATTTGAGTGAAACAAACCGTAGTAACCCAGTCTAAACTCCATCAAGTAAACCTCGTTCTCCAACACAGGCATGTCTCCACTGTCCCTCCTGCTTAGTCTCAGTATGAGATGCCACTTCTCCTCAAGGTCAATCCCTCACCAGTGTTTCATTTATTTTTTTCAGTCTTTATTTCATGATTCCATTCCATGAACTACTTTTTGAATCCTTTAATGGCTCTTCTGTTGATTCATTAAATAAACCTAAAAATATTCCAAGTTTTACATTTCTTAAAATTTGTGCCTTACCTAGAATTTTTTTAATTTTTAATTTTTAATTTTTTTTAAATTTCCAGACTGCATTTTGATTCATTGTATACAAATGGGGCACAACTTTTGTTACGATAGTTGTGCACGATGTAGATTCATACCATTCCTGTAATCATACATGTACATAGGGTAATGATATCTGTCTCATTCCACCATCTTTCATACCCCAATCCCTCTCCCTCTCATTTCCCTCTACATAGTCTAAAGTTCCTCTACCTAGAATTTTACTTAAACTTCTTTCCTTCATAATTGGACTATTCCTTAAGAATAGTCTTTACTTGCATCTCCTCTTTCTCAGTTTCAGTTACACCTCAGACAATTTCAAGTGTTTCTCTCTCTCCAATACTCTATTAAATTTCTTTAGAAGCTATTCAGTGACCTAATTACCATACTTAATGACAAAGAGTTTTTGGTCTTTATCTTCTTCTACACTATTCTTAAATGGCACTATTGATGCTCCCTGTTGAACCCAGATGACCCTACTCTATCTTACTTCTCCTAGTTATTAGAATATTGGTTTCTAATGCCTTCAAAGATTGCTTTTCCACTCCAGCGGGGAGTTTGGACTCCTCGGCGCTACTTTGCAGCTTCCCTGGCGGAGAGGGCCCTTCTCCGGCTGCCTGGGTCCTCGAACTGGCTTCTGGAGAGGTCTGGCGGGGAGCCTCTGGGATCGCTGACTCTGGCAGGGAGTTTGGACCCCTCGGCGCCATCTTGCAGCTTCCCTGGCAGAGAGAGTCCGTCTCCAGCTGCCTGGGGATCCAGAGCTGTGGCCGGTCTTCCGAGCCCTTGCGCCGCGGCTCCTGGAAAGGTCTGGACGGGAGCCGCTGGGGTTGCTGACTCCAGCAAGGAGCTTAGGGCCTTTGGCGCCAGCTTACAGTGTCCCCAGGAGAGAGCAACCACCTGCCACAAGTTGAGCCCCCAGCAAGGAGTTCAGGCCAGTCTGGGCTCTCAAGCCCAGTGCCTCCATCACTGAGCACAGTTCTGTAACACCACCCCAACTTGGTCTAGTGCCCAGGTCCACACCCTGGCCTAGAGTCTATCACCTTGCTGTATCTAATTGTCTGTCAACACTAGGCTGCCTCTGCCCAGAAGCATTGATCATTCCCAACCTGGAGGTAGTGGGACAGTACCTTTCTTGGGTCACCGCTTGATCAAGCACCTCTCAAGCAACAAGTGAGTTACTGGAAATCTGCAGGGACACTCTAAGTCTTCACAGGGAAATTGTAATCCCTCGGATTCGCACTACTAGAGGGGAAGATACACGAGCAGCATGAGAAAACACGGGAAGAAAGTGTCCCAATCAAGCCTAGATGATATATCAAGAGAACCCAAAGACAGCATGGTAGAAGGAATGACAGAAAGGGAGTTCAGAATGTTCATAATTAAAATGATCCGAGAAGAGAATGATGTGACGAGATAGCAGATACAGGCTATGAATAATCAGCTAATAGAGCAATTGCAGGAAGCAAAAAATCACTTCAATAAAGAGATAGAAATTCTGAGAAAAAAACAAACAGAAATCCTTGAAGGAAACAAGGAAATGAAGGAAACAATAAACCAAGTGAAAAACTCAATAGAAAGCATAATTAACAGAATAGATCACTTGGAAGACAGAACCTCAGACAATGAAGACAAAATATTTAATCTTGAAAACAAAGTCGAACAAACAGAGAAGATGGTTAGGAATCATGAACGAAACCTCCAAGAAATATGGGACATCATGAAAAGACCAAATTTAAGAGTAATTGGGATTGAGGAAGGCACAGAGATACAAACCAAGGGTATGAATAATCTATTCAAGGAAATATTATCAGAAAATTTCCCTAATATGATGAATGAGATGGAAAATCAATTACAGGAAGCTTACAGGACACCAAATGCACAGAATTACAACAGATCCACACCAAGGCACATTATAATGAAA
>JAJEJO010004267.1:198229-212433 GCA_020662805.1 Glaucomys volans | reverse complement strand
GGCATGAGGTCTTGTTATTACTCCTCCTAGCAAGTACTGATCTAGTGCTCACCCCTGTTGCTCCTTTGCTTTCTGTGGACACGCTGTTCTTGCAGGTGGAGAGTGACTGTAAAATAATGAGGACAGCTGCCCGTCATCTCCTGGTGGTGGGTCAACAGAGAGTTGAGGCTGCAACGTCCAGATAAAACCTTCCTAGGGAGAAGCTTAATGGCAGCTGAAGTGTCATAAATAAAACACAAGTCAAGGAAGGAGCCGTAAGAGAGCATTACACCCGAGCGTGGGGGAGCCCAAACAAACTCCAGTGTGAGAATAAAATGAAAATGTCATTTCAGAATGAGGGAAAGGAAAGCAATTCAGAGAAAAAGTGGAAAAGGTGAAATTGAACCTACACTTAATAACCTCTTGTTATCATCTAACTTGATTCTTCTTGGAACTCAAAGTGCTTTCAGAGGATCTGCCTTAAACCGTTTGTTAAAATAAAGAACTTACATAAAGACCATTTGTCAGTGGCTTTCTGAGCCACACTGTGAAGGCAGGACAAAGGTGAGTTGCTTGGAATGTTCGTAAGCCAGGTTGCCCAACTGCTTGCTTTGTATTTGCTTTTATGGGGTTACAGAGTTGGTGGCTCCAACCAGGTGTGTGTGTGGTGAGGAGGAAGGCAGGTGGGCAAGTAAGACTGGTTAATTTTTTCGGGGGGGGGGTGTACTGGGGAATGAACCCAGGGGCAATGAGCACATCTCCAGCCCTTTTTGTATTTCATTTAGAGACAGGGTCTCACTGGGTTGCTTAGGGCCTCGTTAAATTGCTAAGGCTGGCTTTGAACTCATGATCCTCCTGCCTGAGCCTCCTGAGCTGCTGGGATTACAGGCGTGTGTCACCACCACGCCTGGCTGGTTGGTGGTTTTTTCATTACTCTTTTTTTTTTTCTCTCTTGTCTTTCTGTCTGTCTTTCATTCCTCTTTCTAATTACGCTTTTGAGAATTGTGAATTGGCAAATAACATTCCACTGGTTTGATGAACCTGATTTGGTGAATCATGAACCCAGTGGTGAATATCTATGTCCAGGCATCTGCTGTGTTCTATTCCCTAAGAAATCAAGATGCCTCCCACCAATGTTTTAAACCACTGTTTAATTTCCACAGTCTCTGATTCAATCAATGAAGGTGGAGTCTGGCCATCTGCCTTTTAAACAAGCACCCCAATAATCCTAAGGCAGGCAGGCTAGGAAACATATTTTGAGGCAGATGGTCATTGACCTATGTATGTGTTGCAGCTGGATGTTACATAGATATGCTTTGATTCTCAGATGTGTCACTAGCTACGTGTGTGGGTAAGTTAGTTGATGTCTCTGGGCCTGTTTTCCCCTGTGAAAAAGGGGATATTAATAACTATCTTAGAGTTGTATTTGAAGAGATGATGCAGAAAAAACATTAACATCATTCGCAGAAACCAATGCTACTAAAAAATTACTACAAAGGAACCAGTGGGCTGGGGGCCCTATCTCAGATGATTGGACCCCTTTGCAGACTGTTCAGATATCCAGGATTCAAATTTGCCCTTTCTGCTTTGCAGATGGGATAGTTTCACCTCCTTGTCAACAGCAGGTGATCAGGTTAATAATGGTAGCTAAGTTAGGGTTAACACTTAGTTAACACTAAGTTAATGTTGTAAGTCATTTTCATCCTCTCACCAGCCCTGGTGATCTGGGTATTGTTATCATTGTAACATAGACAAGAAAACAGAGGCATAAAGAGTCTTTAAATTTTTTTTTGTTGCTGCATTATAATCATACATAATAGTGGGATTCATTATGATATATTTGTGCATGCACATAATGTATTTTGGTCAGTTTAATTCCCTGGTACTTTTCCATCCCCTCCCTCCCTCTCCTTTTTCCTTCCCTGGTCCCTTTCCTCTCCTCTACAGAGTTCTTAAGTGACCCTATCATTTATTGAGTATGTGCAATGTTCATGGCTCAATGCTAAGTGGTTCTCATTATGCTAATTCACTGAATCCTTGCAATAATACTGAGAAGTAAGCACTGTGTTTTTATATGCAGTTTAAAGACGAGACATTGAGGTTTAGACAACTTAAGAACTCTCTGGACAATATATAACAAACGAGTGCCAGAATCTCATCCTGGACCCAGGACATCGCACTTGAGATCCTGTTCTCTTAACCACTGGGTTCTCATTTCCAGATGAGCTTGCCAATACAGAAATTTGTAAAGTGCATGCCTGTCTCTGCAAATGCTCTCGAAGTAGAATTTGTTGTTCTGTCTCTCATAATCTCCTTGGAGGCAGGGAGAGGCTCCCAGGTTTTTCCTTTCTTCCTGTTAGTCCTGCTCTCCAAATTAAGATTGCTCTTGTATGGCTGCATAGAAGTGATACAAAGATGGCATTTTACATACTTGGTTTCACATGCTAGCACCACTAAAAGGGTGCTTAATCTATGGACCAAGTACTGTGCTAGGCAATGAGAATTCTAAGTAGGTTCCCCGCTACCCTTTATAAGGTGGCCCCAGTGCCTTTCTTCATAGCAATGATGAGGATTTGCAGTTTTTATTTATTTACTTTTTATCATCCTTCCACATGCTGAAATAAGCCCTTGAGGTAGAGACCATCTGTTTTCTTACCTCCTGGGTGCCCAGAATGTAGGTCAATGCTTGGCATGTTTTAGGTGCCTATTAAATATCTATTAAATGAGCAAATGAAAAAATGAATCAAAGTGAGGACAAAAGAATGAGCCACACATTTATCAGGCAGTAAGTGAGTTTTTCCTTCTGGTGTGTATGTATTTTACTTCAACACCTTTTCTCCCCTTAGCCCTGATATCTTGCATCCACCCCTGACTTCTGGCCATGGGCAGTAAATGAGCAGAGGCCAGAAGATCAACTTTTAGTCTGGGAATGAGGAACTAATGCAGCGACAGTGGTAGGAGCCAGGATTGACTAGAAGTTATGGTCTGAAAAAGGACCGCCCACAGGGCCTCAGTATACAGTTGGCTCTCTGTCCCTGTGGGCCCTCCATTTGAGGGTGCGACCATCCAGGGGTGGAAAACATTTACAAACAAACTGCATCTGTATTGAACATGGACAAACTTAATTTTTTTCTCATTTGCTAAACAATACAATATGACAATTATTTAAATAGCATTTTCATGGTATTGGGTATTATAAGCTAGAGTATATAGGAGATTAGGTTGAATTGCATGCAAATAATGCATCATTTCATATGAGAGAATTTAGTATCCTTGGATTTGGGTTTTTGCTTGAGGTCCCCGAACTAATTCTCTAGGGACACCAAGAAATGGCTCTAGATTCTTTTTAGCGAGGGTTGTAAAGTTCCTTCTATATGCAGAAAAATGAGGTTTGTTTGGATGTGATTTCTTTGTTTAGGGTGTGACCTGCCATTAGGTGTGGGGGAGGAGATCTGATAATTTATGGAAGCAGCGGGTCCTGATGCTGGGTATGTTAAGTGGGAGCTAAAGAATTTTTAAAATGCTCTGTCATAGCCCAGCTTTGGGCTATTGTCTTGCTGAAGACAGGCGAGAATTTCTCTTGGACTGGGACCAATAGCTCAGTGGCTGCAAGGGAACACGAATGAAGGGAAAATCTAACTGGATTGGTAAAATAGCAACAAAATCGTTCTATTTCTGGTGCTACTGTCTTAACATGACCATATGTAAAGAAGTTCTATTCCAGCTTCTGCACTAGTGTGCAAGGAAATTTCCTGTCTTGTTCATTTGGAAAGAATGAAAAGCACATCGTGAGCCTAGATCTGGGGTCAGCCACATTTTTCTGTAAAGAAAATGGCTTTGTGGCTCACTTTGTCACACTACTCAGCCAGGTCACTATAGTGCATAAACAGCCACAGATGACACCAGCCATAGACAACATGTGTATGAATGAGTGTGACTGAATTCCAGGACGATGGCGTTTCAGAACCAGGTACAGTCTGTCTGTCCCTGGCCTCGTTGGTTTTTAACTTGTGTGTAATTCTGAAACCTGGAAACACACCATCTCCTTCCACCCTCCACCCCAACACACACAGTAAGTAGGTAAGCCACATTGGAAACTCCACTTTTTTTAAATATTTATTTTTTTGGTCATAGATGGACACAATACCTTTATTTTATTATGTGGTGCTCAGGATCAAATTCAGTGCCTCACATATGCCAGGCAAGCACTCTACCACTGAGCCACAACCCCAGCCCCCCACTTTGATTTTTGAAATGGCAAAAACCAGTTGGGCTTTTCACATTTCCACCTACTACATCTAATTAAATCAGTTTCATGTGAACATATCTTGAAAACTAGATGTATCTGATTTTTTTGTTTTTGGAGACTTAAAGTCCAATCTCTTAGGAACCAACTTGAAGTCTGACTATGGAGGGTCACAGACTTCAGACCAAGGCTTTGGGGGTGAATTCCCTATAGAAAGGGCCCCAAGCTGTATCAGCGATCTCTGAGCCCATTCTCCTCACCTCCAAAAGAGCTTCCTGGACCACTGCCTCCTTACCCTGAGGCCAGCCTGACCTTGGCCATCCATCTCTCTGCTTGATAAAGCCGGGCACCACAAATCACAGTACTTCCCATTGACTTTCTGTCAGGGTGAGGTAACTGAAGCTCTTCTTTAAGCTGAGAGGCACGGCACTCGGCTCCTTTTCACCCCCTGGCTGTAATAGGAGTTTCCAGGCTGAAGGAGCCCAAGTTGAGAGAGGAGGAGTGATGATGGAGGCCTGTCTGAGCTCTGGGCACTGTTGGGCCATTGGATGCTCAGGTGGATAAGTTACACTGAGAACCCTCTAGCTTTGAGATGTGCAAGGGTATGTAGGACCTAAGTTCTGGGGAGGAGCCAAGAATGAGGGTGCTGCCTGTCAGCATGTTAAGCAAACTCCCCAACATCAGCACCCCAAGTTCTCTGCCCCACTCTGCATTAGCTAAAGTCCATAAGGGCATGTCTACACAGAACAGGTTTAATTGAATAAAATACATCATTGGCTTCTTCCCTGCCAGGCTCGCTGTTACTCAGGGACTTCCACGGGTCCCATTCTCTTCTTCACAACTGGCATGGGTCTCCCTTCTCAGGAGGAGATAGGAGTCAGAATGCTTAAAGCATGACTGTCCATTCTTCTCCCTGGAGAGCACCTTTCTTTCCTTGCTAAGTGAGACTCTCTCCATAGTCCTGGATAAGTCAGGAGCAGCAGAGGACACTTCACTTGAGCAGCTGAGACTTGCCTCCACTTCAAGATGAAGTTCTCACACTTGTCCCTGGCACCTAGTACATATAATAAAATACTATGATTGCCCTTAATGTAGTCTTTGCAACAGATGAATCTGTAATCTTTCAAGTCATTAATTTATCTGTTCAAATGCATGAATTCATTAAATATTATTTGAAGATCTCCCATGGCATAGTGCTGTTGGGGATCTTGATAAAAAGGGTACAGGTCTACCTGGTTGAGTTAGTCCACCCTTCCACAATCACTCAATCAATATCTATCTATCTATCTATCTATCTATCTATCTATCTATCTATCTATCATCTATCTATCTTGGGTACCAGGATTGAAACCAGGGGCACTTAACCACTGAGCCATATCCCCAGCTATTTTTAGAATTTCTTATGTTGAGACAGGGTCTTGCTAAATTGCTAAGACTGACTTTGAACTTGTGATCCTCTTGCCTCAGCCTCCTGAGCCCCTGGGATTATAGGTGTGCACCACCTTGCCTGGTTCCTGCAATATATTTATGAATATATTCATAAGGTAAGAACCAGGCTAATCTTTGTCCTTGACCTTAAATGGAAAGAGATGTCATTGTCCTCTGGCCTTCTAGGAAGGAAACTTGTAGATGGTCAAGAGGCATCCTGGTGACCTAAGGACCAAGTTGTCACAGATGGTCAAGTGTCATTCTCCAAGGACTGATTCCTGGACCACATAAGCTCATGTATTACAGTCTTAATACCACTCTGTACTTTCTCAATCATAAAACATGGTCAAGTTTTGTTTGTGATCCTCAGTGTTATAATGCAGTTCTATGGGCTTGCTTACTGATTATCAGCTTCTGGGTAACCCAACTTGATTTTCACATTGTAAGTTCGTGAATCATCTCACTGTCCTGCACATAGTGGCAATTAATCCATTGTTGTTCTTGCATTGTCTCACATGTGAGGTTTTGGGGACACTGCACATCCAAATCTTAACACTGCCCAAATTACTAAAAGAGATCATTATGGTTATGGAGTCATGGTTTTCCCTTGTCCATAAGATAACTAGGTTGAAAGATGGTGGAATAGAGGAGGTCCATTTCTGTCTGCTCCATGACTGAAACTAAGAAAGCAGACAGGCAGCTTCTCTGCAAGGTGGGTGAAAAAACAAACAAAAAACAAAACAAAACAGGAGGGAGTTTATAGGTACCTAAAATTGGACATTCAAAGCAGATCAGGGACAAAGGAGGCTGGATATAATAAGGAAAAAATCCCCAGTGACAGAGCCACTGCCATAGATGGACCAGAATTTCCAGTCAGAGAGGTCCCTCCATGAGCATAGAAGAGGGATTGGGGAATTAAAGGAACCAACATTTTTGGGAGGCCCGAGGTGTTTCTGGGTACAGAGTGTTTAGAGACCAAGGACATCGCCCAACAAACCTGAAGGATACACTGCAAGAATCTGTAGGTGGGGAAAGAAGCCGCCATCTTTCCAGGTGGTGCTGCTAGGACAAAGAAAGGAACCATTTTGCAGCTGCGGCATTGTGGGGGCTGACAACTGAGAAAGCTGATTCCTGGCAAACCTGAGTTTGGCAGGAAATACAGGTGCAGTAAACACACGCTGCATGACATGAGTGTGCTTAAGTGACCAGAAGAAAATCAAAGGTGGAGAGAGGTTTACACAGGGGACAACTGGTCACAGAAACCCAGCTCTCCACTGGCTCTACCCTTCCTCCTCCAATCAACTGCTTGTAGGCCCCACTGGGAGAGGCTCTGGCTGGGAACTTGGAGGGGTGAGGTGGGAGAAATTGTTTGGAGACCAAACCCAAGATCAGGAAATGTGGGGTCTGCAGGTGACATAGGGGGACTAAGAATTGGCTCCCCTATCACAGGAATGGAGCCCAGGGGAGTCCTGGGGTAAAGTCCTCTAGCATGGAACAGCAAGTACCCAGGGGTGCATTGATTTAAAATCTCCAGACCAATTGACATTCAGTGGAGAACCTGGAGGCTGCCTAAGCCTCAACCCTGCCTCCAGGAACTCCACCTATAGAATGAATTTTGCCTCTCCAGCAATTGGAAGGGTGGAGCAGCGCATTCCAGACAACCCCACCTAAAACTTCTGAGAAGAGAAGCTGAGAATATTTTGAACTCCAACAGAAATAATTCTTTAACTTTTCATCAAGAGTTTTTGAAAATTGTTTTTCCCTGTTAATTGTGACTTTTTTCTTATCTCAAGGATTTTTGAAGCCAGTTATTTTACATGGATTAGTTTTTATCAACTCGAATGTTTGGTGTATTTTAGTTTTGTATTTTAATTTTTAATTTAAATTTTTGCTTTATATATATATAATCTTTGTCCTACCTATGTTTCCCTTGATTCTCTCCTCTGCTAATAGCCTGAGAATATTCTCTTTTACACTTCCTTTAATCTTTTCCTTCTGTCTTTTTCCTCCTCCCTCATATTCATCATACATCCTTTATCACTTCTCTTTTCTCCCTGTCCACCATCTGAAAATGTAAACCCTTTTGCAAACTTACTGTTTTTATTACAGGCATAACTGATAATATCATTTCTGTTTATTGTGATAACATTGTAGACATCATAGTCAGAACTGTTTGGTTTAATACTGTAAATTCTTTGTATTGGTTGTTATTATTTTTCTCCCCCTAAACAGTGAGCTATTGGAAACCTTCAGGGACATTATAAATCCACAGGGAAGAAACTCAGCCTCAGATCCCTACTGTTAGATGGGTAGACACACAAACATGAAAAAGCAAGGGAACAAATCACCCCAAGCAAACCAAGATACTCCAATAACAATCCATCAACACCACAGTGGAAGAAATGTCGAAGGAGTTTAGAATGAACATAGTTAAGCTGATCTGTGAAGTAAAGGATGATGTAAGAGAACAAATACAGGTAGCAAAAAATCATTTAATAAAGATTTCTGTAAACAAACACAAATCCTTGAAATGAAGGAAACAATAAACCAAATTAAAAATTCAATAGAAATCATCACCAACAGACTAGATCACTTGGAAGACAGAACCTCAGGCAATGAAGACATAATGTAGAATCTTGAGAATAGAGTTGACTGTGGAGAGAAAATGTTAAGAAACCATGAAAAGAGCTCCCAAGAATTATGGGATAACATGAAAAGACCAAATTTAAGATTTATCAGGATAGATGGAGTCATGGAGATACAAACCAAAGGAATGTACAATGTTTTCAATGAAATACTATCAAAATTTCCCAAATCTAAAGAATGAAATGGAAAATCAAAAGAAGAAGCTTATAGGACCCAAAATGTGCAAAAATACAACAGACCCATGTCAAGGCACATTATTAATGAAAATGCCTAGCATGCAGAATAAGGATAAAATTTTAAAGGCTGCTAGAGAAAAGTATCAGAACCCAACTGATTTCTTAGCCCAGACCCTCAAAGCTGGAATAACATATACCAAGCTCTGAAAGAAAATGGATGCCAACCAAGAATCATATATCCAGCAATATTAAGCTTCAGATTTGAAGGTGAAGTATAAACCTTCCATGATAAGCAAAAATTAAAAGAATTTGCAACCAGAAAGCCTGCACTTCAGAATATTCTCAACAAAATATTCCATGAAGATGAAATGAAAAAAAAAAAGTGAAAACCAGAAAAAGGGAGGAACTACACAAAAGGAATAGTCAATCAAAGGAGAAACTAATTCAAGTTAAAAGCTAGAAACAAACTAAAATGACCAGTAACATAAATCATATCTCAATAATAACCTTGAAATTAATAGCCTAATCTCATCAATCAAAAGACATAGACTGGCAGATTGAATTAAAAACAAGACCCAACAATATCCTGCCTTCAAGAGACTCACCTCACAGGCAAAGACATCCACAGACTGAAGGTGAAAGGATGGGAAAGAACATATCACTCACATGGACCATGTAAACAAGCAGGGGTCTCATCCTCTAAAATAGACCAAGTTATGTAAGCTAAATAATCCTAATTATACAATTGTAATATTACCTTAATACACTTCTAGACTCTGTCGGGTTGTTTTGATAGTTCCCTTTCCATTGATATTTTCTTTTTTTCTTGATTTGACTTGTTAGATTTTTAATCAACTTTTAGCTGTATTATTTCTTTTCTATTTCACATATTTCTGCTCCTACTTTTATTTTTTCTTTCCTACTACCTAATTTGAAAATAATTTGATTGTTAATCTAGCTTCTTTCTGATACAAACACTTTAAGTCATAAGTGTTCATCTGGGTACAATTTCGTCCCAGAGATTCTGATATTTTAAGCTTTTATTATCACTTAATTCAAAGCACTTTTTATTTACTTGTTCTTCTTTGATCTGTGAAATATTTATAAGTGTGCTGTTTAATTTTGAAGTAGTTGAGATGTGGGGGTGGGGTTCTATATATCTTAAGGTGATCGATTTCTAATGTAATAAATCATGCAGGAAACCCTGTCTGCATGATTTCAAATTTCTAACATTTCTCAAAGCTTATTTTATGATAGAATATAGTTTATCCTTAATTTTCTACTCGTCATTTTGGTGTATAGTTCTCTATTGAATCACAAGTAGGTCAAGGTGGCTGATAATGTTGGTGACCCTTCTGTATCACTACTCCTTCCAGCAAAGTGAGGGGCTTAAAATCTCCAAATATGACTCTGGATTTCTAGTTTTATTTTTGCTTCATGTATTTCAAAATTTTGCTCTTAGCTACCTACACATTTGGGATTGTTATACTTTCTTGAAGTTACCCTATGATGGTTATGAAATGTTCCCCTTTATCTCTCGAAATACTTTTTCTTGACATTTCTTTTAATAGCTCCACTTCAGGTTTCTCACGCTTATTTTCCCCTTTTGCTTTTAACCTATTGGTGTATTGATATTTAATAGTGTGACATATGTAGAGAGCATGCAGTGTTTGCTCTTTACACAAGTTGAGCCTTTTAATTACAATATCTAGTTCATTTATATTTAAATTAATCATTGGTATTATTGGGGAAAAAAAAGAACGCCTGACATGAAGTTCAGTGGAAAATTGGGTACATACTAGGTTTGATGATGTCATATTTTGGAAAAGGGGTTGAATAGTCCTGCTGTAAGACTTAGAGAGAAGATTGCTGGAATGCTTTTGTAGCAATTGTCCGTTCTTTCACTTATCATATGGTACACAGCCACAGATTTATTGTTAATACTTTTCATTTTGCAAATAAAGAATAATATATACAGATATGTATATATATGTACCACAGGCATACATGTACGATAGGCAATCTCTTGGGTATCCCATTATGGTTTTAATGTGAAATTCTCTAACAACAAATAATGCTGGGTATTTTTTCATATACTTACTTGCCATTTGATTATCTTCTTCAATGAAAAACTTGTTTATGTGTTTTGTTAATTTTTAATTGCATAATTTGCTGATTATTGAGTTTTCCAGTCTTTGCATATTTTGTAAACAAGTATGTGTATTGCAAAAAAAAAGCAAATTAAAAAAATAAGTCATTGCCTGAAGGATAGCATTCTTTATTTCCAGCTCTAAATTCAAAAATTAAAACTTGCAAACACTTATGTCCACCTGTCTGACACTGAGCTGGGTGCTGGAGGTTTAATAACGATGGGATACAATCCCTGCTGTTAGATTTTTCCATTACTTGAGAAGGCAGAATGGCTTATTAAGAATGGGGGCTTTGTCGTCAGCCTGGACTCAAATCCCTGCTATGCTACTTACTGTTTGACTTTGGGAGAGTCACAGAAACCATCTCTGCCTCATTTTTTCTAATTGTGAAACTGAGATCATAGCGAGCATCATATACATAAGGTGCTAAAATTAGTAGGAAAAAATGTTTAAAACAATTCTTTAGATTTGGAGAAGAGTGACTGTATGTGTTATTTTGAAGTCGTCTAACTGGTCCACCCAAGGATTATTTAAATCTAGGGCATGCACCATTGTTGATCTTGCTATTTATTGTTGATAAAGATCCAGACTCTGAAGCTACATGTTCACTCAAGGATCTTTGCTGGGGAATAAATGATTGCTGTCCACTGCAGATTACTTCGAAGGTTCCAGTTTTATTGACCCTTTGGACTTTAACCTAACTTATTTTGGCACATCTTTCTTTTACACATAAATCTCTTTTCCTCAAACACTCTGTGAACCAGTGTCACTGTCCTACTGGATTCCTTATTAATTAAATTAGGTTTTTAACATGGTGAAATTATACTTTGAGAAATGTCCTCTACTATCACGTGGGTTGATGTGATCACTATCAATCTCATTTTTTCAGACTGACGTGGTAGAAAGATCATTGGGCTAATTGTCTGGAAGACCTAGATCTAAAGTCCATCTCTACCACTTTGCAGTTTTCCTGGTCAAGTTATTCAACCTCATTTCCTGCATCTATGAAATGGCAAAAATAATACCTAGGTTAATGAACAGCTATGTCACCTTCCAGTCAGTGCAGCCCGCCAGTGACTGTCCCCCTGGAATAGCAAATACTGATGGAGCAACTTAGAAAACATGCTTCTTATACCTGCAGCTGATGACAGCCCCTCAAGGCCAGACTGCTTGCAGGTTCCCTTTCATGCAGCTGCTCTCAATAGAACCGGTCTGCTCATCCTGCACCCCTCTTTTCTCCCCTGCCAAGAGGAAAGGTATTAACAGCATGAGCTGTGCTCTTGTCTCAAAGCAGCAGGGTGCAAAGCATTTTATGTTTTATTATAAACAAAAAGGACTACTGTTTGGCAACACTTTATGCTAAGCTTTATGCTTTATATCTATCTTTTTAAATCTTTATCCTGTCTAAGATAAAACTTAGCATGCCCATTTTACAGTTAAGGAATTTCCACCTGGTGGTGAGGTAATTTGTCCAGGAACATCAGTTAAACAATTGACTGAAGCCTGGATTCCAACTGACATGTGACAGCATCCCAAAGTTGTATTTTCTCTCATTTGTTGAGCCCTCAGTATGCAAAATACCACTGTGAACATGGGGAGGACAGCAAGGGGAAAGGTGGTGTCCACTCAAGAGATGCTCATCTTTTGCAGGTAAAAGGTGAAGAAAATGATGGTCATTGAGGTTGACTTGGCGGCTACCATGTGCAAGGTGTGTGTGTCACACCCTCGTCCCATCTCCTCCTTGCCTCCATCTGGTCGGGTCACTGATGCTATCTCAGTTTTATGGGTAACAAAACAGTTCCTGGAGGTGAAGTAACTTGCGTGAGGTCACACAGTTCTACTAATTCCAACTTCTGCGGGTGAGTTCTGTCATTTATAGCCCCCTGTACTAGACACATGAAGATATATTCCATACTGTACAAAGGTTGCAGATGCTGGGGATGAGCTTGGTGAGCCCTGCATGGGATGATGGACAACTGCTGCAGTCAATTGAGTCAATGTTTATTGGCCCCATGCTGTGTGGAGGGGAAGTGATGGTGTGGCCCCTGAACTTGAGTAGCTCATGGTCCACCATGAGGGCTGATGGGTAAATGGGTAATTATGACACATCAGGGTAAATGATGAGCCGGGGGGGGGCAGAGTGGGGGGAATGGAAGTGGACCCTCAATCAGGTGGGCTTGGGGCTGCACCTCAAACTATGAGCCTTATTTGCTGGCCACCTGGAAAGGATGTGCCCATAGTTTGCCCTCCCTCTGTTTTCAAGACACAGCCCTGGCTCCAGTAAACCACCCATATTTGACTTGCAAATGATTTTTCTTGGGCAAGTTGATCTACCTACTTAAATCATATTTGATTGGATATTTGTTTAAACTAATTTGAAAATGAGCTTTCACTGCAAACCAGTGGTCTGCTGAAGTGGCTCTAAAGGAATGTTGAGATGTCAGGGTTAATATGCCTTGGAATGGAAACACATTATGGTGGATAGCATGCAAAATTGTATCCTATGTACACAGATGACTGTAAGTTAAGAATATTCACTTGCAGCACTCATTGTTAATTCCTGTTTTACGCCCCCAGATGGGTTGGAGGTTGCTTGGATGTATAGGTTTGATGGGTCTCTACGGGATATCCTGGTTATGAAATCTACAAAATTACCTACGTAAAAAATTCTCTCATCTATCCTAAATTCTGCAAAGACTGTAATATTCAAATAACCTAAAAGAAAAAGTTCCTTTGGTTCTAGGAAGGCATCTGTTGTTACCCTTGTATACCTTTAGTATTCTTCCAGAGATAGCATGTACATAGGAGTATAGGAGTGTGCACATACATGTGTATGTATAAACACATGTCCCATTTTGGTTGTCTTTTACATAAGCAACAGCATTCTCTAATACTATGTCTTGCATCTTGCCCTTTTGTCTTCATTTAACAATTCACTTTGGTTTTGGTTTCTAAATCGCTTTTTGTGGATTCTCATGAAGTCCTAAAAGCCAGGTAAAGGTCAGATTTTTGTATTTATTGTTTGGCATGGACAATTTGGTGGCATATCTACTTACAAATAAATGTTTTCAAAAGACTAAAACAAAAACAAAAACAAACAATGCACTTTGGAGGTTACCTGTTCTGCCATGGTACCTGTGGACCTGCTTTATCTTTTTCAATGACTGTTTCACGTGGACATATTTTAACCAGATTCCTTTTATGTACATTTGAAATGTTCTTGGCCTTTAGCTCTTAGGAAAGAGACTGAAGAATATACTTGTACATTTAAGTTTGCCCATTTGTGACTCTTTTTTGGATACTTTCCTAAAAGTGGAATTTCCAAATGAAATGTTCTTCATAAGTTTTGCTCCAAATTGCCCAGTTGCCCTCCAAAGATTTGGTACCAATTTCCACTCCTCTCAGCAAGAGAGAAGGATTGTCTTGTTTCTTTACATTCAGTGATTGGTTTTAATCAGGGGCACATTGCAATGATGAAAACAGGTGTTTTGTCTGGAAAAGTGGGTGCAAGTTAGATTCAGGAGGATGTGAACTGATTTGCGAAACCCACCTGATCAGCTCTGAGAATTTGAATGCTAG